>JBBDGP010000936.1:600000-792500 GCA_037952835.1 Lithobates septentrionalis | reverse complement strand
GGACAGGTGTCTTTATACTGATAACAAGTTCAAAACAGGTGTCATTAATACAGGTAATGAGCGGAGGACAGAGGAGCCTCTTAAAGAAGAAGATACAGGTCCTGTGAGAGCCAGAAATCTTGCTTGTTTGGTAGGTGACCAAATACTTATTTTCCACCATAATTTGCAAATAAATGCTTTCAAAAATCAGACAATGTGATTGTCTGGATTTGTTTCCACATTTTGTCTCTCATAGTTGAGGTATACCTATGATCACAATGACAGGCCTCTCTCATCTTTTTAAGTGGGAGAACTTGCACAATGGTGGCTAACTAAATACTTTTTGCCCCACTGTATATAAATCTCACAGTATCGTGTCTATGTCTATCCTCCCGGGAACACAAATGATGGGGCACTATTCCTCCCGCCCCCCGGAACACCAATGATGGGACACCACCCCCCCCCTCCCTGAAATACTTAGGGCCCTAATGTAGAATAAGAGCTTCTCTACATTGTCAATGAAATTGCATCAATAATTTAAAGATCTATGATAGGTTCCTCTGCATTTGGCTGAATCAGAAAATCTTTATCATCCATGCATGTCAAGTCTTTTTATTGGTATTCCTGGCTGCAGCCACCAGACTGCTCTGCACTTCAGTCTTCGGCTACTGAAGCTACTGCATTAAGCAAAAATTCCACAGAAAACTACTTTGCAAAACACAAACAGACTGTTGGCGACCTTTTTCGCCATCCAGCTCTGTCATCAGCACAGATTAGAAATAATGGTTTTCTATAAGCTATCCTAACATATTATAAAACGGTACTGGGCATGTTTGCCGTTATCGCACCTTCTTTATACTATTACCGTGGAACATTTAGTAGAATCCAGTCATTATAATCCCTCCATTCTGGGTATTAGAGTAAGAAGCAAAGAATATAAATTAGCTCTATATGCAGATGTTCTTTTCTATATTACCTGCCCCAGGATTTAGCATTACCTCGCTTCACTTCAGTGTGCACGCAGCTCGGCTCTGGCGGCTGCTTCTCGCCTCTCTTGTGCATTTCCTCGAGGTAGCAGCGGGCAGAGCTAAGAATAGCAGGGGGGAGCTGACGTCAGCGAGGAGGGCGTGGACGTGCCTGGTCACATACAGCCGCGCCGCCTTGTACACAGGAGGATACACAGGATTCTAACAGACTGCAGGAGGAAGATGCGGACCAACTAATCGATAATGAAAATCATTGACAGCGATTTTTCATCATCCATTATTATCGATTAATCGTTACAGCGCTAGTGTCAACAAAAACTACCCAAATGACACTGCTTAAAAGTTTTACATGCCCTGGTGATTTGGCCTGATAATATGCACACAAGTTGGTACAAAGGGGGTTTGAATAGCTATTAAAAGGTAACCATTCACACCCTTTAGCATGGAATATGTGTGTGTAAAAAGGTCAGAGTTTCTGGACTCCTGACAGACCCTTGCATCTTTCATCCAGTGCTGCACTGAGGTTTCTGGATTCTGAGTCATGGGGAAAGCAAAAAGAATTGTCAAAGGATCTGCAGGAAAAGGTAGTTGAACTGTATAAAAACAGGAAACGGATATAAAAAAGGAAATGAGAAGGTCAATCAAGAAGGGGAAAGTGAGGGGTTCTGTTGAAACCAAACCACGGTCAGGTAGACCAACTAAAACTTTAGCCACAAATGCCAGGAAAATTGTTCAGGATGCAAAGAAAAACCCACAAATAACTTCAGGTGAAACACAGGACTCTGAAAACATGTGGTGTGGCTGTATCAAGATGCACAATAAGGAGGCACTTGAAGAAAGATGGGCTGCATGGTCAAGTCGACAGAAGAAAGCCTTTACTACGCAAATGCCACAAGTATCCCGCTTACAATACGCCAAACAGCACAGAGACAAGCCTCAAACCTTCTGGCACAAAGTCATTTGGAGTGATGAGACGAAAGTTGGGCTTTTTGGCCACAACCATAAACACTACATTTGGAGGAGTCAACAACTATGATGAAGGGTACAATATTCCTACTGTGAAACACGGAGGTGAGCCACAAAAGGCACAGGAAATTTGGTAAAAAAATTTTTGGCAAGATGAATGCAGTATGTTATGAAAAAAATACTGGAGGAGCATTTGCATTCCTCAGCCAGGAAGCTGCGCATGGGACGTACTTAGACATTCCAACATGACAACGATCCAAAACACAAGGCCAAGTCGACATGTCATTGGCTACAGCAGAATAATAGGATTTTAAAAAAAGATTACCTGTAAAATCCTTTTCTTGGAGTACATCATAAGACACAGAGCCTCAAGTAATTACTTAGTGGGTTATGGGCCTACCTTCAGGTGTTGACACTGGTATAACCAGGAAGTTGACTCCCCTATATAACCCCTCCTCCTTCCAGGAGTCCTCACATTTTGTAGTCAAGCAATACAAGCAATATACTCTCACCCCATAAAACAGAGGGGTGGGAGCTCTGTGTCCTATGATGTACTCCAAGAAAACGGATTTTACAGGTAAGCCGTTTTAAAAATCCTATTTTCTTTATTGTACATCATAGGACACAGGGCCTCAAGTAATTACTTGGTGGGATGTCCCATAGCAATGCTACTTGAGGGGAGGGAGACACAACCCGTAGAGCCCCCCCAGACCTTGAGGAATTATACTGCTGCCTGCAGCACACTGCGCCGAAGGAGATATCCTCATTCCATCTTACATCTACTTGATAAAATTTTGTAAATGTAGATTGCAGATCTGAGACATGGAGGCCTGGTGACGCACTGCCCAAGAAGCACCAATCATTCTGGTAAAGTGCGCCTTAACTTGAAAAGGGGGAATCTTTCCTTTTAAATCAGAAGTTAGAATTATAACTTGTCGAATCCACTTAGCCACAGTGGATTTCGACGCTGCCTGTCCTTTTTTAGGACCCTCTGGCAGAATAAATAAGACATCAGTCTTACGAATCTGAGCAGTTCTCTTTAAATAGATCTTCACTGCTCTCACCACATCAAGACAATGTAGTGACTTTTCCTTCTTGGAACATGGTTTTGGAATAAAACGATGGCAGGACAATATCTTCATTCAGATGAAAGCCGGAAACCACTTTTGGCAAAAAGCCTGGACGAGGGCGTAGCACCACTCTGTCCTCATGAATGATCAAATATGGCTCTTTACAAGAAAGAGCAGCCAAGTCTGAAAACCTCCTTGCTGAGGATATAGCAACCAAAAATACCAGCTTCCTAGTCAGAAGGACTAAGGGAACATGCTGCATCGGTTCAAATGGCTGTTTTTGTAACACTGACAAAACTAAATTTCAAGTCCCAAGGGCTTAAGGGCGATTTAACTGGCAGATTAATCCGCATCACTCCTCGCATGAAACCCCGGACTAAAGAACGCGTATCAAGTGTTCTTTGAAATAAAATTGATAAAGCTGAGGCTTGGCCCTTAATAGTACTCAGGGCCAACTTCATCTCTACGCCTACTTGTAGAAAGGCAAGAATTTTGCCTATAATATATCTCCGAGGGTGCCAACCCTTGGATTCACACCAGGTAACATAAGCTTTCCAGACTCTAATGCTAGGAAGCCAGCTTCTAGAGCTATATATTAATCAAAAGTAGAAATAACTGACCTGGAAAGCCCACGTTTTTTCAGAATGTGGGTCTCAATAGCCAGGCCATTAAATTTAGCATTCGTAAAGTAGGATGGCATATCGGCCCCTGTGATAGCAGGTCTGGCCTTAGTGGGAGGAGCCATGGACCTTCCACTGCCATCTTTACGATCTCTGCATACCATGACCTTCTGGGCCATGCTGGTGGTACCAGTATTACCGACTTTCTTTCCAGCCTGATCCTGCAAAGAAGTCGAGGTAGCAACTGAATCGGGGGGGGGGGGGGGGGGGAACGCATAGTTCAGTGAGAACTGATCCCATGGGGTCACCAAAGCATCCGTTCCGTATGCAAATGGGTCCCTTGTCCTGGACACAAAATTGACTAGCTTCGTGTTGAACCTGGACACTAGAAGGTCTACGTCCGGAGTCCCCCATCTTTGGCAAACAGCCTGAAGATGAAGAGACCATTCCCCCAGGAACAACTGCTGGCGGCTTAAGTAGTCCGCCTGCCAATTCTCTACTCCTGGAATGAAAACTGCCGATAGGCATGGGACATTCTTTTCTGCCCAAGCTAGGATCTGGTTCACCTCTCTCTGAGCTGAGACACTTTTGGTGCCCCCTTGATGATTGATATATGCCACGGCCGTGGCATTGTCCAATTGGATCCTGACAGGACAATTCTTTAACCTGGAGGTCCAGGTTCTCAGAGCCAAAATATATTGCCCGAATCTCTAGGATGTTGATGGGTAAGGCTCTTTCGGTTCTTGACCACCGTCTCTGGACAGTCATCTTCTCTAGTACTGCTCCCCAGCCTAAAAGGCTGGCACCTGTCTTTACTACTTTCCAGATAATTGGTCTGAAGGACTTTCCTTTCAGCAGGTTTCGAGTTATTAACCACCAACTGAGGCTTTGCGACACTCTTGGGGATAGCCGCATTGGTAAATCCAAAGCTTGAATCGTCTTGTTCCAAGCAGACAGGATACAGTTTTGAAACAGTCTCAAATGGAATTGGGCATAGGGAACTGCTTCGAATGAAGCTACCATCTTTCCTAAAAGACGTATTGTGGGATTTCTCTTTGACTTGACCATGCGCACCAGCTCTTTTAATGGAGCTGATCTTTGCAGGAGGCAAGAACACCCTTTCCTAGGCTGTGTCTATGATCAGGCCCAGCCTTTTTAATAGCTTTAAGGAGGATTTCTTCAGGCTGAGAATCCAACCCAGACCCTCCAGGTAACTGCTTGTAATGGCTACATCCTGCTTTAAGCAGGCCACCGACTGGTCTATTAACAATAGATCTTCTAAGTAAGCCAAGACAGTTATGCCCTGTGCCCTTAACCTTGCTAGAGGAGGGGCTAGTACTTTTGTGAATACCCGGGGTTCTGTAGCTAGCCCGAAGGGCAAGGCTACAAACTGAAAGTGCTTTTGTTCTACTTCGAATTGCAGAAACCTGATGAGGAGGAAATATAGGGACATGCAGATATGCATCTCTGATGTCGATGGATGTCAAAAGTTTGACTGCTTGTAGGATGGAAACAACTGATCTGATTGACTCCATGCAAAAGGAGCGGATCTTCAGGAACTGATTTAGATTCCGTAGATCTAGAATTAGTCTGATATCCCCATTTGGCTTTGGTACCGTAAACAGGTTGGAGTAGAACCCCAAATCTTGCTCTTATTTGGGAATCTGTATGATCACCCCTTGAGCCAATAATTGGTCTAATGCTTGCAACAGGGATTGCCTATTCCCTGGATCTTTGGGAACGTTTGATCTCCGAAAACGAGATGGAGGAAACTCTCAAAACTCTAGCTTGTATCCTAGAGAGACTGTGGGGAGAGTCCATTTGTCCTGAATTTCCCTTTGCCAGACTTCTGAGTACCTCAGAAGTCTTCCCCCCACTTTGTTGAGGGGAGATGCCTTTTCCCGACGAGGTCTTCCTCTAGAGTCTGACGGTGGAGGCCGTCGCCCCTGCCTAGAGGTGGATGTACCTGGCGTGGGAGAAAAAGTGCGCTTAAATGAAGGACGTTTATATTTTCTTTTGCCTGGCAAAAGAGTACTCTTTCCGCTAGATATTGCCTGGATATACTTCTCCAAACTCTCGCCAAATAGTTGTTCTCCATTAAAGGGAAAACTAGTTAATAGATTCTTGCAAGGCGCTTCAGCTGACCAACCCTTTAACCAAAGGGTCCTTCGCATGTGAACTAGCACAAGCGCAAGGCGAGAAGCCTGATGAATAGAATCCTTCATAGCGTCTATGGCAAAGCATAATACTTTAGGCAGCTCTGCCAACTCCCGGGCCTGTTGTGCAGGGAGCTTGTTAAGAGCATCTGTGAACTGGTCCTTTAAGGACTGACAGATGCCTATAGCTGCAATTGCAGGCTGAGTCACGCTCCCTGCTAAGGAAAAAGAGGATTTTGACAGGCCCTCCAACTTCTTATCTGTTGGATCTTTAAGCATAAGCACATTGTCCACTGGACAAGTTAAACTTTTATGCACATTGGAAATCGCAGCGTCAATTGCTGGAACCTTCAATCTTTTTGTGAATTTTTCCTCCATAGGATAGAGAGCTGAGAATCTCTTCGGAGGGTGAAAATGCTTATCCGGATGATCCCATTCGGTATAAATAAGCTTCTCTAGTAATGCATGGACAGGAAACGCATGCAAAGGCTATAAATGTTTGAGGGAACCCAGGGAGGAGACCGGACCTTCAGCTAATTCAGTTAGGGGTAGCATGAAAGCAGAGCTAACCATTTCAGTAAGGCTCTGTACTTCAGTTTGTGAAGCTGAAACATCAAGTATTGTTTCCTCAGTAGAAGAATAACCGGCTTGTCTTTCCTCTAGATTGTCCGAGGGTAATACCTCATCTTGTTCCCACAATTCCCTCGGACCCTCCACTTTTTGTAAAGAATTTAAGGTGGGGGAGAGGGACGCTTCCTATCCACCTGGATGGAGGATGCGATTAAAGCCGCTAATCTTCCTTCTAAGCCCTGCAGGGCAGAGGAAAATGCATCTTCAGTCACGTATACAGGGGCTGAAGTGTGTAAAGCAGTTGCACCACCGCTAGCTTCCAATGACTCACCCTGGCTTGCCATGTCAGGTATCTCCAGAGAGGATGACAGTATGGCAGCATGACTGGGCTTCCCAGGGCCTGGGGGTGGCACCTTAGGTACCTTTACAGTAGCTCTGGAAGTCATAATGCAAGGTACAAAAAAACAGAGGTAACAGAATATATCTGTTTTAACAACAATTTACAAGTGTCACCATAGGATCAGTATTTAAATGCTGATGACAATATATTTCCTGTACTGGAAATGCCTGTCTTACACCCCTTACGTGCCTAGCGCTGCTGTGTTTTAGTGTGATGTGGCCATAGCTGTAACAGACTCTTTATGAGCTTAGCTTTGCTTGGTTACAAGCATCAGGTGAAAAAAACCTGATTGGCGTCCTCAGTGTGTTCCGCCCTTAGCACCATCTGCTGCAAGATTGTTGAGCTGTGTGGACGTCTTTACGTCTACACACGACACCGCCCTGAAAGAACACGCCCCTTAGCAACCCGCCCCCTCCTCTTCAGTTAACCTAATCCATGTGCGCGCACGTGCGATGTTCTAAATCACAGACACGAGAGGAGAAGGCGGCCTTGCCGAGGAGCCCCCAATGCTGTCACACTAAAGTACTGCCTGTAACAGGCTTTCTTGCATAAAACATCAGCAAAGCTAAGTGTGTTAAGGGCAGGTGTATATAAGAAGAACTGGAACTGGCCAGCGTGCCTCCCAGTGGAGGGAGGGGATATTACCAGGAGATATGTAGCCTTTTGGGAAAAAATAGCTGCATCTACCTGACAAGATTTGCATGAAGCATCTAGTGGATAAAAAATCCTATGTACTTCAGTCTGCTGCATTTGCTGCCAGCCTGTAAAATTGGTGCTCTGTAATACTATATCCCCTTGATTCCTCTAGAGATTCACTGAGAACCCCCCTCTGCTGCTGGGACCACACATGGCTGTTTCTAGCCAGACACAGAGCTGCTTGAAGCATTATGTTAAGGTATGTGTAACTTTACTCCTTAAAGCGGAGCGCCACCGAAAAAATTTTTTTTAAAAGTCAGCAGCTACAAATACTGCAGCTGCTGACTTTTAAAACATGGACACTTACCTGTCCAGGGCGCCCGCGATGTCGGCACCCGAGGCCGAAGCGTCTCTCCGTCCTCGGGTGCTGCCGCCTCCATCTTCGGTAAGGGAATCAGGAAGTGAAGCCGTGCGGCTTCACTTCCCGGTTCCCTACTGCGCATGCGCGAGTCGCGCAGCGCAATCCGGATGGTCCCTGCTGCCTCTGGGACCCGTGTGTTCCCAGCAGGCAGCGGGGAGGGAGCAGGAAGTGGCGTAAATACCCGCATATTCTGCGGGTATCTATGCCGGAAGTGGGTACAGATACCTGTAATATACAGGTATCTGTACCCCCCTCCCCCCTGAAAGGTGCCAACTGTGTCACCGGAGGGGGGGAGGAATCTGATGAGTGGAAGTTCCACTTTTGGGTGGAACTCCACTTTAAAAGGAGACTTTTTAAAAGGCATTCTTAAATATGGAAGGAAAGCATAGGCACCTTTTACAGTACCTAGCCTCTTCCCTTACCTTTTCCTCGCTGCAGGATACTGCTGATTTAACAGACAGATCCAACTTTCACCCATCACGGCGGGCAGCGTAGTTAAACCTTCAAAGACTGGGGCCCTTTGGACCTGTATAGCACCCCTCAGGAACAGCTTTAGGTAATGTAGCAAGACCAAAAAGAAAGAGTCTTGGTTCCTAGGGTCCAGCTCTCAAAGAGAAGCTTACAGGCAAAACCTTGTTCTTGAATCGAGGCCCAGGTACCATCCTATGGCCTCAGTGGGGAGGATGGATCCGGTTGTGGAGGTTTTTTAAATCCAGCATGGATCCCTCCCTGGAGCTCCTCAGAGCACATCTTCACTCGTGACCAACACATTAGACACTGGCGAAAAAACTGAGGACTCCTCAAAGGAGGAGGGTTTATATAGGGGAGTCAACTTCCTGTATTGGTTATACCAGTGTCAACACCTGAAGGTAGGCCCATAACCCACTAAGTAATTACTTGAGGCTCTGTGTCCTATGATGTACGATAAAGAAAAAGTAAAAAGTTCTGGAGTGGCCATCTCAGTCTCCTGACCTCAATATCATTGAGCCACTCTGGGGAGATCTCAAAACGTGCAGTTCATGCAAGACAGCCCAAGAATTTACAGGAACTGCCAAGAGGAATGGTCAGCTTCACCATCTGAGAAGATAAAGAGCCTCATCCACAAATACCACAAAACACTTCAAGCTGTTATTGATGTTAAAGGGAGCAATACACTGTATTAAGAACTGGGGTATGTAAACTTTTGATCAGGGTCCTTTGGGTAGTTTCTGTTGTCATTATGATTTAAAAAAAGAGTAAACACATTTGACTGATAATAAATGGCTTCAGCCAAACATTAACCATGAGTGAAAGAAAAGTTGTGTCATCATTCATATTCTCTGAAAAATGGCCAAGAAATCAAATTCTGCCAGGGTATGTAAACTTATGAGTATAGATAGATAGGGAAAAATTATCAAGAGATGATTGTGGGTGTGGTGTGTCAGTCTGACACATCACCGATCTCGGTAAAGAGCCTCTGGACGTGGGCTTTTTACCACATGATCAGCTGTGTCCAATCACAGCGTAAACGGGAAAAGCTGTTAATCGGCTTTTCCTCCACCTCGCACAGGAGAGCCGGTTGGCTGCTCTCCTAGCAGGGAGGGTCTGCACTGATTGATTATCAGTGCAGCCCCCCCAGAGATGCCAATCAGTGCCCATTAAAGGGGCCCCATCAGTGCCGCCCATCAGTGAAGGAGAAAACCCGTTGACAAAATTGTATAACAGAAAATAAAATTAAAAATAAAACTTCAAAATTTTCAGTCTTTTTTTATCTGTTTGGCAAAAAATAAAAACCCCAGAGATGATCAAATACCACCAACAGAAAGTTCTATTTGTGGGAACAGAATGAGAAAAATGTTGCTTGGGTACAGTGTTGCATAGCCAGGCAATTTTCATTTAAAATGCGCCGAAAGCTGGGCAGGAAGGGGGGTGCCCAGTATGGAAATGGTTAAAGTTCACCAAAATGTGCAGTTTATCAGGCATTATATTCAATCAAAAAAATAAATAAATAGAATAAAAAAAAAAAAAGAGAAAAAAACAAAAACCCCACACACAAAACTGCAAACCTTCAACATCGTTTTCCTCTGGCAGGATGAGATGCGGTATGGACAGAGCCATCATCTCCCACAAGGTGAGGCCAAATGCGTATATATCAGCCTTATCAGTGATGACACCTTCCTCCAAAGTTTCCTTTGGTTTCCAGGACTCCGTGCCAATGTATTGGGCCTTTGGATCACTCACTGGAATGAAAAACCATAAAAAGGGCACATGTTAGGATTTGCTGTCAATTTAAAATATAAAAAGTGCAGAAAGAGAATTTAAGATAGGATTTTAAGCACTTTAAGATCGAGCCTCTTTTTCAGACTCGGTGTTTACAAGTTAAAAACAGTTTTTTGTTTTTTTTTGCTATAAAATTACTTAGAACCCCCAAACATACAATTTTTTTTCTAACACCCTAGAGAATAAAATGGCGGTCATTGCAATACTTTGTCACACCGTATTTGCGCAGCAGTCTTACGAGCGCACTTCACTTTTTTAATAAAAAAAAAAAAAAAAAAAAAAAGACAACAGTAAAGTTAGCCCAATTTTTTTTTTTTTTTTTTTTGACAGTCTCTGACTTAAAGAGATCAGAAGTAAAATAGAGCCTGTAGACTAAAGCAGTATTCAAAAGAAAAAACTTATCAAGAAAGAACGTTAACGATATGTTGCTTGTCAAGAAATTATTTGTTATATTGTGAAAGATAATGTTACCCTGAGTAAATTGATACCCAACATGTCACACTTCAAAATTGCACCCGCTCGTGGAATGGCGTCAAACTTTTACCCTTAAAAATCTCCATAGGCGATGTTTAAAAAAAAATTCTACAGGTTTTTTTTGCGTTACAGATGAGGTCTAGGGCTAGAATTATTGCTCTCGCTCTACTGATCGCGGCGATACCTCACATGTGTGGTCTGACCACAGTTTTCATATGCGGGCGCTACTCACGTATGCGTTCGCTTCTGTGCGTGAGCTCGGCGGGACGGGGCGCTTTAAAAAAAAAATATATTTTTCCTTATTTATTTTACTTGATTTTTTTTTTTTTTTTTAAAAAAGCAGTGAAAAAATTAGAAAAAAAGCATGACAGGACCTCTTAAATATGAGATCTGGGGTCAAAAAGTCATCAGATCTCATATTTGGACTTAAATGCAACAAAAGGAAAATAAAAAAATTGTCATTTGAAAAAAATGGCAAGAGAATAATGTGCCTATAAGACGTATGGGCGGAAGTGACGTTTTGATGTCGCTTCCGCCCTGGTTTGGGATGGAGACGGGTGGCTCCGCCGCTGCCTCCGGTAAGCGACAGAGGGCGTGGGAGAGGGGGGCCCTCTCCCGCCGCCAATAACGATGATCTCGCGGTGAATCCCCCGCAGAGACCACCATTATCGTTAACCGAACCGCCGCCTGAAGAGATGGATACCTCGGTTGTGGCAGCAGCTGCTGCAATTACCGAGATATCCCTCTTCAAAGTCAGGAGGTATATAGTTATGCGGTGGTCGCTAAGTGGTTAAATACAAAACCAAACTGTAGGACTGTAGATACATACCAGGGGTCTCC
The DNA here is from genome assembly GCA_037952835.1 of Lithobates septentrionalis. Taxonomy (NCBI): domain Eukaryota; kingdom Metazoa; phylum Chordata; class Amphibia; order Anura; family Ranidae; genus Lithobates; species Lithobates septentrionalis. The sequence goes on along the minus strand of JBBDGP010000936.1, from coordinate 781,123 downwards.
AAACTTTCTAAACAAAAGGGCCATTTTATTATCCATCAGACTTTCGGCGGGGGGGGGGCGGCAGACTGTGGCCATTGGAAGTAAACAATGCCCCATCTTGGTTATTAGGGGGAGAAATAGTGCCCCATCATTGGTGTCAGTGGGGGGAATTTTGCCCTATTGTTGGCATCAGTGGATGACATCGTGCCCCAAGGGCCGGATAAAAGCAAGCAAAGGGCCGCAGATGTGGAACCTATACGGCCACCTTATGTTTTATACTCACCGGTCATATTTTCATCCAGATGCAGAGACACCCCAACATCACACAGTTTAATCGTCTCAAAATCACCTTTGATGACAACATTGGATGATTTCATATCGCCATGCAGGATCTTCTTCTCATTGTGTAGGTACTAAGAAGAGAGAGACCAATCCCACAGGAATTAATGAACCATACCAATAAATGGGGGGAAAAAAAAAAAAAACAAAAAAAAAAAAACACACATTTTAAAAAACTGATAATTACCATGACCTTGTTTCCCAGCACCAAAATTACACTGTTACGAAATTGTATTACGGTTAATGTTACAGTAAGTGCAAACTAAAAAAATGGATTTTTAAAACCGTTTACCTGTAAAATCCTTTTCTTGGAGTACATCACGGGACACAGAGCACCCTAATAATGACTATGTGGGTTATACGCTTACCTTTAGGTGATTGGATACTGGCAACCAATAGTAAGACGGTTCCTCCCATATAACCCCTCCTACACAGGAAGTGCCTCAGTTTTGTAGCAAGCAATGACGATCCCAGAAAAAGAGGAGAGGGACCTCTGTGTCCCGTGATGTATTCAAAGAAAAGGATTTTACAGGTAAGCCGTTTTAAAAATCCATTTTTCTTTATCGTACATCACGGGACACAGAGCACCATAATAATGACTATGTGGGATGTCCTAAAGCAATGCATCTGGGGTAGGGCTGGGAGATTTTCTTAAAAAAAACTCGATTCTCTATTCGAATCGAGTTTTTTTTTTTTTTTTTTTTTGGAAACCGCGCCGGTCCGGAGCCGCTGCGGGCATGAGCTTTTAGGCGAGGCCGTGGCTTCGGCCTAGTCCGCGGCATCCGGCATCGCGGACTAGGCCGAAGCCGCGGCCTCACCTAAAAACTCCTTGCCCGCAGCTCTTCAGGCCCGGTGCAGTGTCCGCGCCGGTCCGGAGGCGCTGCGGGCATGAGTTTTTAGGCGAGGCTGCGGCTTCGGCCTAGTCCGCGGCGTCCGGCTGTAGCCGCGGACTAGGCCGAAGCCGCGGCCTCGCCTAAAAGCTCATGCGCGCAGCGCCTCCGGACCGGCGCGGTGAAAAAAAAAAATCTAAAAAAAAAAATCGATTTGCTTAAATTTTGAATCGATCTGACCTCTCAACTCGATTCAAGATTTAAATCGATTTCTTTCCCAGCCCTAATCTGGGGGGGGGGGGGGGGGGGGGAACACATCATCCTTAGACCCAATGGATCGGAGATTATAAAGCAGCCTGCAACACGCTGTGGCCAAACAGTCTCTTTTTGAGACCTCACATCCACCTGGTAAAACCTGGTGAACGTATGAACTGAAGACCAAATGGCTGCTTTGCAAACCTGAGCCATAGACACCTGCTGGCGTACTACTGCCCATGATGCACTAACTCCTCTAGTGGAGTGTGCTCTTAAATCGCGGGGTGGAACCCTACGCTTTAATCCATACGCCTGGACAATAGTCTGGCGAATCCACATGGATATAGAACTTGTTGCCGGCTGTCCCTTTCTAGGACCCTCAGGCAAGACAAAAAAAAGCAGTCAGTCTAACGTAAAAGGAGATGACATTTCCAAGTAAACTTTTATTGCTCTCACCACATCCAGTGAGTGAAGCGACCTTTCCTCCCTAGTTTTAGGGTTTGGAAAAAAAGGAAGGTAAAATATCCTGATTCAAATGAAATTTGGAAACCACTTTTGGTAGAAAATCCGGACGAGGTCGCATGACCACTTTGTCCTCATGAAGAGCCATAAAAAGGTTCTTTGCACGAAAGGGCAGCCAACTCCGACACCCTTCTAGCCGATGTTATAGCCATTACGAAAACGAATTTCCTGGTCAATAGGACCAAAGGAATATGCCTAATAGGTTTAAAGGGTTGACTCTGTAAGGCTGACAGTACCAAATTTAGGTCCCAAGGACATAAAGGTGGTTTAAGAGGTGGCCTCAGGTGTGTTACTCCCTTGACAAAAGGTTCGCACCAAAGAATGGGATGCAATTGGTCTTTGGAAAAAAAACGATAAGGCCAAAATCTGTCCCTTGATTGTCCCTAAAGCAAGCTGCAAGTCTACTCCTGTTTGGAGAAAGGCGAGCACCCTTCCAATCGTATACCTACGAGGGTTCCATTTCCTTTTCTCACACCAAGAAATGTATGACTTCCAGACTCTATAATTGATAAACGCTAGAAAGTCCGTTTCTAGAACTATCTAAGTGGACAAGACTGAACCCATAATACCACGGTCTTTCAGTAGTCTGGTCTCAATAGCCAAGCCATCAAATTCAGCAACCGTAAAGAAGGATGGAATATGGGCCCTTGAGACAACAGGTCTGGGCGGCAAGGAAGAACCAACGAATCTCCTACTGCCAACTTCACAATTTCCGAGTACTATGATCTCCTGGGCCATGCTGGGGCCACTAAGATCACCGGCTTCCGTTCCTCCCGTATTCTGCGTAGTAAGTGCAGCAGAATTTGGATCGGAGGGAAAGCATATATCAGAGAATACTGATCCCAAGGAACCACTAACGCGTCTATCCCGACAGCAAGCGGATCCTTGGTCCTGGACACAAACCTGTCCAGTTTGGCATTGAATCTGGATGCCAGCAGATCCACATCTGGGGTCCCCCAGTATTGGCAGATCTGTAGCAAAACCTCGGGATGTAGGGACCATTCCCCTGGTAACAATTTCTGGCGACTCAGGAAATCCGCCTGCCAATTGTCCACCCCCGGGATAAACACTGCCGACAAAAACGGCACATGATTTTCTGCCCAGGTTAGTATATGATTTACTTCTTTTTGAGCTGCCCGACTCCTGGTACCCCCCTTGTGGTTGATATACGCCACTACTGTGGAGTTGTCGGACTGAACTCTGACTGGAAAACCCCGCAATCTGGACGTCCAGAATTGCAGGGTCAGACGAGCTGCCCGAATTTCCAATAGATTGATGGGCAGAGTCTTTTCTGTCTGGGACCATATTCCCTGGACAGACGCTTCCTCTAGGACTGCTCCCCAGCCGAGAAGACTGGCGTCCGTGGTCACCACTTTCCAGGCTACTGGTGGGAAAGATTTCCCCTTTGTAAGTTGTTGGTTCTTAACCACCAAGAGAGGTTCCATAGAACCTGTGGAGATAGGACCATTGGCTGATCCAAGGTACGAGCAGACTTGTCCCAGGCTTTCAGGATACTGTTCTGGAACACTCTGGAGTGGAACTGCGCATATGGCACTGCGCTGAAAGATGACACCATCTTGCCCAATAACCTCATGCACAGCCGGACAGAAGGTGTTGGTTCTTTTTTTTCACCTTCTGTACAAGTTCCACTATGGAGGCAACCTTTAACCACTTGCGTACAGGGCACTTAAACCACCTCCTATCTAGACCAATTTTCAGCTTTTAGCGCTGACGCACTTTGAAAGACAATTGCGCGGTCATACAACACTGTACCCAAATAAAATTTTTATTATTTTTTCACCACAAATAGAGCTTTCTTTTGGTGGTATTTGATCACCTCTGCAGTTTTTACTTTTTGTTAAAAAAAAAAAAAGGAAAAAAAACGGAATTTTTAAAAAAAAATTTTTATATTTTGTTATAAAAAATTTAAAACTGGTCATTTTTCTCCTTCATTGATGTACGCTGATGAGGCGGCAGTGATGGGCACCACTGCCAGGTGGCACTGATTGGCACTACAGGTGGGCATTGATAGGTGGCACTATTAGGTGGCACTGATGAGGCAGATGTACCTCTTCCACTTGGGGACCGATGTCCCTCACATCCGAGCCGGTGATCCGCTTTTTTTTTCTACTCACGCTGTCAGCGTGAATAAAAAAAAAAAATAAAACTATTACCGATCTTTTGTTTACATCATGTAATCAGCTGTCATTGGCTGACAGCTGATCACATGGTAAGGGGCCGATACCGGCCCCTTACTCGGATCGGTGATCAGCCGAGTCTCAGTGACTCGGTGATCACAGCGCGCCCGTCATATGACGGCCTCCCGGGAATTCAGGTCCGCGCTGTGGCCATCATTCGGCCATAGCGCGGATGTGTAGTGGTTAAGGGTGGAAGAAACAGCTTTTCTTGGGCGGTGTCCAAGACCAGACCCAGATACACCAAGTTTTGGGTTGGACAAAGAGCTGACTTGTCCAAATCTAGTACCCAACCTAGACGTTGCAAGACCGCACTGTACTTGACACGTTCAGAACTAGTGTAGGGCGAGAGCAATCCCTTAGAATTAGATTGTCCAGGTATCCTATTATGGAGACTCCTTGAGATCTTAGGGAAGCCAGTACTGGGGCCAGAACCTTTGTGAAGACCCTGGGGGCCGTGGCTAGACCGAACGGTAGTGCCACAAACTGGAAAGGACTGCCCTCTACAGCGAAACGTAAGAACCTTTGGTGTGGACCGAAGATCGGCACATGAAGGTAAGCATCCTTGATATCTATGGATGCCAAAAAGTCTCCCTTTCTCAGGGACCTTATTACTGAGCGAACCGACTCCATGCAGAAAGGTCGGACGTCTACAAGGAAGTTGAGAGCCTTGAGGTCTAAAATGGGCCTTACTTCCCTATTTGGTTTCGGCACGGTGAACAGGTTTGAGTAAAACCCCTTGAATCTTTCTTCGTGTGGGAACTTTACAATTACCCCCTGCATCAGCAGATGGTGTAAAGCTAGGAGTAGGCAACTTCTTTTCTCCGGATCCGCCGGTACCCTTGAGTGTAGAAAGCGGTTCGGGGGAACGTCCCGGAACTCAATTCTGTAACCGTTCTTTACAGTGGAAATGACCCATCTGTCTTGAACCAGTTCCTCCCAGGCCTCCCCAAACAGCCGAAGCCTGCCCCCCGTGAGAGCGGGGGCACCCCTTCACAAGGTAGACTTGGAGTTGGGCTTGGGTGGCTTTTGGGTCCAGAGTTTTTTCTGACCCTGTGGTCTTTTAAACCCAGACGGCTGAGGCCGTCGATACCATTTTGGGGAAGAGGCACCAGGCCCTGGGGGATTAGGAATTTTATAAGAGGGCTGCTTCCCCTTCTTTTTAATAGGAAGCAGGGCACTCTTTCCTCCAGAGATCTTTTGGATATATTTATCCAGATCATCACCAAACAGGCGTTCTCCATGAAATGGAAAGGCAGCAAGTAGCCTTTTACATGGTCTCTCAGCAGATCAGTTCTTTAGCCACAATACTCGGCGCATATGAACTGATAACGCAAAACGAGACATCTGTTGAATTGAGTCCTTTAAAGCGTCTACTGCAAAAACACAAGGCATGAGGGATCTCTGATAGCTCTTCAGCAGATTCCCCCTGGCAAGGAATGCTTTTTACCATCTTCTTAAAGCGATCCTTTAGGGATTGACAAATCCCAATAGCTGCAATAGCAGGCTGAACTGCTGCACTGGCAACCGAGAAGGAGGCCTTCAATAGGGACTAGGGGTGCAACGGATCGTTGCCGATCCGTGATCCGTACGGATCACCCTCCGCGGATCGGCACACCCGCGATCCGCGGAGCACTTTTCGGGCCTCAGCCATAGGAAAGGCCCCGGCTTCGGCCTAGCTCCGGAGCCGGCGGCCATTTTGGTACACCCGGAAGTGGCCGCTGTCTCGACAGGAAGTGACATTTCGTCGCCGCCATCTTGCTACACCCCACACTCCTGCACAGTACAATAATGATAGAGTGAGAAGGGGGCAAGCGGACATCTTGTTACACCCACCGGAGTTTTAAATTTAAAAGCCATTTTCAACACAAAACTGAGCTTATATGCACAAATACTGTATTTATGCATATAAGCTCGGTTTTGTGTTGAAAATGGCTTTTAAATCTAAAACTCCGGTGGGTGTAACAAGATTTGTGTGTTTTTTTTTGTTTCTTGTTTTTTTATGCTGATCCGAGGATCGATCCGATCCGTGACTCTGATCCGAGGATCGATCCGATCCGTGAGATTTTTGATCCGTTGCACCCCTAATAGGGACTCTAGCTTTTTATCAGCCGGATCCTTGAACACCTGGGAATTATCCACTGGACAGGTTAAGTTTTTATTCACGGAAGATATGGCAGCATCTACCAAAGGTGTGCTCCATTTCTTCCTAAACTTCTCCTCCATAGGGTACAAAACAGAAAACCTTTTGGGAGGTAAGTAAATCCTGTCAGGATGCTCCCAGTCCGCATAAATCACCTGCTCCAGTAACGGATGCAAGGGAAAGGCTTGGGAAATTTGCTTATGTCGCAAAGATCCCAGAGTGGAACAAGCGAGTGCAGACTCCTGAACCGGGGGTAACTTAAACGCAATTCGTACCATCTGCATTAGAGATTGGATAAACAATTGCTGGCAATGGGAGGCTGAAATTGGCTCCTCAGAGCCAGAATCCTCCGCCAAGGAAACTTCAGCCTCTCCTACCTCCTGGTCGTTCATGACCACCTCCTCTGGATCTTCTGACCATTCTGGTTCCAGGTTACCTGGACCCATATGGCTATAAAAATCCTGGGGCTCTAGTGACTCACCACTTGGCCTGGGCCCGGGGGAGGGAGATCTATTAACGCGTCCTTCCCCCCTGTGTTAGAGGCAATCATGCCAGCTATCTTGCCTTCAAGACCCGCTAAGGCAGATGCCAAATCATCCTTTGTAACATAAGCCGAGGCAGGTACATTGGTAGTGGCTACTATGCCTGACAAGTGCAATGGCTCAGCCAGGTCAGAAGCCGCAGGTCCTTCAGAAGAAACTGAGGCTGCATCAGCATGGGGCTGATCTCCTGTTATTTGTGGAGGGACTCTTACCCCTGTGTTTGCCTTGTTCCCTGCTCCTCGTTTTTTGGAAGACATTGCTTACACACGAGGAAACTAAACAGGAGTACTCCCCACAAACTATAACTAGTTTAAGACTATGTGCAAACGAGAAGATCTGGACAGCCACACTCCAGGAAGTAATAATCCAAGTTTCTTTATTTTAAAATCAGGAACACATCAGATACAGGACATCATAGACAGTGTACAGATCATTGGCTAACGCGTTTCACACTTGTCCAAGTGCTTACTCATAGACTTGGACAAGTGTGAAACGCGTTAGCCTATGATCTGTACACTCTGGCTATGATGTCCTGTGTCTGATGTGTTCCCAATTTTAAAATAAAGAAACTTGGATTATTACTTCCTGGAGTGCGGCTGTCCATATCTTCTCGTTTGCACATAGTCTCTACTAGCATGAGCCAGCACCTGGACCCTCTCATCTTTGGAGAGCAAGATCAGCTTTACACCTGGTGAGAGCTAAACTAGTGCGGGGATAACTTTTGTATTGCAACTGCATTCTGGATTATTGCTATAACTAGTTTAAACTTGTCACCGCTGTGTCCAAGACCACCAGGCTCACGTGCCCACCATTCGCTTCTCCATGCGCACTGCTTTAAAAGCACTAGTATGAGAGCGTGCGCATCAGCGATTGGCGACCCGCCTACCGCATGCGCCGTCCTGACGGATAGCGGCGGCGCACGCGCGGCACCCATGCGCACTCAAAAGAATTTTTTAAATGTGCGCCAAAACCGGCCTCTTTAATCCTAGCACAGCTCAAGGTCACGCAGTTTTACAAGGGGAAAATACATACACACATATAATATGTGTATATATATATATATATATATATATATATATATATATATATATATATATATATATATATATATATCCCACCAAAGGGAGTACTCACCATCCCAAGCAGCAGGGCCTGTCTTGCCAGGCCCAATCTTCCCCCATCACGGCGGGTAGCACCTCTAGGGACCTTCAGGGACCGGGTCCCCCATATTGGGGTCCACACCCCTGGACCTGTAAAGCACCCTTTATGGTTTCCTTGGGCAAGATTGACCAGGAATACCAATTTTAACAAAGGGTCCAGCGCCTAAAAAGGACACATTACAAGCAACACCTTGTTCTTGAACCGAGGTTCGGGAACCATCCACTTTAGCTTAGTAAGCCATCCGAATGGATCTGATTATAAACATCCTCAGTGGGACATTTTCTTTGAAGAAACTTGAAGAGCTTCAACAGCCATGAACATCACCTTCAAGACACTGGCAAAAAAAACTGAGGCACTTCCTGTGTAGGAGGGGTTATATGGGAGGAACCGTCTTACTATCGGTTGCCAGTGTACAATCACCTAAAGGTAAGCGTATAACCCACATAGTCATTATTATGGTGCTGTGTCCCGTGATGTACGATAAATTAAAATTATTTTACTGTGCTATCCCAATGAAACATGTATAAGGGAATATACAATGTATGAAGTAAAAAAAAGCTGCAACTAAAACGTGAGACACACACACTAAATAAATCATAAAAAAAGAGCTGCGCTGTGTAATAGTGATCAAAAAAAGGATTATAAAAAAATGGAATCACATCTAAATAGAGATGAAACAATTCATACAGTATACTGTCACATAAACATTTAAATGCAATCACCAGTGATATGTGCAAAAAGTAAAACATAAAACAAAATAAAATAATAACAGAGTCAAGTCCACTCAGATGGGCTATTGGAAAAAAGCCCACCAACAGAACAATCTTCCAAGTGATGACTTTGCAATCCTCAAGATAGTGATAACGTGCAAACGTCCCCCATGGTGTTGCAGTTGCACGGTATCACCATCTTCAGGATTGCAAAGTCATCACTTGGAAGATTGTTCTGTTAGTGGGCTTTTTTCCAATAGCCCATCGGAGTGGACTTGACTTGATTTTGTTTTAGGTTTTACTTTTTTGCACATATCACTGGTGATTGCATTTAAATGTTTATGCGATAGTATACTGTATGAATGGTTTCATCTCTCTTTATTTAGATGTGATTCAATTTTTTATAATCATTTTTTTGATCACTATTATTACACAGCGCAGCTCTTTTCTTATGTTACAGTATGCGATGACTTTAGAAGTCCACAGTGTAACGGTCTTTAAATGCGATTGAGTATTTCCACAAGCTCTAGTGAAAATGCTCCAATGCCCGAACTGATACCTTTTCTGTGCGATTTGAGCCTAAAAATAAATAGGCCCAAATCGCATGCATTTAAACAGGAATGCGGTTCACTTCCTGTCCATATGGCAGGTGGTTTCCCCCACCACTCCGGTGTGAACCCAGGCTTGTCAGCGATTTCAGCCTAAGTCCACACAGGAGCGGTGGGGGAAACAGCATGCGCTTCAGACAGGAATCACACACACGATTTGCAGTACGATTTGAGCACATTCATTTTGTATGGGGTCAAATCGCACCACAAAAAGCTATTGGTTCGAGCACTCGTAAAAATATTCGGTTATCGGCGTTGGTACAACCCTAATTGCAGCGTCTGCCTTAAAGTGACACTAAAGTGTTGTTTTTAAAAAATAAAAATCGAATAACGTGTCATACTTGCCTTTTTCTGCACAGAGTGGCCCCAAATAGCGTTTTCTGGGGTCCCCCCCCCCCCCTCCTGACGACTCTCCTAGCTCCTCCCAGTCTCCGATAACCCCCTGGAAGAAGCGCTCTCCCAGGGGGTTACCTTGCGGGCGCACTCCCGAGTCCTGCATTTGGCGTCCATAGCCACCAAGTGCAGGACTCGGCCCCGCCCCCCGCATCATTGTATTTGATTGACAGCAGTGCAAGCCAATGGCTGCGCTTCTATCAATCTATCCAATGAAGAGCCGAGAACCCCAGGCACAGATCCAGCGCGTTAACGACGCAGGACTTTCCAGGGCTCAGCTAAGTAAAACAGAGGGCTGGGGGGGGGGGGGGGGGGGCGGTAATCGTCAGATGTTTTTTCACCTTAATGCATAGGATACATTAAGGTGAAAAAACAGGAACCTTTACAATCCCTTTAAGCCTAGTACACACAGGCCAAATAGCGGCCAGGTCAATAGAAACCAGCCAACGTTCTATCGAAGGCTTATGACCAAAAAAGTCTGCTGATCGGCTCCCGATCAGCACCCACAGCCAAGGGGGGCTGTCCCCACTAGAACACAATAGCTCAGCAGGGGATATCACTGTACAAACATCCGATTGTTAGTACAGCAGCTCCAACCTTTTTTCCGTTCAACCCAGCATGTGTACGAAGCTTTGAGGGAGTTGTAAAGCCTCAAGGTTTTTCACCATCATGCATTCTATGCATGACGGTGAAAAACCTTCTGCACTGCAACTCCCCCTCAGAGCCCCTCTTTTTCCTACCTGAGCCCGTTCATTCCAGGGACGAGCACGAGCCAAGCAGCTCCAGCCGCTGTCTCTGTCCTCATTGGATAGATTGATAGCAGCAGGAGCCATTGGCTCCCGCTGCGGTCAATCAAATGCAGTGACACAGGAGCCGGGGCAAAGTCCTGCTGTCTGTGTCAATGGATGCAGCAGCGGGACTCGTGAGCGCTCCTGCCCCCATGGAAAGCTCCGCCGGAAAAACCCAGAAGAGGAGGATTGGGACTGCTGTGCAAGGGTTTTGCACAGAGAGCAGGCAAGTAGAACACACACACACATGCATACATACACCTTTACAAATCACTGTAAAATCCTTTTCTTGGGAGTCAATTAGGGAAACAGGTATTCAGATACTGTAGCATGAATTATAAACAGAAGTGTGGGACCCATGCCCGTCAATGGACTTAAAAAAAAAAATAATAACATTTACAGGGAGTATAAAAATCCAATTTTCTCTGGTCCTTTGATAGGAATGCAAAAGACTGTCAGGATGTTCAAAAGCAGCCCAAATGAGGGGTGGGCAACAACATAACCACTAACAAGTCCAGCAAAGAAGAACTAGGGACTACCTGCAGCCCTAGAGGCACCCAAAAGATACCCAATACCCAAATTGGCACCACCTTCTATCTAGTAAGGGGAAGATGAAAACACTGGGGAGGTGAAAGATTGAAAATGAGCTACACCCAATACCCCCCAAAAAATAAATAAAAAAAGAAGTTACCCAACCAGAAACGATGTCTCAACATAGGCAAGGAACTTCGTACCATAGCCCAAAAGGCAGGAGACATTTAACCTGAGCCCACCAGAAGAGTGGAAGAAAATTTCCCTACAGATAAAGGCCCACAACCGGATACAAAAAAGGTTGGACTTTTTGAATATCCCTCTTCCTAGGAAACTAGCAAAAAGTAATTAGAAGGGTAATCCTGGGCTGGCCCTCTTTTTTTTTTTTTTTTTTACCATTATCCAATGCTCCGGTAGGCCGCAAGAAAACCTGACAAGTGATGACCTCCTGTGTTCCTCAATGAACAAGTTCGCCAAGATAATTTCTAGTGAGCACAAGTTTTAAAAAGGTGGTTATAAAGTCAAAAGGTTTTTTGTTTTTTTTTAACCTTAGGCAGCTTTCACACTAATCTTTTATTTATTTATTTTTTTTAACAAAAATGAATATATGTATATGAAAAAAACGTGCTGCTAGGTAACCCTATGGAACTCTTCACACTGATCCGTTGCAGGTCTGCTGTGTTTAGTAAAATCCTAACTTGCCCACTTCAGGTATTTATATGGCTCTGACAACTTACACCATGTAAACAAATACAGCTCTCAAGTCCCTATATCACTCATACTAGGACTCATTTAGAGACAGGAGCCGATTAACCAACGTGCATGTCTTTTGGAGTGTGGGAGGAAACCCACACAGGCACAGGGAGGACATGCAAACTCCATGCAGAAAGCATCCTGGCTGGGTATGAACCAGGAACCCCGGAGCTAGATCAATAAGCCACTGTGCTGCCCAAACATTCATTTTGATCTGATCCGTTAAACACGACTATAAAATTGATTTATGACTAACAGAAAAAAAAAAAAAAAAAAAGTGATGTACTAATATATTAGATTGATTTGAGAGTTTGTTGGTCTTTTGGTTTAGGAATTGTAATACATACAATACAAGGTGTGTCCAGACGTACCTTCAGGCCTCTGGCCATATGTAGAGCTACTTTCAGAATAACCGCAGCAGGGAACGGGCCCAGTCCCTCCTCATTCCTGGATTCTATGAGGTCATTCAAAGATTTATCCCCACCGAATTCCATTGCAAGACACAAGCTGCCATCTTTAGATTTGGTGAAGGCTCGATAACCTGTGGAGGAAAAAAAAAAAACTCACAAGTATGTCATTTTCCCGACAATTTTACAGAGCAGGAATGTAGGAAATGGTGACCATGATCTCTTCAATCTAACAAACATAAGCAGACCTCCAGCTTCCTCTTCAGTCTTGCACATGTGTACCGGCTCCTCTCCTGTACTGAAATTGCTTACTCTGATTTCACTGCACACTGCGAGCTTCTCACAATGTGCATTAGAAGCTGCAGCAAGTCAGCTAGAGCTTTCCTCATATCCGGGCTGGAGGAGGTCAAGCATCATCTAGCTCTCTCCTCCCCCAATGTGACCAGCCTGTCCTTATTGATTACATTTCAGTGCTTTTAATCAAGGAGAGACTCCGCTTCACATGTGGGAGTTGCCTAGGATGGTCTGCTAAGGAACGCCCACTCCTCCAGACTAATACTCCTCCATCAAGGTACTTCGATATTTGCATAACTCCTCCCCAAGAGCCAGCCCACATGTATTGGGGCCCGAAGACTCTTGAGAACAGGACGCCATGTACAGCACCCTGCCGATCCCTCTTCACCAGCTATGATCTGCCTGTGTTGCATAGAGAAGCAGAGACATTGGGGGTTACTTACGAAAAGGTAAATCCATTTTGCATTACAAGTGCACTTGAAAGTGCAGCCGCTGTAGATCTGAGGGGGACATGCAAGGAAAATTAAAACAGCATTTTTGCTTGTACATGATTGGATGATAAAATCAGCAGAGCTTCCCTTCAGTCCTACAGCGACTGCACTTACAAGCGCACTTGTAGTGCAGAGTGGATTTCCCTTTAGTAAACCAGCCCCATAGTGATGATGGAAAAAATGTCATTGACATGTTGATGAGAGAGGGATGAACCAGGAAAAACTGACATTTTCTAACAAACAGCCAATTTGAAAAAACAAAACATAAAAAAAGTATAATATAATATAATATAATATAATATAATAAGGCCCCCATGGGCTGCATACAGGCAGTGTCCAAGTTACAAACACAACTTACATAGGACTCATACGTAAAGGAAAAGTACAGCCAAAGCTCATTTGGCTGGACTTCTATGGATCACAGGAGTGCAGTTCGTTGTGCACTCCTGTGACTTGTTTTCAGCAAAGAGCGGACGTCACAGAAATCGGGCCAAGCACCCGCGTCATCACGACCACGGAGTCAGGATCCGCGGACCGACACCCGGCTCAAGCGAGCCATTGAGCCTGAGCCGGCCACCCCCCAGTGAGCAGAGCACTGACTGACAGTCTGCAGCTCTCTGCTCGGAGAGCTGTGAGAGGCAAGCGATCGGTGGCATTTGATCGCTCAGGTTCTCAGTGTAGATGCGCCGGGGGTCCGATGCTGAATCCCCCTAGGTAAGTACGAATGTTTCTGCCTGATCATCCCCTCTGATGCGTTCCTTTTTGCTGAGATATGAAATGCACGTAGGACGACCATAGATGTCGCCAGCTTCCATCAGTGTGAGGGGACCATCAACTTGCTTTGCAAGGCAAAAAAAAAAAAAAAAAAGTGCAGGATGTTTTACCTGGAGACAGGCTTTAAAGTGGAAGTGAACTTCCATGTATTGTTTGTACCTATAGGCAAACCTGATTATAGGCTTACCTGTAGGTACAGTAAACATCTAAAACGTTCACTGTTTGAGATATTTACTGTATATGCTGCCAATTACCTCATTGGCTTTGAAGGAACAGCCACCGGTGCCATTTCTTCAGAGCCCTTTGCCGTCATGCGGCTTTGGCCAGTCACACAGCTAGAGTCTGCGGACCGGGAAGACGGGTGAAGATGGATGCATCCACCAGAGGTGATAACAGGGGCTTTGTTTGCACAGGCAAGTTTCACTTAATGCCTTTACTTTGCAGGTCAGGGGGGAAAAATAAAAAATAAAATAAAAAGGGGGGGGGGGGGGGCGTTTTACGTAAAAAAAACAGCAGAAAAAACAGCAGAAATGTCTCAGCCCACTGGCACAAAAGTTTTTTATTAGGAAATAATGCCCTTTAAAAAGGTCTAAAGGTTAAACAACAAAGTAGATGAAGCAGAACACCTGACTGGAAAAAGCTACTGCATTAAACCTGCCGTAAGGTAAAATATGGGGCTGGCTGTTTTTCATAACACACACACATACATACATACATACATACATACATACATATATATATATAATTCTAGAACTGTATGTATATTTTTTAAAAAAGAAACATCCTTGTGGGGAAAAGAAAACTGTATTTACCAACAATGTTGGGGTGCTGCAAATCCTTGAGGATCTTGGCCTCCACATTCAACCTCTCCTCATAAAGGTTCTTGCTGGATTTGTTACACTGCTTACTGATCTTCTTAACAGCCCACGGGGACTGAGACAAACCCTTCGGAGACCTAAAACAATGAAACAAGATTAGATTAGCAAAATCATGTTAACTAAAATATTTCTGCTCCCCTTTTTTTTTTTTAACTAGTAATGGCAGCGATCGGCAACTTCTAGCAGGACTGCAATATTGCCCTGGACAAGATCAGACACCTGACACTTTTTTTGGAAACCAGTGACACCAATACAGTGATCAGTGCTAAAAATCTGCACTGTCACCGACAAGGAAGGGGCGATCAAAGGGTTAACTGTGTGCCTAGGGAATGCTTACTGTGGGGGAGGCACTTTTACTACTTGAAGACATGGATCGGTGTTCCTGGTTCACAGGATCCATGCCTTCTGTACTCAGGCAGACTGTCATTCTGTCAGAGTGCCGAATGATCGGCGGGTCCGCGTATCGGCTCCTGCTGTGTAAAAATCACAGCGGAAGGGAGCCACCAAAGTAAAAAACGTTTACATCCTAGCGCTCAAATGGATACAAGCAGTTTAACGCACTTATAGCTGCCGTTATAATCTAAAAACCAAGTTAAAATTAAATGTACACTTTCTTAAAAACACAAAAGTATTAACAGCGCTTATGATGAATACCAATTCATACTAATGATTTATCATTACGTGCTACATCCATCCCATGTTCAGCATATCAATATGTTAACAGTCCTCCTAGAAGTTGTAACACAACTAAGTGCAAAATGCTGGAGATAGATATATACACACACACACACACACACATATACATATACATCAGAAAAGGTACAAGGATGAATTACATATAACAGTTACAATACAAATAATAATTCAAATAAAATTCCAAAACGTGGTAAGCAGTTCCTGGTATTCAAAATCAAATATAAAGTGCAACGTGCTGGATAGGCATCAGAAAGTGATAAGTCCCCTATTTGGGTGAGATGACGGTAGCGGGGACAGGCTTCTATATTGAGTCTTAAAGTGGAGTTCCATCCACTTTTACAACTCTTCAGCATCCCTCACTAAACTGTGCACTGTAAATGAATTGTATATTTTTATATATTTTTTTCTCAGCACCTACTGTATATCTGCTGTATTCATTTTTCACTTCCTCCTCCCTGGCCCATTGCATCATTTCCTGTTTGCAATGCCTTCTGGGAAGGGGCGGCAACTTCCTCTGACACTGCCGTTGCTATGGAAACCTGACCAGAGACCTATTACACTGCTTGTGCTGCACTGAGCATGTGCAAGATCTGCAAGGATGAGATCCAGGAAGAAATACAGTCTGGCTTCAGATGCCCACAGCCTGCTGAAGTTTATGAAACAACAAACTACTGCTATAAACTAACAAAACAGACCTTAGTTTACAGACTAACTTTACTAGAATACATTAAGCTTGTGTATTATAGGGGGATTTTTATTTAAAAAAAGTATAATTTCGGCCGGAACACCACTTTAAATGCTGTCCTTAGGTTGATATAGAGTGATGTACCTCCACCGTATCACCTTGTGGTCAGCCCCTTAGGTGTAAATGCTTACCAGAAGGATGGATTCAATAGAGGCTGTAATCTCCTCTATTACAACGATCCGCTCTGGAACCACAGCTGATCGCACTTTGTCTTACTCCGGAACAACACTTAACAACGTAGTATCGTGTAAAACAATAGGGGAGACTCTCCATAGTGTAATACGGTTTATTAAGAACGTGTCCCCCCAATAAAAGTTATGCTTACAGTGTTCCAAGTAAAAAACAGCCTGTCATCATATGCGTCTGCTCACCGCTGGTCGGAGTGCTGGCGTACCGCCCACCTCGATGAGTCCCGGGATGACGCTTGGCGTGGAAAGCTGTAGGGTCACGTGGGCACGTCCTGACACATTCCCTCATTAGGTCTTCAGAGGGCGTGACCTTATAATAAGCGTCTCTCTCTCTCTCTCTCTCTCTCTCATTTTGCACTTAGTTGTGTCACAACTTCTAGGAGGACTGTTAACATATGATTGATATGCTGAACATGGGATGGATGTAGCACGTAATGATAAATCATTAGTATGAATTAGCATTCATCATAAGCGCTATAAACTGTACAACTCAATTCAGAAACAAATATTTAAGGGGGGGGGGATGGGGAATAAAAATAAAAAACTAAAATAATGTGGTTGCATAAGTGTGCACACCCTCTTATAACTAGGGATGTAGCTGTGTTCAGAATTAAGCCATCACATTCAAGCTCATGTTAAATAGGAGTCAGTACACACCTGCCATCATTTAAAGTGCCTCTGATTAACACCAAATAAAGTTCAGCTGTTCTAGTAGATCTTTCCTGACATTTTCTTAGTCACATCCTACAGAAAAAGCCATGGTCCACAGAGAGCTTCCAAAGCATCAGATGGATCTCATTATTAAAAGGTATCAGTCAGGAGAAGGGTACAAAAGAATTTCCAAGGCATTAGATTTACCATGGAATACAGTGAGGACAGTCATCATCAAGTGGAGAAAATATGGCACAAAAGTGACAATACCAAGAACTGGACGTCCTTCCAAAATTGATGAAAAGACGAGAAGAAAACTATCAGGGAGGCTGCCAAGAGGCCTACAGCAACATTAACCACTTCGGCCCCAGAAGATTTGGCTGCTGAATGACCAGGCCATTTTTTGCGATACGGCACTGCGTCGCTTTAACTGACAATTGTGCAACGTTATACCCAAACAAGATTGACGTTTTTTCCCTTTTGCTGGTATTTGATCACCTTTTTTTTGCGCTATAAACAAAAAAGAGCGACAATTTAAAAAAAAAAAAAAAAAAAAAAAAAAAAATTTGAATATTTTGTACCATTTGCTATAATAAATATCCCCAATTTTTTTTTTTTTATAAAAAGCTAATTTTTTCCTCTCAGTTTAGGCCGATATGTATTCTACATATTTTTGGGAAAAAAACAAAACAAAAAACGCAATAAGGTGTATATTCATTTGCGCAAAAGTTATAGCGTTTACAAAATAGGGGATAGATTTTTTACTAGTAATGGTGGCGATCTGTGATTTTTATCGTGACTGCGACATTATGGCAGACACATCGGACACTTGACACATTTTTGGGAAGACTGACAATTATACAGTAATCAGTGCTATAAAAATGCAGATTACTGTATAAATGTCACTGGCAGTGAAGGGGTTAACACTAGGGGGCGATCAAGGGGTTAACTGTGTTCCCTGACTGTGTTCTAACTGTAGGGGGAGGGGACTAGAGGGGATGACAGATCTTGATTCCTAGCCATTAGGGGAAAAAAAAAAAAAATAAAAAAAAAAATAAAAATAAAAAAACCACACCTGAAGTCTCCCAAATGCATGTGGGAAACCAAGGTTGAATTTTTTGGCCATAATTCCAAAAGATATATGTTTGGTGCAAAAACACAGCACATCACCAAAAAGAACACCATACCCCCCACGGTCAAGCATGGTGGTGGCAGCATCATGCTTTGGGGCTGCTTTTCTTCAGCTGGAACAGGGGCCTTCGTCAAGGTAAAAGGGAATTCTGAACAGTTCCAAATACCAGTCAATATTGGCACAAAACCTTCAGGCTTCTGCTACAAAGCTGAACATGAGGAACTTCATCTTTCAGCATGACAACGACCGAAAGCATACATCCAAATCAACAAAGGAATGGCTTCACCAGAAGATGATTAAAGTTTTGGAATGGCCCAGCCAGAGCCCAGACCTGAATCCCATTGAAAATCTGTGGGGTGATCTGAAGAGGGCTGTGCACAGGAGATGCCCTCGCAATCTGACAGATTTGGAGTTTTTTTTTGCAAAGAAGAGTGGGCAAATTATATATATATATATATATATATAAAATTTTATATATTTCTGCACAGAACAGCCACCCCCTTAGCAGTAAATCTGCTATGAGTTGGTCATAAAGGGGGTTAAACAAAATGTCCTGTGGAGATGGTAAAAAAAAAAGTCAGGGGAGCGTCCTCTAGCCCTCGGGGTGTAAAGTACAGGAAGCTGCCGAGAGGAAGGAGTGGAGGTTCCTGACTGCCACTGGAAGGGCCATTCTACAACAGGCTTGTACAGACCTCCTACAGTATTAATATGAATTAAATAGCATTAACATATTATCACATGGTGGTTTGTGGTGCAAGGGGGAGGTTTGGTCACACGCACTGATCATGAAGGAGCTTTCATTCACTTGAAGGGTGTCTCAGAAAAACATGAGGCTGAACTTTAAACACACTGGAAATTTTCCAGGCAGATTTTCATATATTTGTTTTACACACATTTATTGTTTGGATGGCTTTGGAATATATTAACACGTTTGGGTTTTCATCGATTTAATGTGAATGGTTTTTATTTCATAGCTCTGCCCATTTTTTTCTATATTTATTAGTTGATGTGAGTGAATCTCATTCTGTTGGCTGCTTAGGTAAAGGGAGGTTTTGTTTAATTTTTTTTTTTTTTTTAAGCACTTGCTTACAGGGTTCTTAAACCCCCTTCCTGCCCAGACCAATTTTCAGCTTTCAGTGCTGTCGCACTTTGAATGACAATTGCGTGGTCACGCAACACTGTACCCAGATGACTTATACATTTTTTGTCGCACAAATAGAGCTTTCTTTTGGTGGTAATCACCACTGGGGTTTATTTTTTACTAAAAAAAAAAAAAAAAAGTTTTTATAGTTATAAAATTTTGCAAACAGGTAATTTTTCTCCTTTGATTCTCACTGAAGTGCACTGATAAGATGGCACCAATGAGGCAATGCTTAGCAGCAGTGGTAGTCACTGTGTGGGACTGATGCCCCATTTACACAAGCCAGTAATTCACCTATTTTTTTCTCCTCACGCTGTCAGGGTGAGGGGGGAAAAAAAAAAAAGCAGCTGATTACCGGCTTCTGTTTACGTCAGATTTACAAAAGACAAGTGAACTTAGCCTTTAAAGCATGGCTGATCCTCCACTCCTCCCCACAGCTAGACACCAGTCCCAAATGCTTCTGCAGCTCACCCCCCACCCCACCCCCTTTTCCCATGCTCTAGAGCAGGGGTCTCCAAACCATGGCCCTCCAGCTCAGGAACTACAATTCCTGTGATGTCTGTGAATGTCAGAGCTTTACAATGCCCAATTAGCCGTGTAGTTCCGCAACAGCTGGAGGGCTGTAGTTTGGAGATCTCTGCTCTAGGGGGGCCCTGACATCAAGACCAGAGAAGGGTCCAAAAGCCCCATTTTGGATGCAAGGATACTGATGTACAGTCCACAGCCAAATCAGGCAAGTAAATGTTTCTACTCTCCCCTGGACATAATGAGCCATCAACCACTGCATTGCAGGCACAGCCCCACTGCAGAGGATCTTTTATTTATCTGTCTGGAGTTGGGCTTTAACCACTTCATACCACGCCCAGAGGAATACGATGTCCGCAGGAAGGATCTTCCATCCTGGACGGGAGTCATATGATGTCCTGGGCTTCCCGGCCATCTAGGGGGCACGTGTTGGGCCGCCGCGTCACTCGGGACCCGATGCGTGCCTGCGATGTCCGCCGGCACCCGCGACTGCCGGTAACAGAGCCCGGGACATGGATCTGTGTGTGTCATCCTGTCAGGTGAGAGGAGACCGATTGTGTGTTCCCAGTACAGAGGAACACTGATTGGTCTCCTCCCACAGTTAGAATCACTCACTAGGTAACACATTTAACCCCTTGATCGCCCCCTAGTGTCAACCCCTTCCCTGCCAAAGACATTTATATAGTAATCAGTGCATTTTTATAGCACTGATCGCTGTACAATTGCCAATCGTCCCAAAAATGTGTCAAAAGTGTGCGCCGCAATAAAACAAAAAAAAAAAACACACGACTTTACAAACATGATATACTCTTACCTGCCCTATGCATTGGATTTGCACAGAGCAGCCCTGATCCTCCGGGTCCCTCAGCGACGCTCCTGGCTCCTCATCTTCTCAAATGCCCCCACGGAGAGCCGCATTCCATGGGCCAATGGCTCCTACTATCAATCTATCCAATGAGGACCTGAGACAGCAGCTGGAGCTGCTCGGCTCATCCTCGACGCTGGAACGATCAGGCTCAAGTAAGAAAAAAAAGTGGGCTCTAGGAGGCTGCTGCAGCACAGAAGGTTTTTCACCTTAATGCATTAAGGTGAAAAACCGAGACTTTACAACACCTTTAAGGCTGTTTTCACACTGAGGAATTTTTCGAATGCTTTTGCGTAAAAAAAAAAAAAAAAAAAAAAAAAAGAAAAAAGGGGGGTGGCCGAAGAGCTCAAGAAAAATGCTTCCCTTTAAAAACGCTATAACACTGTTCACACTGGGAAAGCACCCTTCCATTACGGTGTAAAAAAAAAATCCTTCATTCCATCCAATCACTTTTTGGAGCACGTGTGAGGGGGGGGGGGGGGGGGGGGGAGAAACACTCCTCCCCATTGTAATGGATGGGGACTGCATCAAAAACATATGCCGTATTTATTTTTTTTACACCGATAAATACGGTATATGTTTTTGATGCAGTCCCCATCCATTACAATGGGGAGGAGTGTCCCCCCCCCCCACACGTGCTCCAAAAAGTGATTGGATGGAATGAAGGATTTTTTTTACACCGTAATGGAAGGGTGCTTTCCCAGTGTGAACACACTGGGAAAGCACCCTTCCATTACGGTGTAAAAAAAATCCTTCATTCCATCCAATCACTTTTTGGAGCACGTGTGAGGGGGGGGGGGGGGACACTCCTCCCCATTGTAATGGATGGGGACTGCATCAAAAACATATACCGTATTTATCGGCGTATAACACGCACCCCAAGTTTAGGAGGGAAGTTTAAGGAGAAAAAAAACGTACGTGTCAGTGTCCAACTGTAGCCAGTGTCCAACTGTAGCCAGTGTCCAACTGTAGCCAGTGTCCCTGTGTCATTTGCAAACTTGTTTAAAAATGGCGCCGCCGTTCTCGGAGGCTTTCGGACGCAGCGGGACTGCAAGAGCCGCCGAGAACGGCCAAAAGACTCACAAATCGGCGGGGGGTGGGCGTATAACACGCACCCACGATTTTCCCCTGATTTTAAGGGGAAAAAAAGTGCGTGTTATACGCCGATAAATACGGTACATACATATCTCAGCAGAGACCCTATAGCATAAAAACGGTGGGCGGTACAATTTTATATCACGCGGTATTTGCGCAGCAGTTTTACAAAACACAAATTTGAAACAACAAAAAAAAACAAAAAGTGAATGTTACGCCGAGTAGCTAGATACATAACATGTCACGCTGTAAAATTGCGTCTGTCCATGGAATGGCGGCACACTAGGATGCTTAAAATTCTCCATAGGCGACACTTTAAAATGCCTTCACAGGTTACCAGTTTAGAGTTGAACAGGTGGTCTGGTGCTAGAATTGTTGCTCTCGCTCTAACATTCATGACAATACCTCACGTGTATGGTGCAATCACCGTTTACATGTGTGTGCAGGAGTAACGTATGCGCTCGTACTTGCGAGTAAGCACGGTGGCGATTTAAAACTTTTTAAATTATACAATAATTTTTTTCTATGCTTTTTTTTGGGATTAAAGCGTTTTACCCTAAAATGTTATATTCCTGATATGTGCCTGCTGTACCCACTTCTTTGTATTTATTGTTCCCCTTATGTGAAATCACTGGTGTTCCTGTCAGTCCCCCTGCTTTCTTATTAAAAACTGACCACACTAAGCAGGAGAACACAACGTGGTCAGTACTGAGAACAATTTAACGCTATTACAATGTGTGAACAACATCCCTTGCGACAGGTCCTCTTTATGGAGAGCTCTGGGGTCTCTCCTCTGGCCTCACATGCAGCTGATAAAAAACAAATCAGTCTGATCAGCTGCTTTCCTGTCCACCAAGGAGGGAGCGAGCACGAGAGAGAGAGGTTCCTCTCTGTTCAGGGCAGCCATTGCTGCACGATGGGACGGTCCCGGCTGAAAAGATCCATACAGGGATGGATGCCTGGCATCACCCCGGTATAACCACTGAAACACGAGGACGTCCTATGGGCGGCAAGTGGTTAACACATTGGCCTTTTACCGACAATTTTAAAGAGAACCAGTGTGAACGTGCCCTCACAAGGAATTAAATCGTGTTTTTGGTGCTCAGATGCAGTAAAGATCTGCTTAAAGTTCCACTCATTTTTTTGTGTTTATTAAGAGTCAGCTACAAAAAAAAAGTGTAGCTATTGACTTATACTCACCTGTCCCATGGTACAGCGATGTGGCCGCCTGAACCCTCCCTTCGCTCCATTGCCTCTCCACCGGCATTTCAAGTGTGGGCACCCGGCTGTGACAGCTCACGGCTTCACAGCTGGGTGCGTACTGCGCCTCCCCATTGGTCAGGCAATCTTCGGGGACCTGTGACGTTTCCCAGAAAATTGCAAGGAGGGAGGGGGGAGAAGTTCCGCTCGAGCAGAAGTGGAAGCGGGGGGGGGGGGGGGGTGCTTAAAGCAGAACTTCCCTTTTGAGCGGAGCTCCGATTGAAGGCTGGGTTCACACTGTGTGCAGAGCGTCCCTGTTCTCCGTTTTTTCGGGGCCAACCGGGTCTGAACTTTTGCCTGAATTCAGACCTGAAAAACAGAGCCACAGACACACAGGATCCTTCTGCAGTGCGCTCTGTGGCTGCCCCGGAGATGTGTGAACCGGCTCCAATGACAGACGGTCACACTCCCCCGTCATGTGAAATGGATGCTGGGAAACCATCATTCAATTCCCACAAGTGTGAACCCGGCCTTAGCTTCTGATATGTAGTTGCTAATATGTAGGACTTGCCTGTCCTAGATTTGCTGACTAGTAGCATGTCCTAATTTGTCATCTATTCTGGAACATTCCCCACCCCCTCACCTTTATTCTCTGACAAAACAACACGATCAATGCTGAGCTCACCTTTTCATCAGGTAAACACTGACACCGGTTCCATAACCGAACTTCTGCATGAATGGTGAAGCTGGGATAGCGAACGTTGGTGATGGAGTAGACACATCTGTGAATAAAGAGGATTGGATTCATTAGCTTGGAGGATGTATATTGTGTTTCAAGGTTTCTCCCAGCAACACTGGGAGAGAATATTGTGATCATGGGAGGCATCGGGCTGGACCACCTCAGAAACCAATCAATAGAGGCAAACCAATGTTGTGTGAGCACAGAGCTCTAATACTGGGGTGAGGAGTTCACACTGAAAGCAAAAAAATAAATTAAAACCCTCCAGCTGCACAAAGCTTAGAATACACATCTATACTGGCCAGTCCGAAGCATCCAGACTGCAAAACTGTGGATCAGATGTCTGTTTTTACCGCCCACCCAACTGACCATCGGCAAGCTCTATTTCATGAGTAGTTCCTAGGGCTGAAACAACTAATCGATTAAATCGACAACTAATCGAATATGAAAATAGTTGTCAACTATTTTCATAATCGATTAATCAGCCAGCCGATTAGTTGGCCTGCATACAGAATGCAATATTTGTTTACACATCAGGGAATACAGTGCAGCACACATACAGCTCAGTACACCGTCCAAAATCGATAACCATTTTTGGGCTTTAAATTCAAATTTAAGTTTAATATGGTTGCTAAGTGAGACCACTAGATATTGAGACAATCCTTGTTTTAAATCTGTTATTTTGGATATTTTTATAATAATATCAGTTTTGTATTTTAATTACAGTTTTTAGTTTCCCCTTTTTTTGGTTTATATAACCCGTTTTCTGTCTTAGGGTATTCTCTAGTTAGGTCTAGCTTTTAATTTTTGATCCCTAGCATTGTAGCTGTGTATTCTGACAAAGATCCACTAGATGCCACTATTCAGTATCACACCAGTGGGCCCCTCATCCCAATATATCCAACTTCCGGGCTCTAAATTCCTCAACAGCAATTTCTATAGGTGCTGTTTGGCGGGCAGATTTGATTGTCTGTTAGGATTTATTTGAGCGGCGGCTAGGATTATATAAAAATTATAGGAGATTATTTTATTTTTTGTTTTTATACTGATTTGCTTCCGGGAACATTGCCTTACCCGTCACAGGTGGGGGCGGCATTAATTGTTAATTCAAATGTTTAGTATGTCTGCCCTTATTGTTGTTCCTGCTGTGATGAACAATGCTGTTCATTATTGGAGGATTAGCAATTTGTGTATTTATCCGGAGAGACTCCCTATGTGTTGGCCTAATCAAGAGAACTCTCTTTTGAGGGTTACCGTGACAAGTTTTTTTTTTTTGTGGTTTTTGCTCTCTGGTTTATTTCGATTAAAACAATTTTAAAATGTTTTTTAATTTTTATGCACATGCATGATGCTCGTATAGATCCCTTCAGTTATGGAAATTTTCCCCCCTTTTTCCTTTCGGTTTTTATACATTTATATATACGCCGAACATTCTAACAACATGTAGAGTAAATCACTTCCCAGTCTTTCGTTCCATTCTGAGGGAGGCGGCCTGTCTATCAATGGACCGGGGTTCAAGGCGAGGCTTGGTTAGGTTGCTTTAGTATTTAGGGAGGTGACACAGTGCGCCGCCTGAGCCCCTTGATGACGTAATCCTATTACGAAACGCATAGGACGGAGCAGGACGACGCGCTGACGTCACCTCCACTTACTGCTCGTTTTTCCAAGAGGACAGGTCTGTCCGAGTCTGTGCGGCCGCCGGACCAGTCTTAAGGCTTACCTTTTGCCGCATTTATGCAAGTGTCATTTTAAAAGCGATTCATTAAACTCATAAGGTTTTACACTATCGGAGTTTTCTATTCTTGTTATACGGTCCACTTCTTATTGGTGTGGTTTCAACCATGTGATATCCGAAGATTTTAGCAGACCAGCTTTGATGCCGAGCACGAGTTACAGCGGTTCTTGCTTGCTATGATCCTCTGTGGTGGGGGATCATGGCCTTCTGGTAAGGAGATACCCCTTCTATCTTTTGGTGGTGGATCACAATTTTTCACAGAGTGGATCAAGATTGTTTTTTTATGGACTTTATTGTTCCGTTTTCAGCACGAGTGGTTATTATTAGGTGCCACTATTCACAGAGACTTGTCACTAATATTATATATAATTTTTCACAGTATCAAGCTTTTCATATATGCGATTTTATTTACTATACATGGTCCTCAAATTTCACTATTGTGTGTGACTCACACATTTCACCATTTTTTTTGTTGTCTTTATATCGCGACTCTCGTGTTTTTTCTTTTTTTCTTTTTTGTGTGAGGTGCAATACCTCATGGAACATGTATCCCTGGGCAGGAAGTGAGTGGGTGTAAAGGCAGATGTTTTTTACCTTGTTATAGGGGCTCACTATACTATAATTTGTAGCTTGCTATTGGGGCACTCTGAAGGCAGGGAGGAGCCAGAAGCATCGGTGAGGAACCCCAGAAGAGAAGAATCTGGGCTGCTCTGTGCAAAACCATTACACAGAGCAGGTAAGTATAACATGTTTGTTGTTAAAAAAAAACAAAAAACAAACACTTTAACCACTTCCCAGCCAGCCAATGTACATAAACGGCCGGGTGAGCGGTCTCTCCTGAGTGGACGTTCAGAAACGTCCCTCAGAAGGAGCGGGATCGCGCTCGCGCAGCAGCGCGATCCCGATGCGCTCGTGTCACCCAGACACGGCGCATCTCCGATCGGCAGGAGGGCTCTCTGATTGGCCCGCCTGATCACATGATGGCCGTGTCCAATGACAGCCGTCATGTGATGTAAACACAGCCGGTTGCTAGGTGATCAGCTCTCCTCACACGGAAGTTGTCGCTGAGGAGAGGGGATCGATGCAGCCGGCTGATGATCAGTGAACATGAGCTGGTTTTTTACTCACTGATCACCTAGTGTCAACACACAATGTCCCCATACAATGTTAAACACACACGTCCCCACATAATGTAAAACACACATGTCCCCAAAAAACACATCCCCAAAAAAAAAAAAAAAAAAAAAAAAAAAAGCTGTCCCCCACATGTCCCACTAAAATCACATGTCCCAATGATTATCTGCACACATCTGTACATGATCATTTGCATACATATGTCCATGATCACATGAACCAATTATTATACACTTAACGGGATTTTTTTTACCAAAGACATGTAGCAGAATACATTTTGGCTTAAATGACAAAATTCGCTTTTTTTATTGGATTTCTTTTAACCACTTCAAGACCGCCGCACGACGATGTACGTCCAAACTTTGAACGGGGATATCGTTGTTATGGCAGCAGCTAGCCGCCATAACCCCGGTATCCCCGTTTTCGTGCGGCGGCCGGCTTTCAGATAAAAGTGGTCCCTGCGGCGGATTCGCCGCGAGATCACTTTTATCGGTGGCGGGAGAGGCCCCCCCCCCTCCCGCCGCGACCCCGTGCCCTCCGCCGCTTACTGGAGCCGTCGGTAGCGGCGGAGGCGATCGCGTCCTCCTCCGTTGTGTGTCTGGAGACGAGTGAGGCTAAGATGGCGCTCACTCGTCTCCATGACACTGCTTTTTTTAAAACCCCCGCCCCGACGAGCTCGCGCGCAGAAGCGAACGCATACGCGAGTAGCGCCCGCATATGAAAACGGTGGTCAAACCACACATGTGAGGTATCGCCCTGCTCCCATGTAATGTGGCTTGCCTCCATGTAAAAGTTTACTTTTAATACATTTAAACATGTAAACGCCTAAAATCCAAAACAAACATGTTATACTTGCCTGCTCTGTGTAATGGTTTTGCACAGAGCAGCCCAGATTCTTCTCTTCTGGGGTTCCTCACCGATGCTTCTGGCTCCTCCCTGCCTTCAGAGTGCCCCAATAGCAAGCTACAAATTATAGTATAGTGAGCCCCTATAACAAGGTAAAAAACTTCTGCCTTTACACCCACCCACTCCCTGCCCAGGGATACATGTTTAAACGTCGCCTATGGAGATTTTTGAGGGTAAAATTTTGAGGCCATTCCGCGAGTGGGCGCAATTTTCAAGCGTGACATGTTGGGTATCAATTTACTTGGCGTAACATTATATTTCACAATATAAAAAAAATTGGGCTAACTTTACTGTTGTCTTATTTTTTTTTATTCAAAAAGTGAATTTTTTCCAAAAAAAGTGCGCTTTAAAGACCGCTGCACAAATACGGTGAAAAAAAAAGTATTGCAATGACCGCCATTTTATTCTCTAGGGTGTTAGAAGAGAAACCATATAAAATGTTTGGGGGTTTTAAGTAATTTTCTAGCAGAAAAACCTGTTTTAAACATGTAAACGCCTAAAATCCAAAACGAGGCTAGTCCTTAAGTGGTTAAAACAGAAAGAAAATATTGTCTTTTTTTCCCAAATTTCCGCTCTTTTTGCGCTATCGCAAAAAAAAAAAAAAAAAAAAAAAATGGAGTCGTGAATAAATACCACCACAAGAAAGCTATTTGTGCGAACAAAATGATAAAAATTTCATTTGGGTCCAGCGTAGCATGACTGAGTAATTGTCATTAAAAGTGTGAGAGCTGAAAATTGGTCTGGGAAGGAAGGGGATTGGAAAGTACCCAGTATTGAAGCGGTTAAAGACTGTGCAGGGAAGATCAGCATCTGAACCCAGAGAAGGTGAAGGCTGATAGACTGGAGGTAATAGAAGGCATTACAATTACATTTAAAGTAAACTTTTACATGGAGGCAAGCCACATTACGTGGGAGCAGGGCATATTACATGCAGGCAGGGCACATGGGAACAGGGATCATTACAAGGGGGCAGGGATCATTACAAGGGGGCAGGGATCATTACATGCACCCCGGTGTGAAAGGGGTTCCAAATAAAGAATGTGATCTCTTAGTCTGATATTTACCAGATTCAACCTCCAATATTATATACAGTATATCTCTTCTGTCTGTTATTCTCAGAGTAGATTAGAGAATTTTCTCTCTAAACATATAGTTGGTTATTTATATTTACCACATACCTGCATAGAGATTTTTAAGAATACATTTTTTTAAACTTTACATATTAAATTATACACCACACTTTTTTTTTAAGGTTATTATCCGATTAATCGAAAACAATAATCGGCCAACTAATCAATTATGGAAATAATCGTTAGTTGCAGTCCTAGTTCTTCCCAGTTCATAATTGCAAACCTTCCCAGCTGCTTGCTCTGGGGGGGGGGGGGGGGGACCTGAACAGGCTCCATCCCAAGTTATTGCTCTGTGTGTTCAGTCGCAGAGTGCAGCTCAGCCGCCCTCTCCTCATTCGCTCAGATTGACAGGAGCCGGAGCCAATGAACGTGAAGAGACCCGGGAGAGCCACTGCTCTGCTGCACATTACTGGCTCAGGGAAGTATAAGGAGGGGGGGGGGGGCTGCTGCACCCAGAAGGTTTTTTTGTTACCTTTATGCAGAAAATACAGGAAATTAGAAAAAAAAAGTGGAAGTGACGTAACATGACGGTGATTCGCGCAGCCAAGCTATGTTGCCACAGTGCAACTGCGGCGGCTGGTCGGCAAGCCGTTAACTACTCTCCGCCCGCGCTACAGAAAGACGGCTACAGCGTGGCCTTCCGGTGGTGGGAGGGCGTCCATAGATGTCTTCCCGTGCCCCCCCTGCAGTCGAGTTCTTCGGAATCGGCTGATCACAGAACAGGGTAAAGGGCCAATCGCTGCGGCACTTTACCACATGATCAGCTGTCAGCCAACAGCTGATCACAGAAGTAAACAGAAGCCGGTTATCTGCTTTTTTTTTCCTTCTCATGATCAGCGCGAGGAGAAAAGAAAGCAGCCAGTAACCAGCTTATGTTGCAGGGACATCTGTGCCACCTACCAGTGCGCTAATCCGTGCCCACCAGCGTCACCTACCAGCGCCACTGTGTGCCCACCAGTGCCTCATTAGTGTCACCTACCAGCGACACTGTGTGCCCACCAGTGCCTCACTGTCACCTACCAGCGCCGCTGTGTGCCCACCAGTGCCACTGTGTGCCCACCAGTGCCTCATCGGCGTCACCTACCAGTGCGCTAATCCATGCCCACCAGCGTCACCTACCAGCGCCGCTGTGTGCCCACCAGTGCCTCATCGGCGTCACCTACCAGCGCCACTGTGTGCCCACCAGTGCCCCATTAGTGTCACCTACCAGCGCCGCCGTGGGCCCACCAGTGCCTCATCGGCGTCACCTACCACTGTGCTTATCCGTGCCCACCAGCGTCACCTACCAGCGCTGCTGTGTGCCCAACAGTGCCTCATCGGCGTCACCTACCAGCGCCACTGTGTGCCAACCAGTGCCTTATTAGTGTCACCTACCAGCGCCGCTGTGTGCCCACCAGTGCCTCAGTGTCACCTACCAGCGCCGCTGTGGGCCCACCAGTGCCTTATTAGTGTCACCTACCAGCGCCACTGTGTGCCCACCAGTGCCACCTACCAGCGCCACTGTGTGCCCACCAGTGCCTCAGTGTCACCTACCAGCGCCACTGTGTGCCCACCAGTGCCTCATCGGCGTCACCTACCATCGCGCTAATCCATGCCCACCAGCGTCACCTACCAGCGCCGCTGTGTGCCCACCAGTGCCTCATCGGCGTCACCTACCAGCGCCACTGTGTGCCCACCAGTGCCTCATTAGTGTCACCTACCAGCGCCACTGTGTGCCCACCAGTGCCTCATCGGCGTCACCTACCAGCGCCGCTGTGTGCCCACCAGTGCCTCATCGGCGTCACCTACCAGCACGGCTGTGTGCCCACCAGTGCCTCATTAGTGTCACCTACCAGCGCCGCTGTGTGCCCACCAGTGCCTCATCGGCGTCACCTACCAGCGCCGCTGTGTGCCCACCAGTGCCTCATCGGCGTCACCTACCAGCGCCGCTGTGTGCCCACCAGTGCCTCATTTAGGGCTGGGAGATTTTCCCCCCTCAAAAAAATCTGCGATTTTTTTATAAAAAAAACTCGATTCACGATTCGAATCCTATTTTTTTTTTTATTATATTAAAGTGCATCAAACAAAAAATTTAAGTGCATTTTAAACATTCTTTGCAAGGAAAATGTGCCTATCAACAACAGCAGGTTGAGGCAAGCTCGGTGACAGCTGACAATATCCCCACAAAACAACAAAAAATCCTGGAGGTAACTGACTCTAAGACTGGCCATACTTACTACCTATAGATTATCTGCAGATTTCTATGGTCAGGTCAGATGGAAAAAGTGGAACAGATTCCTCCATCTATGCTGAACTGTGTGGATGGAAGAATCCATCTCCCACTGGCCCAAGCTTCCATATCTTGCGCTCGTCGGCCCCGCTGGCTCTCACAATACCTGAACATTCTGATTGGGTGCAGGCATTGTTTAGGTTGAGAATCCAGCGGGGCCGACTAGCAAGATACTGAAGCTTGGCCCAGTGAGTTTCCTCCATCCACACAGTGAAGCATACATTACAATACAAACTACATCCCTGTATATACCGACACACTACATCACTCAGGGATGTAGTGTGTCAGTATATGCGGTGATGTAGTGTGTCAGTATATGCGGTGATGTAGTGTGTCAGTATATGCGGTGATGTAGTGTGTCAGTATATGCGGTGATGTAGTGTGTCAGTATATGCGGTGATGTAGTGTGTCAGTATATGCGGTGATGTAGTGTGTCAGTATATGCGGTGATGTAGTGTGTCAGTATATGCGGTGATGTAGTGTGTCAGTATATGCGGTGATGTAGTGTGTCAGTATATGCGGTGATGTAGTGTGTCAGTATATGCGGTGATGTAGTGTGTCAGTATATGCGGTGATGTAGTGTGTCAGTATATGCGGTGATGTAGTGTGTCAGTATATGCGGTGATGTAGTGTGTCAGTATATGCGGTGATGTAGTGTGTCAGTATATGCGGTGATGTAGTGTGTCAGTATATGCGGTGATGTAGTGTGTCAGTATATGCGGTGATGTAGTGTGTCAGTATATACGGTGATGTAGTGTGTCAGTATATACGGTGATGTAGTGTGTCAGTATATACGGTGATGTAGTGTGTCAGTATATACGGTGATGTAGTGTGTCAGTATATACGGTGATGTAGTGTGTCAGTATATACGGTGATGTAGTGTGTCAGTATATACGGTGATGTAGTGTGTCAGTATATACGGTGATGTAGTGTGTCAGTATATACGGTGATGTAGTGTGTCAGTATATGCGGTGATGTAGTGTGTCAGTATATGCGGTGATGTAGTGTGTCAGTATATACGGTGATGTAGTGTGTCAGTATATGCGGTGATGTAGTGTGTCAGTATATGCGGTGATGTAGTGTGTCAGTATATGCGGTGATGTAGTGTGTCAGTATATGCGGTGATGTAGTGTGTCAGTATATACGGTGATGTAGTGTGTCAGTATATACGGTGATGTAGTGTGTCAGTATATACGGTGATGTAGTGTGTCAGTATATACGGTGATGTAGTGTGTCAGTATATACGGTGATGTAGTGTGTCAGTATATACGGTGATGTAGTGTGTCAGTATATACGGTGATGTAGTGTGTCAGTATATACGGTGATGTAGTGTGTCAGTATATGCGGTGATGTAGTGTGTCAGTATATGCGGTGATGTAGTGTGTCAGTATATGCGGTGATGTAGTGTGTCAGTATATACGGTGATGTAGTGTGTCAGTATATACGGTGATGTAGTGTGTCAGTATATACGGTGATGTAGTGTGTCAGTATATGCGGTGATGTAGTGTGTCAGTATATGCGGTGATGTAGTGTGTCAGTATATGCGGTGATGTAGTGTGTCAGTATATACGGTGATGTAGTGTGTCAGTATATGCGGTGATGTAGTGTGTCAGTATATGCGGTGATGTAGTGTGTCAGTATATGCGGTGATGTAGTGTGTCAGTATATGCGGTGATGTAGTGTGTCAGTATATGCGGTGATGTAGTGTGTCAGTATATGCGGTGATGTAGTGTGTCAGTATATGCGGTGATGTAGTGTGTCAGTATATACGGTGATGTAGTGTGTCAGTATATACGGTGATGTAGTGTGTCAGTATATACGGTGATGTAGTGTGTCAGTATATACGGTGATGTAGTGTGTCAGTATATACGGTGATGTAGTGTGTCAGTATATACGGTGATGTAGTGTGTCAGTATATACGGTGATGTAGTGTGTCAGTATATACGGTGATGTAGTGTGTCAGTATATACGGTGATGTAGTGTGTCAGTATATGCGGTGATGTAGTGTGTCAGTATATGCGGTGATGTAGTGTGTCAGTATATACGGTGATGTAGTGTGTCAGTATATGCGGTGATGTAGTGTGTCAGTATATGCGGTGATGTAGTGTGTCAGTATATGCGGTGATGTAGTGTGTCAGTATATGCGGTGATGTAGTGTGTCAGTATATACGGTGATGTAGTGTGTCAGTATATGCGGTGATGTAGTGTGTCAGTATATGCGGTGATGTAGTGTGTCAGTATATGCGGTGATGTAGTGTGTCAGTATATACGGTGATGTAGTGTGTCAGTATATACGGTGATGTAGTGTGTCAGTATATACGGTGATGTAGTGTGTCAGTATATACGGTGATGTAGTGTGTCAGTATATACGGTGATGTAGTGTGTCAGTATATACGGTGATGTAGTGTGTCAGTATATGCGGTGATGTAGTGTGTCAGTATATGCGGTGATGTAGTGTGTCAGTATATGCGGTGATGTAGTGTGTCAGTATATGCGGTGATGTAGTGTGTCAGTATATGCGGTGATGTAGTGTGTCAGTATATGCGGTGATGTAGTGTGTCAGTATATACGGTGATGTAGTGTGTCAGTATATGCGGTGATGTAGTGTGTCAGTATATGCGGTGATGTAGTGTGTCAGTATATGCGGTGATGTAGTGTGTCAGTATATGCGGTGATGTAGTGTGTCAGTATGTACGGTGATGTAGTGTGTCAGTATATACGGTGATGTAGTGTGTCAGTATATGCGGTGATGTAGTGTGTCAGTATATACGGTGATGTAGTGTGTCAGTATATACGGTGATGTAGTGTGTCAGTATATACGGTGATGTAGTGTGTCAGTATATACGGTGATGTAGTGTGTCAGTATATACGGTGATGTAGTGTGTCAGTATATGCGGTGATGTAGTGTGTCAGTATATGCGGTGATGTAGTGTGTCAGTATATACGGTGATGTAGTGTGTCAGTATATACGGTGATGTAGTGTGTCAGTATATGCGGTGATGTAGTGTGTCAGTATATACGGTGATGTAGTGTGTCAGTATATGCGGTGATGTAGTGTGTCAGTATATGCGGTGATGTAGTGTGTCAGTATATACGGTGATGTAGTGTGTCAGTATATACGGTGATGTAGTGTGTCAGTATATGCGGTGATGTAGTGTGTCAGTATATACGGTGATGTAGTGTGTCAGTATATGCGGTGATGTAGTGTGTCAGTATATACGGTGATGTAGTGTGTCAGTATATACGGTGATGTAGTGTGTCAGTATATGCGGTGATGTAGTGTGTCAGTATATGCGGTGATGTAGTGTGTCAGTATATACGGTGATGTAGTGTGTCAGTATATACGGTGATGTAGTGTGTCAGTATATGCGGTGATGTAGTGTGTCAGTATATGCGGTGATGTAGTGTGTCAGTATATACGGTGATGTAGTGTGTCAGTATATACGGTGATGTAGTGTGTCAGTATATACGGTGATGTAGTGTGTCAGTATATACGGTGATGTAGTGTGTCAGTATATACGGTGATGTAGTGTGTCAGTATATACGGTGATGTAGTGTGTCAGTATATGCGGTGATGTAGTGTGTCAGTATATGCGGTGATGTAGTGTGTCAGTATATGCGGTGATGTAGTGTGTCAGTATATGCGGTGATGTAGTGTGTCAGTATATGCGGTGATGTAGTGTGTCAGTATATACGGTGATGTAGTGTGTCAGTATATGCGGTGATGTAGTGTGTCAGTATATGCGGTGATGTAGTGTGTCAGTATATACGGTGATGTAGTGTGTCAGTATATGCGGTGATGTAGTGTGTCAGTATATACGGTGATGTAGTGTGTCAGTATATACGGTGATGTAGTGTGTCAGTATATACGGTGATGTAGTGTGTCAGTATATACGGTGATGTAGTGTGTCAGTATATACGGTGATGTAGTGTGTCAGTATATACGGTGATGTAGTGTGTCAGTATATACGGTGATGTAGTGTGTCAGTATATACGGTGATGTAGTGTGTCAGTATATACGGTGATGTAGTGTGTCAGTATATACGGTGATGTAGTGTGTCAGTATATGCGGTGATGTAGTGTGTCAGTATATGCGGTGATGTAGTGTGTCAGTATATGCGGTGATGTAGTGTGTCAGTATATACGGTGATGTAGTGTGTCAGTATATGCGGTGATGTAGTGTGTCAGTATATACGGTGATGTAGTGTGTCAGTATATGCGGTGATGTAGTGTGTCAGTATATGCGGTGATGTAGTGTGTCAGTATATACGGTGATGTAGTGTGTCAGTATATGCGGTGATGTAGTGTGTCAGTATATGCGGTGATGTAGTGTGTCAGTATATGCGGTGATGTAGTGTGTCAGTATATACGGTGATGTAGTGTGTCAGTATATGCGGTGATGTAGTGTGTCAGTATATACGGTGATGTAGTGTGTCAGTATATACGGTGATGTAGTGTGTCAGTATATGCGGTGATGTAGTGTGTCAGTATATGCGGTGATGTAGTGTGTCAGTATATGCGGTGATGTAGTGTGTCAGTATATGCGGTGATGTAGTGTGTCAGTATATGCGGTGATGTAGTGTGTCAGTATATGCGGTGATGTAGTGTGTCAGTATATGCGGTGATGTAGTGTGTCAGTATATGCGGTGATGTAGTGTGTCAGTATATGCGGTGATGTAGTGTGTCAGTATATGCGGTGATGTAGTGTGTCAGTATATGCGGTGATGTAGTGTGTCAGTATATGCGGTGATGTAGTGTGTCAGTATATACGGTGATGTAGTGTGTCAGTATATACGGTGATGTAGTGTGTCAGTATATACGGTGATGTAGTGTGTCAGTATATACGGTGATGTAGTGTGTCAGTATATACGGTGATGTAGTGTGTCAGTATATACGGTGATGTAGTGTGTCAGTATATACGGTGATGTAGTGTGTCAGTATATACGGTGATGTAGTGTGTCAGTATATACGGTGATGTAGTGTGTCAGTATATACGGTGATGTAGTGTGTCAGTATATACGGTGATGTAGTGTGTCAGTATATACGGTGATGTAGTGTGTCAGTATATACGGTGATGTAGTGTGTCAGTATATACGGTGATGTAGTGTGTCAGTATATACGGTGATGTAGTGTGTCAGTATATACGGTGATGTAGTGTGTCAGTATATACGGTGATGTAGTGTGTCAGTATATACGGTGATGTAGTGTGTCAGTATATACGGTGATGTAGTGTGTCAGTATATACGGTGATGTAGTGTGTCAGTATATACGGTGATGTAGTGTGTCAGTATATACGGTGATGTAGTGTGTCAGTATATACGGTGATGTAGTGTGTCAGTATATACGGTGATGTAGTGTGTCAGTATATACGGTGATGTAGTGTGTCAGTATATACGGTGATGTAGTGTGTCAGTATATACGGTGATGTAGTGTGTCAGTATATGCGGTGATGTAGTGTGTCAGTATATGCGGTGATGTAGTGTGTCAGTATATACGGTGATGTAGTGTGTCAGTATATGCGGTGATGTAGTGTGTCAGTATATGCGGTGATGTAGTGTGTCAGTATATGCGGTGATGTAGTGTGTCAGTATATGCGGTGATGTAGTGTGTCAGTATATGCGGTGATGTAGTGTGTCAGTATATGCGGTGATGTAGTGTGTCAGTATATGCGGTGATGTAGTGTGTCAGTATATACGGTGATGTAGTGTGTCAGTATATACGGTGATGTAGTGTGTCAGTATATACGGTGATGTAGTGTGTCAGTATATACGGTGATGTAGTGTGTCAGTATATACGGTGATGTAGTGTGTCAGTATATACGGTGATGTAGTGTGTCAGTATATACGGTGATGTAGTGTGTCAGTATATACGGTGATGTAGTGTGTCAGTATATACGGTGATGTAGTGTGTCAGTATATACGGTGATGTAGTGTGTCAGTATATACGGTGATGTAGTGTGTCAGTATATACGGTGATGTAGTGTGTCAGTATATACGGTGATGTAGTGTGTCAGTATATACGGTGATGTAGTGTGTCAGTATATACGGTGATGTAGTGTGTCAGTATATACGGTGATGTAGTGTGTCAGTATATACGGTGATGTAGTGTGTCAGTATATACGGTGATGTAGTGTGTCAGTATATACGGTGATGTAGTGTGTCAGTATATACGGTGATGTAGTGTGTCAGTATATACGGTGATGTAGTGTGTCAGTATATGCGGTGATGTAGTGTGTCAGTATATACGGTGATGTAGTGTGTCAGTATATACGGTGATGTAGTGTGCGGTGCTGGTGAAAAAAAAAAAAATCTAAAAAAATCGATTTGAAGAAGATTTGAATCGATTTGACCTCTCAACTCGATTCAAGTCGATTTTTTTCCCAGCCCTAGCCTCATTAGTGCCACCTACCAGCGCCACTGTGTGCACACCAGTGCCTCATCGGCGTCACTTACCAGCACCACTGTGTGCCCACCAGTGCCTCATTAGTGTCACCTACCAGCACCACTGTGTGCCCACCATTGCCTCATTAGTGTCACCTACCAGCGCCGCTGTGTGCCCACCATTGCCTCATTAGTGTCACCTACCAGCGCCGCTGTGTGCCCACCAGTGCCTCATTAGTGTCACCTACCAGCGCCGCTGTGTGCCCACCAGTGCCTCATTAGTGTCACCTACCAGCACCACTGTGTGCCCACCAGTGCATCATTAGTGTCACCTACCAGCACCACTGTGTGCCCACCAGTGCATCATTAGTGTCACCTACCAGCACCACTGTGTGCCCACCAGTGCATCATTAGTGTCACCCACCAGTGCTGCCTATCAGTGCAGTAGAAAAATTACCTATTTGCAAAATTTTATAAGTATAAAGTTTTTTTTTTTTTTCAGTGTTTTTTGTTTCAGAAAAAAAAAATTAAAAACCCAGTGGTGATTAAATACTGTACCACCAAAAGAAAGCTATTTGTATGAAAAATAAAAATAATAATTTAGTTTGAGTACAGTGTTGTATGACTGGGCAATTGTCGAAGTGCGACAGTGCTGAAAGCTGAAAATTGTCCTGGGAAGGAAGGGGGTGAAAGCGCGTGCGTGTGTGTGTGGGGGGGGGTTTACTTTGCGGGCGTTCTCCCGAGTCCAGCATTCACGTGCCTAGACACAGACGCCAGACTCAGCCCCGCCCCTCCGCGTCGTTGGATTGACAGCAGCGGGAGCCAACGGCTGCGCTGCCATCAATCTAATCCAATCAAGAGCCGAGGACCCCCCCCCCCCCCCCCGGCAGAGAGGGAGGAGAGCGCGTCTCCCCTGAGGGAAATACGGGGGGGGGGGGGGGCTCATATGAGTAAAACGTCAGTGTCAGGGGTTTTCGTGTGGCCCCCTTGTAGTGTGTACACTCGGTGTATTGATAATAGTTCTGGTAACAACACTTTGGAAGGGGATCACTTCCTGTTTTGTTTAGGAGACAGGAAATGAGGGAGGAAACCATCCAATGGGGACACCAGTTCAGGTGACACTTTGAAGGACTTTCTCTCCTCATTTCCTGTTTTGGCTATAGGACAGGAAGTGAGGGGGAAATCATCTAATAGGGGGGGGGGGGGGGCACTAGCTCTAGCGACACTTTTTAGGGATTTCCTCTCACCTCCTATGGAGACAGGAAGTGAAGGGACATCCTCCCAATGGGGACACAGGCACCCACCGCACATCATGACAACCCAAGCTGTGTGAATGGGGGGCCCCTGTACCTCACCCTGAGGTCTCCATGGTGACAGATTCTTCACTCTGCCCCTCCCCCATCCTTCTATCAGCCACGCACTACAAGTCTCAGCATTCCTCTCACCCGAAGACTTCCTCCGGTCCGCCTTCAGAGGGGTCTTGAATGCCTCGGCCGACATAGCCCCGTCACCGCTGCGCCCCGACATCCCGGTGACCACCCAATCACCTCAGCCGCCCCTCCTCCTTCTCCCGCGCCTTTCCTTCAAATCCACCGTGCGCGCTCCGGAGTCCAGGCGTGGCGCGCACGTAGCCTGTGTGCACGCCCGCACCCCTTGCCTTTTGCTAATTGGTTCGGCAGGCACGCTCGTAACGCCGAGGGGAAGGGGGAGGAGCCGAACCCCATCCCAGACCGCAAACAGGTCGCCTAAAATCTGACTAAACACCGCATCGGTAACCTGCCACAATGAAAAAGAGCGCGCTGCGGTCACGTGATGACTGCATGGTCACGTGATGACTGCGTGCTCGCGCCGTTGGGCTTGGTCACGTGACTGCTTGCTGTGACGTCACAGCGCGGCCGAGGTAAGGGATTGGAATCGCAGTCTTGAGCAAAAACAATCGTGACGTCACAGTAGGGCAGCCGTTATATAAGGCAGCTGGCTAGAGTACTGAGCAGCTAGAACAGTTGTGTCTTTCACAGAGGTCAGACGTGTTTAGTGTGTGGCTGTTGTGTATACAATTGTACGAGCATTAGAACGAGTTTTAACTTGTTTCTAAAGCAAATAATCACTGTAATCAGTGACATTTCAGATTACTTTTTCCTGACAGGATAGTCATTTTATTGCTATCACATAAACAAAAGCTAAAAATGCAGCCCATTAGAGTGTTGCAAATGCAAACCGATCCAAGGATTTCCGACATCCCAAACGGGGCCGTCATGAAGTTGGAACAACTTCAGGCGCAACTCCGAAAAATGGAGGGGGCGAGGAAGCGGGCCGATCACCTGAATTTAACCCTCACAAAGCAGGGTAAGATCATCGATGCGTTACAAAAAGAAAACCGCGCGCTCACTCAAACGCTCGATGCCCTAAAACCAAAAATCAGGGTGGAGAAAACCGCTCCTGTCCAAGACATCAAAAATCGAAAAGAAGCCATGGAGCATTACGACTCCGCCATCCAGCGGCAATCAAAATGCATTGCCGGGCTGGACCATCAAATCAAGGAGCTGGAGGGGAAGATTGCCGACCAGAAGAAGGCAAATGCCCTCCAAGCCTCCGAACAGCAAATTGACACCGAAAAAAGCGCCAGGCGCATGCAGGTTGAGCTGCAGCGCATCGAAACCGAAATCGCAAGGACGATCGCCCAGAAGGACAAGAACAGGGAGGTCGTCCAAGAGCTGTGCCTCAAAAAAGGCCCAGCCAATCTGCTGCACCGCGCCAGGTTCCAGGAGCGCCGGGAACTAAGGGAAGCCATTAAAAAGATAAAAAGAGAAGCAAAAACGGCTCAGAAAGAAAGGCAGGAGCTGATTTCCAGAGGCGTGGCTCTGAAACGGAAGGCAGAGAAAGAACTTTCTGAGCTCGATAGGGCCATCGGGAG
Source organism: Lithobates septentrionalis (assembly GCA_037952835.1). Lineage (NCBI taxonomy): Eukaryota > Metazoa > Chordata > Amphibia > Anura > Ranidae > Lithobates > Lithobates septentrionalis. Next base: position 741,085 of record JBBDGP010000936.1, on the reverse strand, counting down.
GTTTGAGGAGATCGATAGGACCATCAGAAAGTATGAGAAGGAAACTCAGGTCCAAAAAGCCCCACAGAAAATATTAGTGGGTCCTGGGGTGTTAAAGGCTAAGACTGGGAACCCCGAGACAAAGGCAAGGAGAAGCACCAAGGCTGAGGAAAAGAAGAGAAAAGACAATGCAGAAACCCTCAAATGTTATGAAGCCACCTATAAAACGCTGATGGCAATAACTGGGCAGGTGCGGGTGAACGACATCATAGATTACTTTAAGAAAATGGAGAAGAAGAACAATGACGGTTTTGACTTTGCCATTCATCAGGTCGATGAAACGGTAAAACTTAAACAGGATACCCAGGTTCTTCAGGGTGACATTCTTCAACTGAAAATCCAGGAGACGTCACGGGAGGCCCAAATGTATGAAGACCAATTCAACCAAAGCTGCGCTATTGTAGACAAGTGGATAGCGGTAGTAGATGGGGTGTTTGGAAACACCGATTGTGAGCTTTCACCCTTTGTAGGGAAGCTAAAAGCAGAAGATTTAACGTACCAGGATACTTTAGAGTACTTTCAAACCATTGAGAGGGAGGTTAGTAAACTCCTCCGGGTACGTCATTATCTGGCAATCAAAGACGAGAATAACAACGAAATCGGCCTCCGTCCAATGGTGGGGGTCTCTGATCCTGGTGCTAGGATGTCTCCTCCCAAATAATCCCACCAGATATGACAGATGGATAGATTGATATGCCATCCACTCATGACCACCAGTGGAGGCCCGCTGTTAAAAACAAAAAAAAAAGAGTGACCAGGCGCCAGACATGCGGTGGTCTATGGGAAGCTATCAGCTGATTGCAGGACGGGAAGCTGATTTCCCCGTGTCTAGGGTGTGGTTGGTGCGCCCGCAAACACCCCCACTCTACTCTGATTTGCTAATATGCCAGATTAACTGGCTAGGATTGGCGCAGCGGGGACCAGAGGAGAGAACAGTGGGCGGGGTTTGTTTCCTCACTGACATGTGGGGGTGGAGTCGACTGGGGCCGGAGGAGAGGACACTTGTCACTTCCGGTTTCCCGTCCACAGTGGGGGGTGGAGTCGACCGGTGGATTTAGACGAGCGGAGCGGCCTCTTTGAAGGTAAGTGCTGGGAGGCAGTGGCGGGCTGGGCAGGGATGCATTTGCCCCCCCAGGCCGCTCTGATGGCCAGTAAAGGGGGGTAATTGTGCAGACTAGGGGAGGGGGGTAATTGTGCAGACTAGGGGAGGGGGGTAATTGTGCAGACTGGGGGGAGGCAGGATTGTGCAGACTAGGGAGAGGGGGGTAATTGTGTAAACTGAGGGGAGATTGGGCAGACTGGGGGAATTGTGCACACCTGGGGGGTAATTGTGAATGCACTCTGGGGGATTGTGCAGACTGGGGGGAGGCGGGATTGTGCAGACGGGGGGGGAGAGGCAGATAATTGTGCAGACTGGGGGGAGGAGATTGTGCAGACTAAGAGAAGGGGGGGGATTGTGCAGACTGGGGGAGGGGGATTGTGTAAATTGAGGGGAGATTGGGGGGGAATTGTGCAGACTAGGGGGAAGAGCAGTGTGCAAACTGGGGGGGGGGGGATTGTGGAGACTAGGGTTAGGGGGGATTGAGCAGACGGGGGGGTGCAGACTGGGGGTATAAGGGATTGAACAGACTGGGGGGAATTGTGCAGAATGGGAGGGGGTGGAGAACTGAGAGCAGCGCAGAGGAAACTCCCGGAGTCTTGGAGGCAGGCAGAGGCAAAATTTTAAAAAAAGTACGTGGGGGTCCCCCCAAATTCCATACCAGGCCCTTCAGGTCTGGTATGAATATTAAGGGGAACCCCGCGACCAAAATAAAAAAAAAATGGCGTGGGGGTCCCCCCTCAAAATCCATACCAGACCCTTATCCGAGCACGCAACCCTGCAGGCCACAGGAAAAGAGGGGGGACGAGAGAGCGCCCCCCCCTCCTGAACCGTACCAGGCAACATGCCCTCAACATGGGCATCTCCACAACCCTTGCCCAGTGGTTATGGGGGTCTGCAGGCAGGGGGCTTATCAGAATCTGGAAGCCCCCTTTAACAGGGGGACCCCCAGATCCCAGCCTCCCCCTGTGTGAAATGGTAATGGGGTACAAATGTACCCCTACCATTTCACAAAAAAGTGTCAAAATGGTAAAAATGACAAGACACAGCTTGGGACAAGTCCTTTATGTCAGGGCTGGGCCCAGCCCTTCCTTCTCTGAGCTGGCCGCTCAGCTGTCGGCTAATTGCCAGCACCCATCTCTCTCCACAGTTAACCAGCTGTTGTGGATTTGCTCGTCAGTCCCGCCTACTTAACCACTTCCGGACCGCCCATTGTAAATATACGTCCTTTTTTTAAAGATGGATATCTCGGTAACGGCAGCAGCTGCTGCCACAACCGAGGTATCCATCTTTAGGGCCGGCGGTTCCGTACATGATAATGGTGGTCTGTGCGGTGGGTTCGCCGCAAGATCACCGTTATCGGCGGCGGGAGAGGTGCCACCCCCCCTCCCGCCGCTCTCCCGCACCCTCCGCCGCTTACCGGAGCCATCGGTAGCGGCGGAGGCGATCGGGTCCTTTCCCTGCTTAGGTATGGAGACGAGTGAGGCTAAGATGGCCCCCACCAGTCTCCATACCATGTGACGGCCAGAGCGACGTCATTACGTCAGCTCCGCCCACTTCTCTTAAAGGCACAATTTTTTTGTGTCATTTTTTTAAACGACTTTTTATTATTTTTTTTTTGCATTTTAGTCTAAATATGAGATCTGAGGACTTTTTGACCCCAGATCTCATATTTAAGAGGTCCTGTCATGCTTTTTTCTATTACAAGGGTTGTTTACATTCCTTGTAATAGGAATAAAAGTGATCCAAATTTTTTTTTTTAAAAACAGTGAAAAAATAAATAAAATAAAGTAAAATAAATAATAAAAAAAAAAAAAAAAATTTTTTAAAGCGCCCTGTCCCGACGAGCTCGCGCGCAGAAGCGAATGCATACGTGAGTAGCGCCCGCATATGAAAACGGTGGTCAAACCACACATGTGAGGTATCGCCGCGACCGGTAGAGTGAGAGCAATAATTCTAGCCCTAGACCTCCTCTGTAACGCAAAACATGCAATCTGTAGAATTTTTTAAACGTCGCCTATGGAGATTTTTAAGGGTAAAAGTTTGATGCCATTCCACGAGCGGGCGCAATTTTGAAGCGTGACATGATGGGTATCAATTTACTTGGCGTAACATTATATTTCACAATATAAAAAAAAAATTGGGCTAACTTTACTGTTGTCTTATTTTTTTTTTTTCAAAAAAGTGAATTTTTTCCAAAAAAAGTGCGCTTAGAAGACCGCTGCGCAAATACGATGCAAAAAAAAGTATTGCAATGACCGCTATTTTATTCTCTATGGTGTTAGAAAAAAAAGCAATATATAATGTTTGGCAGTTCTAAGTAATTTTCTAGCAAAAAAACCTGTTTTAAACTTGTAAACACCTAAAATCCAAAACGAGGCTGGTCTTAAAGTGGTTAAAGATCTCCAGCTCACTTAATTCCTGCCTTCGCCTTGGTCACATCACAAGAAACCATCTTCTGCGTTCCTGTTTGAAGACTGGCTTTGCTGACATCCCTTCTGGCTCCTTATCCTGCTTGCTGTTCCTCTACTTGGATCCCTGACTTCTGGCCTGGCTGATTACCCGATCTGGTTACTAAACTCTGGCTTGACTGACTACCCGATCCGGTTACTGGACTCTGGCTATGCTTTGACTACGCTTACTCTATTTACCTTTTTATTTTTATTAATAAAAAAGGGTGATTTTACTGTACTTCTGTCTCGGTCTGGTCCAGACCGGAAAAAAAAGGCACGACTGACCCGCGAGGCTCCGGCCGTATGACGTGTCTTCGCAGGTGACAGTCCTTTTATAACTGAGGGCAGGGCCCCCCTCTGACGCTATGGGGAAGCCATAGGGATGCCCCCTGTGCGTCAGAGAGGGGCGGGATCAACCGGGGACGTCACCTTGTGGTCCCGCCGTCATTTTTAAAGGAACTGTCACCTGCGAAGGCACGTCATACGGTGGGAGCCTCCCATGGAGGCGGGTCGGTCGGAAGAAAATGATAAAAATTTAGTTTGGGTACAGTGTTGCATGACCGCTAAATTGTCATTCAAAGTGTGGTTAAGTACCAAAGTTTGGCGCCATTCCATGAGCGTGTGCAATTTTGAAGCGTGACATGTTAGGTATCTATTTACTCAGCATAACTTCATCTTTCACATTATGCAAAAAAATTGGGCTAACTCGACTGTTTTTTGTTTTTTTTAAAGCGTATTCGAAAAATTGCTGCGCAAATACTGCGCGAGATAAAAAGTTGCGACAACCGCCATTGTATTCTCTAGGGTCTTTGCTAAAAAAACATATATAATGTTTGGGGGTTCTATGTAATTTTCTAGCAAAAAAATGATGAATTTTACATGTAGGAGAGAAATGTCAGAATTGTCGTATCGCAAAAAGTGGCCTTATTATGAAAGGGGGGTAAATGCCGCCCGCTTTCGCGGTATGGCCAGATGATCAGACCCAGGCAAAGGCTCGCCCTGGTAGAGACCGAATATTCCAAGTTATATCTGTAGTATATAAGACTGGAATGTAAGGGAATGGCCAACCCACCCCCGGGAGCAACGTGGCCTTTTAAGGACTTGGTCAGTTTGTAATGACATTCCTTTGGTGTGAAGTCATTTAACATAACTAGACTTTGGAGGCTTTCTTAGATATTGTGAGACAAAATGAATCATTGATTTTCCCCATCAGTGACTCGCTTTATAAGACATCCAGGCTCCTCCCCCTCCATCCAATGCCAGGGCCAGTGGCGCAATGGATAACGCGTCTGACTAAGGATCAGAAGATTGTAGGTTCGACTCCTACCTGGCTCGTCAAATGTGCTTTAACCACTTCAGCCCCGGAAGGATTTACCCCCTTCCTGACCAGAGGACTTTTTGCGATTCCACACTGCGTCACTTTAACTGACAATTGCGCCGTTGCACCCAAACAAAATTGACGTCCTTTTTTTTCCCACAAATAGAGCTTTCTTTTGGTGGTATTTGATCACCTCTGCGGTTTTTATTTTTTGCGCTATAAACAAAAAAATAAGCGATAATTTTGAAAAAAAAAGCAATATTTTTTTACTTTTTGCTATAATAAATATCCCCAAAAATATATATAAAATTTTTTTTTTTCCCTCAGTTTAGGCCGATATGTATTCTTCTACATATTTTTGGTAAAATAAATCGCAATAAGCGTATATTGGTTTGCGCAAAAGTTATAGCGTCTACAAAATAGGGGATAGATTTATGGCATTTTTATTATAAGTTTTTTTTTTTATTAGTAATGGCGGTGAACTGCGATTTTTATCATGACTGCGACATTATGGCGGACACATCGGACACTTTTGACACTATTTTGGGACCATTGTCATTTATACAGCGATCAGTGCTATAAAAATGCTCTTATTACTGTGTAAATGACACTGACAGGGAAGGGGTTAAACACTAGGGGGGCGATCAAGGGGTTAAGTGTGCCCTAGGGAGGTGTTCTAACTGTGGGGGGGGTGGGCTACTACTCACATGACAGTGATCACTGTTCTCGTTGACAGGGAGCAGTGATCTCTGTCATGTCACTAGGCAGAACAGGGAAATGCCTTGTTTACATAGACATCTCGCCGTTCTACTTCTCCACACCGCAATCTCAGGCCGCTGGAGAACATCGAGTCCACGGGACCCACGGTCACGGAGCATGCGGTGGCACACAATGCCGCATCTTAAAGGGGATGTACCTGTACGTTGTGCGCTGGTCCGCAAGGGGTTAATTATATAGTGAGGCGGAAGCGTTTCAGTAGAATCATTATAAAAAGGCCCCTGTTCCTGGGAAGCCCATAGGGCCTAATTAGACATTTCCAAACACCCCCTCCATTGGTTTTCTTTTTAGCTGGTAGAAGCCATGACAAGGTGGGCATTAGGTTCTTTGGCTTGACACGTATGTATGTGATGTCATTTTACTGCACACATGGAATTGTGTACTCGTGGTAATGACGGGACAAGGAGAAGAATCCCGAGTTGATATCATATTCCAATACCTTGCAGAGAAATATGTGGGCACTTTAACTTCTTCCTGCCCACTCTATAGCTGAATGACGGCTACAGCGCAAGCTTACTTTGTTGGGAGGGCATCTAATGACGTCCTCCCGTGATTGCGCTGCCTGGGTGCCCCCTGTGGCACGCAGGCAGTGCACTCTGTGATCAAAGAGTCCTTTGGGCTCAGCTGATCACAAATCGGGGTAAAGGGCAGTGGCGTAACTACCCTCTTTCCCCGAAAATAAGACCTAGCGTGATTGTCAGTGATGACTGCAATATAAGCCCTACCCCCCAAATAAGCTCTACCCTGTTTCCCCGAAAATAAGCCCTACCCTGAAAATAAGACCTACAAGGACTTTAACTAGGGCTTATTTGGGGGGTAGGTACTATATTGCAGCCATCACCGACAATCACGCTAGGTCTTATTTTAGGGGAAACGGGGTAGAACCTTCAGGGCCCCCGATGCAAGGAACCATGAAGGGCCCCCCCTGACCCCCGGACAGGGCCCTTTCCTCCGAGCCCGGTGGCGGAACAACAGGGCCCAGCCGCAAGTGGGTGGCTACATGTAAAGGAAGCGATTTCTCCATTTCCGTCTTGCTTTTCCTCCTCTCCCTCCTGCAGGCGTTCAGCGGCTGCAGGAGGAAAATGGAGAGATGGGTTCCTCTATGTCAGTGTTTCTCAATCTTTTTCCAGTCAGGGCACCCTTGAAGTATACCCCTAGGGCAGTGGTTCTCAACCTCTCTAGTGGCGTGACCCCTTGATAAAATTTCCCAAGTTGTGGGGACCCCAACAGTAAAATTATTTTCGTAGTGAGGGTTGTCCCCAAAGCAAGACAAGTAATTTGCGCCCCTAAGCCACAGACATTTAGCGCTCCCGGGGTCCCTTCCACTCGTACAGTATTAAAACCCCTTATGGTACATTTTAGGATCTACCACTCTTTCTCTTTGTTCTCCTTTCTTTCCCTTTTATCTCTCTCTATCCTAATTTCCTGCTTTTCTAGCCGTCTTTCTTGTTTTTTCTCTTATTCTTTCTCTCCCTTTTTCTTTGTTCCTCCCCCTCTTTTCCTCTCCCTTCCATGTATTCTCTATTTTTATTCCTTCTCTTACTCCTTGGTGGTGAGGGGGGGGGGGGCGGGGTGGGATGAGGGGCAGTGCTGGCGGGGATTTGGGATGAGTGACAGTGCTGGGGGGAGTTCTGATCAGCCAACTTACATGCTCTTGATCAAGGTCATCTGCTGATCTGAGAACTGTAGTGGGGACTTTTAACCACTTGACGACCGCCTCACGCCGATGTACGTCGGCAAAGTGGCACGGACAGGCAAAATCACGTACATGGTACGTGATTTGCCTTCCGCGGGTGGGGGGTCCGATCGGACCCCCCCCGGTGCCCGAGGCGGTCGTCTTTTGTCCAGCGGCGATCGGTGGTGAGGGGGAGACCATCCGTTCGTGGCCCCCCCCTCGCGATCGCCGCCGGACAATCGAATCATTCCTTTGCTGCTGTATGCTAAACAGCAGCAAAGGAAATTATGTCATCTTTCCTCGGCTCGGTAATTTCCGTTCCGGCCCGAGGAGAGACGACATGTGAGTGAGTGCACCAACACTACACAACACAGTAGAACATGCCAGGCACACATTACACCCCGATCCCCCCCCCCCCCCGATCGTCCCCCGATCCCCCCCCAATCACCCCGCCCCCCCCTGTCACAAAATGACACCAGCAGTTTTTTTTTTTTTTTTTTCTGATTACTGCATAGTGTCAGTTTGTGACAGTTACAGTGTTGGGACAGTTACTGTTACCCCCCTTTAGGTCTAGGGTACCCCCCTAACCCCCCCTAATAAAGTTTTAACCCCTTGATCACCCCGTCACCAGTGTCACTAAGCGATCATTTTTCTGATCGCTGTATTAGTGTCGCTGGTGACGCTAGTTAGGGACATAAATATTTAGGTTCGCCGTCAGCGTTTTATAGCGTCAGGGACCCCCATATACTACCTAATAAATGTTTTAACCCCTTGATTGCCCCCTAGTTAACCCTTTCACCACTGATCACCGTATAACCGTTACGGTTGACGCTGGTTAGTTTGTTTATTTTTTATAGTGTCAGGGCACCCGCCGTTTATTACCGAATAAAGGTTTAGCCCCCTGATCGCCCGGCGGTGATATGCGTCGCCCCAGGCAGCGTCAGATTAGCGCCAGTACCGCTAACACCCACGCACGCAGCATACACCTCCCTTAGTGGTATAGTATCTGTACGGATCAATATCTGATCCGATCAGATCTATACTAGCGTCCCCAGCAGTTTAGGGTTCCCAAAAACGCAGTGTTAGCGGGATCAGCCCAGATACCTGCTAGCACCTGCGTTTTGCCCCTCCGCCCAGCCCACCCAAGTGCAGTATCGATCGATCACTGTCACTTACAAAAGACTAAACTCATAACTGCAGCGTTCGCAGAGTCAGGCCTGATCCCTGCGATCGCTAACAGTTTTTTTGGTAGTATTTTGGTGAACTGGCAAGCACCAGCCCCAGGCAGCGTCAGGTTAGCGCCAGTACCGCTAACACCCACGCACGCACTGTACACCACCCTTAGTGGTATAGTATCTGAACGGATCAATATCTGATCCGATCAGATCTATACTAGCATCCCCAGCAGTTTAGGGTTCTCACAAACGCAGTGTTAGTGGGATCAGCCCAGATACCTGCTAGCACCTGCGTTTTGCCCCTCCGCCCGGCCCAGCCCACCCAAGTGCAGTATCGATCAATCACTGTCACTTACAAAAGACTAAAACGCATAACTGCAGCGTTCGCAGAGTCAGGCCTGATCCCTGCGATCGCCAACAGATTTTTTGGTAGCGTTTTGGTGAACTGGCAAGTGCCAGCGGCCTAGTACACCCCGGTCGTAGTCAAACCAGCACTGCAGTAACACTTGGTGACGTGGCGAGTCCCATAAGTGCAGTTCAAGCTGGTGAGGTGGCAAGCACAAGTAGTGTCCCGCTGCCACCAAAAAGACAAACACAGGCCCGTCGTGCCCATAGTGCCCTTCCTGCTGCATTCGCCAATCCTAATTGGGAACCCACCACTTCTGCAGCGCCCGTACTTCCCCCATTCACATCCCCAACCAAATGCAGTCGGCTGCATGAGAGGCATTTTCTTTATGTCCTCCCGAGTACCCCTACCCAGCGAACGCCCCCAAAAAAGATATTGTGTCTGCAGCTAGCGCGGATATAGGCGTGACACCCGCTATTATTGTCCCTCCTGTCCTGACAATCCTGGTCTTTGCATTGGTGAATGTTTTGAACGCTACCATGCACTAGTTGAGTATTAGCGTAGGGTACAGCATTCCACAGACTAGGCACACTTTCACAGGGTCTCCCAAGATGCCATCGCATTTTGAGAGACCCGAACCTGGAACCGGTTACAGTTATAAAAGTTAGTTACAAAAAAAGTGTAAAAAAAAAAAAATATATATATATAAAATAAAAAAAAATAGTTGTCGTTTTATTGTTCTCTCTCTCTCTATTCTCTCTATTGTTCTGCTCTTTTTTACTGTATTCTATTCTGCAATGTTTTATTGTTATTATGTTTTATCATGTTTGCTTTTCAGGTATGCAATTTTTTATACTTTACCGTTTACTGTGCTTTATTGTTAACCATTTTTTTGTCTTCAGGTACGCCATTCACAACTTTGAGTGGTTATACCAGAATGATGCCTGCAGGTTTAGGTATCATCTTGGTATCATTCTTTTCAGCCAGCGGTCGGCTTTCATGTAAAAGCAATCCTAGCGGCTAATTAGCCTCTAGACTGCTTTTACAAGCCGTGGGAGGGAATGCCCCCCCCCACCGTCTTCCGTGTTTTTCTCTGGCTCTCCTGTCTCAACAGGGAACCTGAAAATGCAGCCGGTGATTCAGCCAGCTGACCATAGAGCTGATCAGAGACCAGAGTGGCTCCAAACATCTCTATGGCCTAAGAAACCGGAAGCTACGAGCATTTTATGACTTAGATTTCGCTGGATGTAAATAGCGCCATTGGGAAATTGGGGAAGCATTTTATCACACCGATCTTGGTGTGGTCAGATGCTTTGAGGGCAGAGGAGAGATCTAGGGTCTAATAGACCCCAATTTTTTCAAAAAAGAGTACCTGTCACTACCTATTGCTATCATAGGGGATATTTACATTCCCCGAGATAACAATAAAAATGATTAAAAAAAAATAAAAATGAAAGGAACAGTTTAAAAATAAGATAAAAAAGCAAAAAAAAAATAAAGAAAAAAAAAAAAAAAAAGCACCCCTGTCGCCCCCTGCTCTCGCACTAAGGCGAACGCAAGCGGCGGTCTGTCGTCAAACGTAAACAGCAATTGCACCATGCATGTGAGGTATCACCGCGAAGGTTAGATCGAGGGCAGTAATTTTTGCAGTAGACCTCCTCTGTAAATCTAAAGTGGTAACCTGTAAAGGCTTTTAAAGGCTTTTAAAAATGTATTTATTTTGTTGCCACTGCACGTTTGTGCGCAATTGTAAAGCATGTCATGTTTGGTATCCATGTACTCGGCCTAAGATCATCTTTTTTATTTCATCAAACATTTGGGCAATATAGTGTGTTTTAGTGCATTAAAATTTAAAAAAGTGTGTTTTTTCCCCAAAAAATGCGTTTGAAAAATCGCTGCGCAAATACTGTGTGAAAAAAAAAAATGAAACACCCACCATTTTAATTTGTAGGGCATTTGCTTTAAAAAAATATATAATGTTTGGGGGTTCAAAGTAATTTTCTTGCAAAAAAAAAAAACTTTTTCATGTAAACAATAAGTGTCAGAAAGGGCTTTGTCTTCAAGTGGTTAGAAGAGTGGGTGATGTGTGACATAAGCTTCTAAATGTTGTGCATAAAATGCCAGGACAGTTCAAACCCCCCCCCAAATGACCCCATTTTGGAAAGTAGACACCCCAAGCTATTTTCTGAGAGGCATGTCGAGTCCATGGAATATTTTATATTGCGACACAAGTTGCGGGAAAGAGACAATTTTTTTTTTTTTTGCACAAAATTGTCACTAAATGATATATTGCTCAAACATGCCATGGGAATATGTGAAATTACACCCCAAAATACATTTAGCTGCTTCTCCTGAGTACGGGGATACCACATGTGTGAGACTTTTTGGGAGCCTAGCCGCGTACGGAACCCCGAAAACCAAGCACCGCCTTCAGGCTTTCTAAGGGCGTGAATTTTTGATTTCTCTCTTGACTGCTTATCACAGTTTCGGAGACCATGGAATGCCCAGGTGGCACAAACCCCCCCCCAAATGACCCCATTTTGGAAAGTAGACACCCCAAGCTATTTGATGAGAGGTATAGTGAGTATTTTGCAGACCTCACTTTTTGTCACAAAGTTTTGAAAATTGAAAAAAGAAAAAAAAAAAAGTTTTTTCTTGTCTTTCTTCATTTTCAAAAACAAATGAGAGCTGCAAAATACTCACCATGCCTCTCAGCAAATAGCTTGGGGTGTCTACTTTCCAAAATGGGGTCATTTGGGGGGGTTTTGTGCCACCTGGGCATTCCATGGCCTCCGAAACTGTGATAGGCAGTGAAGAGTGAAATCAAAAATTTTCACCCTTAGAAATCCTGAAGGCGGTGATTGGTTTTCGGGGTCCCGTACACGGCTAGGCTCCCAAAAAGTCCCACACATGTGGTATCCCCGTACTCAGGAGAAGTAGCTAAATGTATTTTGGGGTGCAATTCCACATATGCCCATGGCCTGTGTGAGCAATATATCATTTAGTGACAACTTTGTGCAAAAAAAAAAAAAAAAAATGTGTCACTTTCCCGCAACTTGTGTCAAAATATAAAATATTCCATGGACTCAATATGCCTCTCTGGAAATAGCTTGGGGTGTCTACTTTCCAAAATGGGGTCATTTGGGGGGGTTTTGTGCCACCTGGGCATTCCATGGCCTCCGAAACTGTGATAGGCAGTAAAGAGTGAAATCATAAATTTACGCCCTTAGAAATCCTGAAGGCGGTGATTGGATTTCGGGGCCCCGTACGCGGCTAGGCTCCCAAAAAGTCCCACACATGTGGTATCCCCATATTCAGAAGCAGAAGAATGTATTTTGGGGTGCAATTCCACATAGGCCCATGGCCTGTGTGAGCAATATATCATTTAGTGACAACTTTTTGTAAATATTTTTTTTTTTTTTGTCATTATTCAATCACTTGGGACAAAAAAAATAAATATTCAATGGGTTCAACATGCCTCTCAGCAATTTCCTTGGGGTGTCTACTTTCCAAAATGGGGTAATTTGGGGGGGTTTTGTACTGCCCTGCCATTTTAGCACCTCAAGAAATGACATAGGCAGTCATAAACTAAAAGCTGTGTAAATTACAGAAAATGTACCCTAGTTTGTAGACGCTATAACTTTTGCGCAAACCAATAAATATACGCTTATTGACATTTTTTTTACCAAAAACATGTGGCCGAATACATTTTGGCCTAAATGTATGACTAAAATTGAGTTTATTGGATTTTTTTTATAACAAAAAGTAGAAAATATCATTTTTTTTCAAAATTTTCGGTCTTTTTCCATTTATAGCGCAAAAAATAAAAACCGCAGAGGTGATCAAATACCATCAAACGAAAGCTCTATTTGTGGGAAGAAAAGGACGCAAATTTCGTTTGGGTACAGCATTGCATGACCGCGCAATTAGCAGTTAAAGCGACGCAGTGCTAAATTGGAAAAAGATCTCTGGTCCTTAGGCAGCATAATGGTCCGGGGCTCAAGTGGTTAATGGCAACTATAATCTCAGGTAGTGTTACTCACTGTGTCTCAGACTTTGTGGGGTCTCGTAAGCAGTGACACCTATGCTGAAATCAGGAGATAGGGTCTCCTCCTGCCCCTCCCACTTCACATTCCTCACCAGTCAGCTGACCTCTAGTCTCTGCCCCCCAGCCATGCCATGAACTGAACTGGGTGGCTGCGAAGAGGCTGAGTGGGCAGCTGCGGGCTCCAGGAATAGCCCAACCTGGCAGATACAGGCTCCAGTGACAAACCGGCTGGGCGGCTTCAAAAAGGCTGGGAGAGTGGTGCGGGCTTCAGAAACAGCCCAGGATTCGGTGACCCTTGGCAAATCATCATTTGACCCCCGAGGGGGTCCCGACCCCAGGTTGAGAACCACTGCCCTAAGGGAATGGGGCTGTAATGCAACCACCCTGCAACTGTGTGCATTGCATGCAGTTGCAGCATAGTGATGATGCATTTAAGGGGTTAAAACAGGCGGTCAAGAGGCGACATATTGCCTCTTTACCGGCTGTCAAATGCCTCTGAAAAGCGATCTTAGCATAGATCACTTTTCAGAGGAACAGCATTTTTTTTTTTCTGGTACTATGAACAAGCAAGAAAAGAAAAATCAGTTCTGATTGTACACACACATATAGGAGATCAGGATTAAATACGCATACATAAAATGTGCATACATACATATAAACACACACACACATACATACATACATACACATATATAAACACACACACACATATACTGTATACACATATGCACACACATATAAACACATGCGCGCACACACATAAATACATGCACACACATATATGTACATATATGCACACACACACATAAAAACAGACATACATACAGATAGCCTTATAAAAAAAAAGGCAGCAGCAGCTGAGGAGAAAGCCTGCTCGGGTGCCCCCACAGCAAGTTGCTTGCTGTGGGGGCATCAGGCAGGATGGAGGGGCCAGGAAAGCTGCCGGGGGGACCCGAAAAGAGGAGGATCGGGTCTGCTCTGTGCAAAACCAATAACATGTTTATTTTAACAAAAAACTCGCCTTTAATATCACTTTAAGGTTTATTTTTTTCCTTCTGATAGCACGTATTGGAGAAGAGTTCAATATTCTCAAATGTATACAATTTTTGATTGGCAAAAAAAAAAAAAAAAAAACGTCAGTCCTTTACCTCATGTCTTCCTGCCGGGTACTGCACTGTAGGGGGAGACAAAGAGCACAGCACACCCTGTGCTTTCACTTTAGATCCAATCAGTGTGACGAGCTCCTTGCAGTGCCAATTACAGTTCGGCTGAGGATCGGGGAGCTCAGTCTCAGCCGTCCCTCTTATCGAGGTATACAGGGGGCCCTATAGGAACCCCTGCAGCAAGGGGCCCAGTCGCCATGGCGACCTCAGTGACCCCTATACTTTTGCCACTGGTAAAGGGTCAATCACAGCAGCCCTTTACCACATGATCAGCTGTGTCCAATCACCGCCGGTTTTTGGCTTTTCTTTCCTCACGCTGACAGCATAAGGAGAGAAGAGAGCCAATTACCAGCTTGTGTTAAAGGGGCATCGGCACTGATAATCAGGGCACTGATTATCAGTGTCCTGATTATCAGTGCAGTCCCAACAATACCCACCAGTGCTGGCAATCAGTGCCTCCTCATCAGTGTCACCTGTCAGTGCCGCCTACCAGTGCCACCTATCAGTGCTGCCTATCAGTGCCCTTCATTGACTCCTACCAGTGCCACCTATCAGTGCTGCCTATCAGTGCCCTTCAGTGACTCCTCATCAGTGCCCACCATTACTGCCTCATCAGTGCAGCCTTATCAGTGCCCATCAGTGCAGCCTATTAGTGCCTATCAGTGCAGCCTCATCAGTGCCCATCAGCGAAGGGGAAAAATTACCCGTTTGCAAAATTTTATACCAAAAAATGTTTTTGTTTTTCAAAATTTTCGGTCTTTTTTCGTTTGATTAGCAAGAAAAAAAAAAACCCAGTGGTGATTAAATACCACAAACAGATAGCTCTATTTGTGTTTAAAAAAATTCCAACATTTTCATTTGGGTACAGTGTTGCATGACCGCCCAATTGTCATTCAAAGTGTGACAGCGCTGAAAGCTGAAAATTGGCCTGGGCAGGAAGGGGGTGGAAGTGCCCGGTAGGCAAGTGGTAAAAGTTATTCATCAACTAACAACCTACAAAGTGCATATCCAAAAAAAAACAAGTCAAAATTGGATGTGTCCACCCTTTGTCTTTGTCAAAACACTTGAACACAGCTAAAGCCCTTGGAGCTTTTACAGGGCTGGGCTCAGCCCTTCCCTCTCTGAGCTGGCCGCTTAGCTGTCGGCTAATTGCCAGCACCCATCTCTCTCCACAGTTACCCAGCTGTTGATGATATCCTGCTCGTCAGTCCTGCCTACTTAAAGTCGTCCAGTTCACTTGATCTCTGCCTTCGCCTTTGTCAACATCACAGAGACTTTCTCCTGCGTTCCTGTTGAAGACTTGCTCGGCTGACGTTCCTTCTGGCTTCTGATCCTGCTTGCTGTACTACTACGTTTATCTCTGGCTCTCTGACATTTGCTTGGCTGACTACCTGATCCGGTTACTGAACTCTGGCTTGATTTGACTACACTTACTCTATTTACCTTATTATTATTATTATTATTATTAATAAACAAGTGTGATTTAACTATACTTCTGTCTCGGTCTGCATACTTAGATGTGCCTGTTTTCATCATCAGCCATGTGAGTTGCTAAATGTTGTACCTTCATTAAATGTAACCATATTGCTACACTTAGAGGCGCCTCTCTTCTCATTTATACTCAGCTGTGATATGACGCTACTTGTATATCAAGACATCGCTTGTATATCAAGTCAAAATTTATTAAAAAATTTTGCTTGTCTTGCAAAACGCTCTCAAACCAACTTACTCTCAAACCAAGGTTTTACTGTACTCTATTATTTCATTCTTCCTGTAATGGAGATTGATGTTTCTACGGAAATGTATATGTCAGGCACATGTTTTGTTCTATATAAACTGTAATGTAATTATTTTTTATATACTCAATAAAAACACAGTATAAAAAAAATAAATCTGTATTTTTGGCTATAATATTATTTAACCACCTCAGCTCCAGAACATTTTACCCCCTTCATGAACAGGCCATTTTTTTTCTATTTAGCACTGCGCTACTTTACCAGGCAATTGCTTGATCATGCAACCCTGTACCCAATTTACATTTATATCATTTTTTTCACACGAATAGAGCTTTCTTTTGGTGTTATTTGATCACCACTGGGCTATTTATTTTTTGATATACCGTATATACTTGAGTATAAGCCGACCCAAATATAAGCCAAGGCACCTAATTTTGCTACAAAAAAGTGGGATTGACTCGAGTATAAGCCTAGGGTGAGAAATGTGAGATCAGCCTAGGGTGAGAAACAGCTACTGTAAGTGGAAAAGAGGGTCAACAATGCCCATTTGCAGCCTCTCTGTGCCCATTTGCATGCCTCACTGTGCCCATTTGCAGCCATAGGTCCCCCGAACTTCAAACTCAGAAGTTAAGGGTTCCTAGATGCCCCCTAGCTGCAGCCAAAATTTGGGGTCTCTGGACCCAAAGGGTCCCGAAATGACATTGCTGCAGATGGGCACAGTTGACCAACTTTGGGGCCCCGTATCTCAGGGCCACTTGGGGGCCAAATTTGGCGTGCAAACCCAGTGGAACTAGCACTACAACATATCCAAAGCTGGGGTTCCTAGCACCAAGTGGCCCCGAGATACGGGGCCCCAAATTCGGTTCGGAAAATTTCAAGCACTTTTCTGCAGCAGTTGTAGTGCTAGTTCCACTGGGTTTGCACACCAAATATGGGGTTCCTAGCACCAAGTGGCCCCGATATACAGGGCCCCAAATTCGGTTCAGAAAATGTCATTCTCTGCTGCAGAAAAGTGCTTGACTCCAGTATAAGCTGAGGGGGGCATTTTCAGCACAAAAAAATGTGCTGCAAAACTCGGCTTATACTCGAGTATATACTGTAAACAGAAAAAGACCAAAAAACAAACAAACATTATTTTCTACTTTCTGTTATAAAACATATCTGATAAAATCAGATTCCTTTAAACCTAAATGCAGCTTGCTGCCTGTTACATGTGACTAACTTCACTCTCAAAAAGTACAAAAACTCACTATCCAAACACCTCCTTAACCGCTTGCACCTCCAGTTGTACTGCGTCAACATGGCATGGCTGCGCGAATCGCTGTCATGTTACGTCGCTTCTTTGTGTGGCCACTAGGGGCCGCACGCACCCCCTGCTCGCCCCCGGAGCCGATGCGAGTGCCTGGTGGTTGCGATGACCGCCGGGCTCCCGCGATCGCTCGTGACATGGCGAGAACCGGGATCTCTGTGTGTAAACACAGAGATCCTGGTTCTCTGAGGGAAGAAGAGACTGATCGTGTGTCCATACAAAGTAGGGTTGTCCCGATACCACTTTTTTAGGACCGAGTACAAGTACCGATACTTTTTTTCAAGTACTCGCCGATTACAGATACTTTTTTTTTATGTCACGTGACAGTTTTTTTTTTTTTTTTTTTTTAACAATGCTTTCTTTTTTTTCGGGGGGGGAGGGAGGGGTGAACGGTGTCTGTGTGTTTTTTTTTTTTATTTACAATTTTTATTTTTTACAATAATAATTTTTTTATTCATTTTTGCAATATGTTTTTTTTTTTTTTTTTTTTTAAATCAGCCCTGTTGGGGGGCTTTGGTGAGATATCAGGGGTCTTAACATACCCCTGATATCTCCCCCTTGAGACAGAGAAAGAGACCGAGGATAGAGATTCCCCAGTCCCTTTCTCTGCAGCCTCAGCTGCACTGAGAATGAATGGAGAGAAGTCAGCGGCTCCTCTCCATTCATAAACTGACACATTGTAATCACAGGAGATTACAATGTTTCAGTTATATGAATGGACAGAGTCAGCTGACTCTATCCATACACAAAGGAAGGAGGAGGAGGACGGCGGACCGGAGGGGACAGCGGAGAGGCAGAGGAACGGAACCGAGGGGGACAGATAAGCAGAGGGGGACAGAGGAACGGAACGGAGGGGACAGCGGAGAGGCAGAGGAACGGAGGAACGGAACGGAGGGGACAGCGGAGAGGCAGAGGAACGGAACGGAGGGGGACAGATAAGGAGAGGGGGACAGAGGAATGGAACGGAGGGGACAGCGGAGAGGCAGAGGAACGGAGGAACGGAACGGAGGGGACAGCGGAGAGGCAGAGGAACGGAGGAACGGAACGGAGGGGGACAGATAAGGAGAGGGGGACAGAGGAACGGAACGTAGGGGACAGCGGAGAGGCAGAGGAACGGAGGAACGGAACGGAGGGGGACAGATAAGGAGAGGGGGACAGAGGAATGGAACGGAGGGGACAGCGGAGAGGCAGAGGAACAGAGGAACGGAGGGGACAGCGGAGAGGCAGAGGAACGGAGGAACGGAACGGAGGGGGACAGATAAGGAGAGGGGGACAGAGGAACGGAACGGAGGGGACAGCTGAGAGGCAGAGGAACGGAGGAACGGAACGGAGGGGACAGCGGAGAGGCAGAGGAACGGAACGGAGGGGACAGCGGAGAGGCAGAGGAACGGAGGGGACAGAGAAGGAGAGGGGGACAGAGGAACGGAACGGAGGGGACAGAGAAGGAGAGGGGGACAGAGGAACGGAACGGAGGGAGACAGAGAAGGAGAGGGGGACAGAGGAACAGAGGGGGCATGGAGGAGGATGCAGTGACAGTCAGCGGTGATCGCGTGGGGAAGTTACAAGCACCGATCACCGCTGTATGTCACTGAAAGCCGCGGGGGGAATCTTGTAACTCCCCCACACGCCGATCACCGCTGACTGTCATAGTATCGGCGGAAGCATCGGGAGCATTTGCCCGAGTACAAGTACTTGGGCAAATGCTCGGTATCGGTGCCGATACCGATACTAGTATCGGTATCGGGACAACCCTAATACAAAGTATGAACACCGATCTATCTCTTCCCCTAGAAAGTCCCCTCCCCCCTTCAGTTAGAACACAGAGCAAGGAACACAGTTAACCCCTTGATCGCCCCCTAGTGGTTAACCCCTTCACTGCCAGTGACATTTTTACAGTAATCAATGCATTTTTATAGCACTGATCGCTGTATAAATGACAATGGTCCCAAAAATGTGTCAAAATTGTCCGCCATAATGTCCCAGTCACGATAAAAATCGCAGAACGCCGCCATTACAAGCAAAAGCAAAATAATAATAAAAATGCCATAAATCTATCCACTGTTTTGTAGACGCTATAACTTTTGCGCAAACCAATCAATATACGCTTGCGATTTTTTTTTTCTACCAAAAAAATTTAGAAGAATACATATTGGTCTAAACTGAGGAAAAAAAAAAGTTTTTTTTAAACTTGGCGCTCTTCTTTTGTTTATTAGGACCGAGTACAAGTACCGATACTTTTTTTCAAGTACTCGCCGATGCCGATTACAGATACTTTTTTTTTATGTCACGTGACAGTTTTTTTTTTTTTTTTTTTTTAACAATGCTTTCTTTTTTTTCGGGGGGGGAGGGAGGGGTGAACGGTGTCTGTGTGTTTTTTTTTTTTTATTTACAATTTTTATTTTTTACAATAATAATTTTTTTATTCATTTTTGCAATATGTTTTTTTTTTTTTTTTTTTTTAAATCAGCCCTGTTGGGGGGCTTTGGTGAGATATCAGGGGTCTTAACATACCCCTGATATCTCCCCCTTGAGACAGAGAAAGAGACCGAGGATAGAGATTCCCCAGTCCCTTTCTCTGCAGCCTCAGCTGCACTGAGAATGAATGGAGAGAAGTCAGCGGCTCCTCTCCATTCATAAACTGACACATTGTAATCACAGGAGATTACAATGTTTCAGTTATATGAATGGACAGAGTCAGCTGACTCTATCCATACACAAAGGAAGGAGGAGGAGGACGGCGGACCGGAGGGGACAGCGGAGAGGCAGAGGAACGGAACCGAGGGGGACAGATAAGCAGAGGGGGACAGAGGAACGGAACGGAGGGGACAGCGGAGAGGCAGAGGAACGGAGGAACGGAACGGAGGGGACAGCGGAGAGGCAGAGGAACGGAACGGAGGGGGACAGATAAGGAGAGGGGGACAGAGGAATGGAACGGAGGGGACAGCGGAGAGGCAGAGGAACGGAGGAACGGAACGGAGGGGACAGCGGAGAGGCAGAGGAACGGAGGAACGGAACGGAGGGGGACAGATAAGGAGAGGGGGACAGAGGAACGGAACGTAGGGGACAGCGGAGAGGCAGAGGAACGGAGGAACGGAACGGAGGGGGACAGATAAGGAGAGGGGGACAGAGGAATGGAACGGAGGGGACAGCGGAGAGGCAGAGGAACAGAGGAACGGAGGGGACAGCGGAGAGGCAGAGGAACGGAGGAACGGAACGGAGGGGGACAGATAAGGAGAGGGGGACAGAGGAACGGAACGGAGGGGACAGCTGAGAGGCAGAGGAACGGAGGAACGGAACGGAGGGGACAGCGGAGAGGCAGAGGAACGGAACGGAGGGGACAGCGGAGAGGCAGAGGAACGGAGGGGACAGAGAAGGAGAGGGGGACAGAGGAACGGAACGGAGGGGACAGAGAAGGAGAGGGGGACAGAGGAACGGAACGGAGGGAGACAGAGAAGGAGAGGGGGACAGAGGAACAGAGGGGGCATGGAGGAGGATGCAGTGACAGTCAGCGGTGATCGCGTGGGGAAGTTACAAGCACCGATCACCGCTGTATGTCACTGAAAGCCGCGGGGGGAATCTTGTAACTCCCCCACACGCCGATCACCGCTGACTGTCATAGTATCGGCGGAAGCATCGGGAGCATTTGCCCGAGTACAAGTACTTGGGCAAATGCTCGGTATCGGTGCCGATACCGATACTAGTATCGGTATCGGGACAACCCTAATACAAAGTATGAACACCGATCTATCTCTTCCCCTAGAAAGTCCCCTCCCCCCTTCAGTTAGAACACAGAGCAAGGAACACAGTTAACCCCTTGATCGCCCCCTAGTGGTTAACCCCTTCACTGCCAGTGACATTTTTACAGTAATCAATGCATTTTTATAGCACTGATCGCTGTATAAATGACAATGGTCCCAAAAATGTGTCAAAATTGTCCGCCATAATGTCCCAGTCACGATAAAAATCGCAGAACGCCGCCATTACAAGCAAAAGCAAAATAATAATAAAAATGCCATAAATCTATCCACTGTTTTGTAGACGCTATAACTTTTGCGCAAACCAATCAATATACGCTTGCGATTTTTTTTTTCTACCAAAAAAATTTAGAAGAATACATATTGGTCTAAACTGAGGAAAAAAAAAAGTTTTTTTTAAACTTGGCGCTCTTCTTTTGTTTATAGAGCAAAAAGTAAAAACCGCAGGGATAATCAAATACCACCTAAAGAAAGCTCTATTTGTGGGGAAAAGAATTATAAAAATTTCATTTGGGTACAGTGTGGCATGACCGCACAATTTTCATTCAAAGTGCGACAGCGCTGAAAGCTGAAAATTGGCCTGGGCATGAAGGGGGTGAAAATGCAGGCAATTGCTTGGTCATGCAACCCTGTACCCAATTTACATTTATATCATTTTTTTCACACGAATAGAGCTTTCTTTTGGAGGCATTTGATCACCACTGGGCTTTTTATTTTTTGATATAAACAGAAAAAGACCAAAAAACAAACAAACATTATTTTCTACTTTCTGTTATAAAACATATCTAATAAAATCAGATTAATTTAAACCTAAATGCAGCTTGCTGCCTGTTACATGTGACTAACTTCACTCTCAAAAAGTACAAAAACTCACTATCCAAACACCTCCTCAACCACTTGCTTACTGGGCACTTAAACCCCCCACCTGCCCAGACCAATTTTCAGCTTTCAGCACTGAAGCACTTTGAACGACAATTGTGCGGTCATGCTACACTGTACCCAAATAACATTTAAAGCATTTTTTTTTCACACAAATAGAGCTTTCTTTTGGTGGTATTTAATCACTGCTGGGATTTTTATTTTTTGCAAACAGGTAGGTTTTCTCCTTCATTGATATAAGCTGATGAAGCGCCACTGGTGGGCACAGATAGGCTGCACTGGTGGGCACTGATAGGCTGCACTGGTGAGCACTGATAGGCGGCACTGATGGGCCCTGAGACTAAATATCAATTTTTATTTTTGATAACCGAGTGGCCCTGAAAGCAAACATTCTTCCCACACTACCCATTCCTGTCCCCTACCCCCTTTCTCCCCTACCCTTTCATACAATACCTAGTGCAGAGTACGACAAGAAACTACACTAGCTCAAGGCCGATAACGTTTTTTTTTTTACTATTCTATTGTCTGGCCGATGACAAAGGCAAAACCACAGTTCCGAGACATAACTTCAGAAAGCCTAAACAGTCATTGAATGGTTCTAACCTTCCATACCAACTACCACATCTATGCAATACTAAATATATATCCTAATTTTATACGTTTTTGTCATGCGGTTTTGACTACATTTTGCAGTTGTATCTGCGACATGCGTATTGTGATCTTTATCTTTTCAATAAAAACGAAATGTTCAAAAAAAATCAGATTTCTTCATAAATTTAGGGCAAAATGTATTCTTTTTGAAAATGAAGAAATTTAATACAATTTGTTTTTCTTTTAACGATTTTTTTTTTTTCCATACTGTCACCAGTGCAGTACAGTGCCTTCATACAACTGGTGTGGCGGTGATCAGGGATACTGACTGGTGACAGTATGTAAAAAAAAAAAACAATTATAATTTTTTTTTTTACATTTTTTTTTACATACGATTTTGGCGATTTTTTTTTTTTAAGTTGTAATTTTTTGTCAAAATCTTTTTGAAAATGAAGAAATTGAATACAATTTGTTTTTCTTTTCACATTTTTTTTTTTTACCAACTGTCACCAGTGCAGTACAGTGCTATCATATAACTGGTGTGGCGGTGGTCAGGCATACTGACTGGTGATAGTATGTAAAAAAAAAATAATAATTTTCTTTACATTTTTTAATCATTTCTTCTTTTTTTTCATTTTTTTTACTATTTTTTTTACATACTTTCATCAGATTAGTTCAGTGTTACCATAGTAACACTGTACTATGCGGAAGGGGTAATCAGGATGTTTTGTTTTTTTTTCCGAATCCGAAATAACGAAAAAAACAATTCGGACGAAATTGGAATTGGAATAGTTTTGGAATCAATTTCGAATAGTTTTCGAATTCGAAAAGTTTTTGAATTTGAATAGTTTTCAAAATCGAATTCAAATTGTTTCCAAATTTAAAAGGATGATCAGTGGAAACACGATGCTCCTGAGATCAATTTTGAGTGTCATGGCAAAGGATGTGAACAACTTATGTACATGGTTTTTTTTTTTTTTTTTTATAAATTTGCAAAGAATTTAAACAAAACTTCTTTCATGTTATTATGGGGTATTGTTTGTAGAATTTTGAGGAAATTAATGAATTTAATCCATTTTGGAATAAGGCTGTAACATAACAAAAATGTGGAAAAAGTGAACCGCTGTGAATACTTTCCGGATGCACTGTATAAATACAAAAAGCCCAAAGCTAAAGAAAAAAAAACACAGATGATGTTATTGTATGTAAATAAACCATGTGAACATATCCTGCAATCAACAATAATAACAACCTGTGGAAAAACGGGGGGCTAATGAGCAGGTAGCCTGATAACTAGTCAAACAAAACTAACAGACTAGGGGTGCTGCTGTCAAAAAGGAGAAGGGACTCCATCTGTGAAAACAAATGAGGGGGGGAGGGGAGACAGCGCCACCACTCTAGTGTAGTAAGTTCCAACCAATTTTATTTTATTTAAAAAATGGTTAAAAGATGTATACTAAAAAAAGTGCACGAGAAACACACACACATGTAAAAACCAAGGCGAGGATGGGCCTGTAGTAACAGCACTGTTCCAAACATGTGCAGCTGGATGGATGGATGAGATACTGAAGACACAGAGTCCGAATCACTGTGCCACTGACTGCTGGATGGAGAACTGCTCTGAACTGTGTAGAGGGTTCTTTACTGTAAGAGCGGCAAGGATGTGGAATTCCCTTCCACAGGCGGTGGTCTCAGCGAGGAGCATCGATAGTTTCAAAAAACGATTAGATAAGCACCTTAACGATGGCAACATACAGGGGTATACAATGTAATACTGACATATAATCACACACATAGGTTGGACTTGTGTCTTTTTTCAACCTCACCTACTATGTACAGTGTCTCACAAAAGTGAGTACACTCCTTACATTTTTGTAAATATTTTATTATATCTTTTTATGTGACAACACTGAAGAAATGACACTTTGCTACAGTGCAAAGTAGTGAGTGTACAGCTTGTATAACAGTGTAAATTTGCCGTCCCCTCAAAATAACTCAACATACAGCCATTAATGTCTAAACAGCTGGACAAAAAAATGAGTACACCCCTAAGTGAAAATGTCCAAATTGTGCCCAAAGTGTCAATATTTTGTGTGGTCATCATTATTTTTCAGCACTGCCTTTACCCTCTTGGGCATGGAGGTCACCAGAGCTTCACAGGTTGCCACTGGAGTCCTCTTCCACTCCTCCATGAAGACATCACGGAGCTGGTGGATGTTAGAGACCTTGCTCTCCTCTACCTTCCGTGAAGGATGCCCCACAGCTGCTCAATAGGGTTTAGGTCTGGAGACATGCTTGTCCAGTCCATCACCTTTACCCTGAGCTCCTTTAGCAAGGCAGTGGTCATCTTGGAGGTGTGTTTGGGGTCGTTATCATGTTGGAATACTACCCTGCAGCCCAGTCTCCAAAGGGAAGGATCATGCTCTGCTTCAGTATGTCACAGTACATGTTGGCATTCATGGTTCCCTCAATGAACTGTAGCTCCCCAGTGCCGCAAGCACTCATGCAGCCCCAGACCATGACACTCCCACCACCATGCTTGACTGTAGGCAAGACACACTTTTCTTTGTACTCCTCACCTGGTTGCCGACACACACGCTTGACACCATCTGAACCAAATAAGTTTATCTTGGTCTCATCAGACCACAGGAAATGGTTCCAGTAATCCATGTCCTTAGTCTGCTTGTCTTCAGCAAACTGTTTGCAGGCTTTCTTGTGCATCATCTTTAGAAGAGGCTTCCCTCTGGGACAACAGCCTTGCAGACCAATTTGATGCAGTGTGCGGCATATGGTCTGAGCACTGACAGGCTGACCCCCCACCCTTTCAACCTCTGCAGCAATGCTGGCAGGACTTATATGTCTATTTCCCGAAGACAACCTCTGGATATGACGCTGAGCACGTGCACTCAACTTCTTTGGTCGACCAACCATGGCGATCCCCTACCTTCGGAGACTGGGCCGTAGGGCAGTATTCCAACATGATAACGACCCCAAACACACCTCCAAGATGACCACTGCCTTGCTAAAAAAAGATTAGGGTAAATGTGATGGACTGGCCAAGCATGTCTCCAGACCTAAACCCTATTGATCATCTGTGGGGCATCCACCAGCTCCTTGATGTCATCATGGAGGAGGAGAAGAGGACTCCAGTGGCAAACTGTGAAGCTCTGGTGAACTCCATGCCCAAGAGGGTTAAGGCAGTGCTGGAAAATAATGGTGGCCACACAAAATATTGACACTTTGGGCCCAATTTGGAAATTTTCACTTAGGGGTGTACTCACTTTTGTTGCCAGCGGTTTAGACATTAATGGCTGTGTGTTGAGTTATTTTGAGGGGACAGCAAATTTACACTGTTATACAAGCTGTACACTCACTACTTTACATTGTAGCAAAGTGTAATTTCTTCAGTGTTGTCACATGAAAAGATAGACTAAAATATTTACAAAAATGTGAGGGGTGTACTCACTTTTGTGAGATGTATGTGTTTGTGACTGTATATGACATGCACGGTGTGCCTCGGTTTCCTCACTCCCAGGATGGATGGCCGGTGGATGGTGTAGTCCATCTGATGTCCAAGGTTAAAGGATGCACTTTGAGGGACCTTCCCCTTCCGTCCTTTGACCCTGGACATCAGGTGGACTACACCATCCATCGGCTATCCATCCTGGGAGTGAGGAAACATTGTGCATGTCAGATTGGCAGAGCAGTTCTCCATCCGGCAGTCAGTGGCACAGTGATCCGGACTCTGTGTCTTTAGTATCTCATCCACCCATCCACATATTTGGGATGGGAAGAGGAAGGTCCCTCTTTTAATCCTTTTTTTTATAAAAATTGGTTGGAACTTACTACACTAGAGCTGTTGCGCTGCCTCCCCTCACCCCTCGAAGGAGAAAAATAAAACCATTCAATAACCAAATGAACCAATTCCAACAAACTAAGTCTGATAGGCCAAAAAGAGAAACAAAAAAAGGGCATTTTGGAGTTGTATGTGGATGTTTGGGGGTGGAACATGGGAGGTGTAATCTCCAATATCACGTTATATAAAATGTATGGTTCCCATTAGAACATTCATAGAGATACACACATTAAATTATTACAAGATTTTGTTTAATGCAAAAGTAGTCTGGGTGCTTTACGGATCTTAAGCAGTGTAGCACCCTCCTAGTTAGGTTGCTAGGATGTTAGGCAAATTTAGCTCTTTTTGTAATCAGTGGAGCAGTTGTTGATTTCTTTTGGCTGTTCTGGATTTCACAGGCTGCAGGTTTGATTGCTCTCCCCTGCCTTCTAGAGACTTCTTTAACATACTCTAGTCAAGGAGGTTGAGCAAGTCAAATGTGTAGCATGGATATTTATTGTGCTGCAGCCAGTCCCTGGGGAGCACATAAATAGTCTGAAGTCTGGAACAGCCCTGTTCTAGTCATAGGTCTAATGCCCCGTACACACGGTCGGATTTTCCGATGGAAAATGTGTGATAGGACCTTGTTGTCGGAAATTCCGACCGCGTGTGGGCTCCATCGCACATTTTCCATCGGATTTTCCGACACACAAAGTTTGAGAGCAGGCTATAAAATTTTCCGACAACAAAATCCGTTGTCGGAATTTCCGATCGTGTGTACACAAATCCGACGCACAAAGTGCCACGCATACTCAGAATAAATAAAGAGATGAAAGCTATTGGCTACTGCCCCGTTTATAGTCCCGACGTACGTGTTTTACGTCACCGCGTTCAGAATGATCGGATTTTCCAACACCTTTGTGTGACCGTGTGTATGCAAGACAAGTTTGAGCCAACATCCGTCTGAAAAAATCCATGGATTTTGTTGTCGGAATGTCCGATCAACGTCCGACCGTGTGTACGGGGCATAACTCTGCAGGAGAGGTGTCCAGCCTGAGGGGGTCTGCCCCTGTGGGGAGGAAGCTGTAGTTTGCTGCATGCTCATCGAGGTCCCAGCTATGGCATAGTCAGGAGGCCTGCTTCCAAGATCGCTTTTTTGGAGCTAATCAAGGGAATTTCATCTAAGGACCTGGTCTGGAAGAGCTCGCCGAAGAGTGCATGGTGGAAGTTATTACAAATTCAGTCAAAATCTTTAAAAAACTTAAATTGAATTAGTGTTGTATGTGGATGTTTGGGGATGAAACATGGGAGGTGCAATCTCCAATATCACGGCATATGAAACGTGCGGTATCGTTTCCTTTAAAAAGCACTCCCATAGATGCACATACAGTACATTAGTTGTTCCAAGGTTTGCAAAAGTGGTTTTGTGGCCTTATGGATCTTAAGGAGTTTTGAGAATCTCTGCATAGTAATACAAAATGTAGTTTCAAGGTTTGAAAATGTATAATTTTAATATGTTACAGATTCAGTCAAAATCTTTAAAAATCATAAATTGAATTAGTAAGGACAAAAGTAAAAACATTCAATAATCCGAAGTGCCGAAAAAAAGGGCATGTTGGTGTTGTATGTGAATATTTGACCCTACCAATCTTAATAACCTATGCCCCATCTACCTGCTCCCCTTTTCCTCCAAACTCCTTGAACGCCTGGTCTACAATGAACTCAAGTGACCACCTCATTAAAAATATCCTTCTAAATCCCCTTCTGGATTTTTCCCATCAACACTCCATGGAAACTGCTCTCTTAAAACTCACAAATGTCTTACTAACAGCAAAAACCAATGGACACTACTCTGTACTCCTACTTCTGGACCTTTCAGCTGCTTTTGATACAGTTGATCTCCCCCCTCCTCCTCAAAAAACGTTACTTCTTTGGTCTCCGTGACTGTGCTCTTCGCTGGCTCACATCCTACCTATCCCACGGCACCATCAGTGTCACTTACAATTCTACATCCTCCTCTCCTCTTTCTTTACTCTGTCAGGGACCCCCAAGGTTCTGTTCTTGGACCTCTCCTATTCTCAATCTACACATCCTCCCTGGGTCAGCTGATAACCTCCCATAGCTTTCAATATAATTTCTACGCTGACGACACCCAAATCTCAGCTATCTCAGCTAACTCCATCAGTCTCCTCACACGTCACTAATTATCTAACAGACATATTAGCCTGGATGTCACACCACTTCCTCAAACTCAACATGTCCAAAACCTAGCTCATAGTTTTTCCTCCCACGTGCCCCTTCCTCTGACATCTCTGTCAAGATCAGTAGCATAACCATCAACCCATCCCTGCATGCTAGGGTGCTAGGAGTAATCCTGGACTCTGATCTCTCCTTTTGGCCCCACATCCAATCACTTTCCAAAGCTTGACGCCTCAACCTCCGCAACATCTCCAAACTATGCCCCTTCCTAACCAATTAAACCACAAAGCTCCTAATTCACTCCCTGGTTATCTCCCGCCTTGACTACTGCAACTCCCTCCTCATTGGATTACCTTTAAATATACTATCCCCCCTTTAGTCCAATGAATGCTGCTGCCAAACTCATCCACCTTACAAACGGCTCAGCGTCTGCTATACCCCTCTCTGCCAATTCCTCCACTGGCTTCCTCTCACCCAACAAATTAAATTCAAAATACTAGCAAAAAACATCCACAAATCTGCCGCCAGCTACATCGCTAACCTTATCCTCAAAATACCAACCAAATTGTTCTCTTTGTACTTCCCAAGACCTCCTGCTCTCTTGTTCCCTTGTCACCTCCTCCCATGCTCACATCCAGGTCTTCTCCCAAGCTTCTCCCTTCCTTTGGAATTCCCTACCCCAATCTGTTTGAGTATTTGCTACTCTATCCACTTTTAGGCAATCCCTGAAAACCTCTCTCTTCAGAGAAGCCTATCCTGCTGCCACCTAACAACTCTACTTTTATTTTCTTCGTCAGCTCATCCCCCACAGCTATTACTTTTTGTATCTCTTGACCCTCCCTTCTAGATTGTAAGCTCTAACAAGCAGGACCTTCCGATTTCTCCTGTATTGAATTGTTTTGTAACTGTACTGTCTGCCCTATCCTTGTAAAGCTCTGCGCAAACTGTTGACGTATAGAAATCCTGTATAGTAATAATAATAATTGTGAAATATAGGAGATAAAATCTCCAATAAAGGTACCCTTAATTTGAAAGAGAAGTATGTTTTTATTTATTTAAGAATTATACTTACCTAGGTGGATGCAGCATCGGGCCAATGCTGCATCTGTCCCCTGCTGGCTCTAAGACTGAGAACCGAGCGATCAAACACCTCTGACCGCTCGGTTTTCAGAGCTCCCTGAGCAGAGAGATGGTGGATGTCAGTCACCGCTGTCTGCTCTGCCCCTCCCCCCCTCCCTGCGCACTCACTGGAGCGCTGGGCTGTGGAGGGGACGGGAGCGGCCGGCTCAGGCTCTGAGCAGCTTGCTGAGAGGCTGATCTGGGTGTCGGTCCAGGCATGTGGGAAGATCCCGACCATATGGTCGTGATCTTTCCCACGAGCCTGGACCGGCTCTGTGACATCAGCCAACAGTGGGCTTCAGCCCGCTGTCTGCTAAAAACGGGTCACAGGAATGCAGAACAAACTACACTCCTTTGATCCACAGGAGAAGTACAGCCAAACGAGCTTTGGCTGTACTTCTCATTTAAAGGTTTGCAGGAAGAAGGTTCTCAAAAAATATTTAAAAATATCAAAACTCAAACCAACCTAATAAAGGCCTGGTTTGAGCTTGACCAGCCTCCTCATTTATAATTTTCGGGTCAAAATGTGAGAAAATATAAAAGTTTTGAAAAATCTTCATCCAGTATACATTTTAACCCCTTCCCGATCGCCGCACGCCGATATACGTGGGCAGAATTGCACAGGTGGGCAAAAGAGCGTGCAGGTACTTCCCCTTTAAGATGCGGCATTGTGGGCACGCGCGCGCCGCGTGCTCCGTGACCGCAGGTCCCCCGGACTTGATGTCCGCCGGGTGCCTGCGATCATGTCACGGAGCAGAAGAACGGGGAGATGCCTTTGTAAACAAGGCATTTCCCCGTTCTGCCTAGTGATATGACAGAGATTACTGCTCCCTGTCATCGGGAGCAGTGATCTCTGTCATGTGAGTAGTAGTCCACCCCCCCCACAGTTAGAATCACTGCCTAGGACACACTTAACCCCTTGATCGCCCCCAGGGCGTAAAAAATATTGCGGGTTTTTTTTCAAAATTGTTGCTCTTTTTTTGTTTATAGCACAAAAAATAAAACCCGCAGAGGTGATCAAATACCACCAAAAGAAAGCGCTATTTGTGGGGAAAAGAGGACGTCAATTTTGTTTGGGTGCAACGTCGCACGACCGCGCAATTGTCAGTTAAAGCGAAGCAGTGCCGTATCGCAAAAAGTGCTCTGGTCAGGAAGGGGGTAAATCCTTCCAGGGCTGAAGTGGTTAAAGATATAATTCACAGCATTTATAATATTTAAAGTATTAACTTTAAAAAAAATAAATGTAGCATAGACCTATTAGTGTTTATGGTTATAGTTAGTATTTGATTATAATAACTCTTAATATTATGCATTTTAGGTACAGTTAGGTATAATGCTATATTGCACTGACGGTAACCTTCTCATACTCGCGTCATACAACTCATAAATAGACAAAGCTCTGCTTCATAAAGCAATGCCAAGTGACAACGGTTTCTGACTGTAAATAGTCTTTTTTAATCTATCAAATCTCATAAATTATCTTCTAGATTCCCCTCCTGCGGCATACCATGCCTGCTTTTTGACCTGCACTTAATCCTGATGAAAAGTCTCCAGTATGAGTGGGATTAAGTCACTCGCTTACCATGTTGGTGGAGTATTACAAACATCTGGGCAATCATGCATGTGAAATTAAACTGTTTGCCCTCTAAGTATTTGTGAAATCTAATGTACAGCATAGCAACAGGAAAAAAAAAAAAAAATCAGGGACAAGGGCATAATTGTATGAGATGGGATCCTGTATAAAAGCATTAGAACCCTAATTCTCCGACACACATATTAAAAGCATTCCTACTTAAAGTGAGTGTATATTGTTTTTTTAACCTATTTTTCTATATTATGGCCAGGACTGCACAATTGAAGGTAAATAGGTGATATTATGCATGTCTATTGTGTAGTCTCTTGTTTACAGAGCCCAAAAGTTCAAGAGGAAATTTGCTCAAACATGTGAATGACCATCTCTGGGACTATTCCCTAATGCCGTATACACACGAGCGGAATGTCCGACAGAAAAAGCCCGACGGGAGCTTTTCATCGTATATTCCGATCGTGTGTATGCCCCATCGGACTTTTTACGTCGAAAATTCTGACGGACCTAGAAAGAGAACATATTTTAAATTTTTCCAACGGAACCAATTCCTATCGGGAAAACCACTCGTCTGTATGCTGTTCCTACGTACCAAAAATGACGTATGCTCTGAAGCAAGTACGAGACGGAAGCTGTTGGCTACTGGCTATTGAACTTCCATCTTCTAGTCCCGTCGTAAGTGTTGTACGTCACCGCGTTGTGGACGGTCGGAATTTGGTGTGACCGTGTGAATGCAAGACAAGTTTAAGCGAAATTCCTTTGGAACTCCTTCGGAAAAACCTTCAGAGTTTATTCCGATGGGAAAATCGGTCGTGTGTACAGAGCATTAGGCTCAGCTCACACTGCCGCAAACCTGAAAGTCGACACAACTTTGCCAGGCGACTTTGAAGCAACTTCGGGGAATGCCTGGGTAATCTTCCTGTAATGTTGGATCCAAATCACATCAATTAAGATGGGGATCCAACTTGGAAACAAATTCCATTAAAATTGTGGTGTTCCACCCAAAAAAAAAAAAAATACATGACAATTCCTAAAAAAAAATTTAAAAAAACATTTGGAAATTTTTTTTTTTATTCACCTCTAAATGTCTGTTGCTAGGGGGTCCCTCGTAGTCTGCCTCTTTCAGTGCCTGGGCTGGTGACATCACTTCCCCCTCGGCACAGGAAGGGCTCAGCTCTGCTCCCTCCCTCTTGTCAATCATCTGGGACCCTTTACAGGTCCCAGGTGACTGAGCGGCCAATAACGGCGCGCGGCGCCGCTCGCGCATGCGCAGTGGGAGCCCGGCTGTGAAGCCACAGTGTGGCGCCCACAGTTGCAATGCCGGCGCCGGCGAACGAAGGGGAAGACGAGCGGGGCTTCGATCCCCCGCATCGCTGGACCCTGGGACAGGTAAGTGTCCAATTAAAAGTCAGCAGCTGCAGTATTTGTAGCTGCTGACTTTTAATTTTTTTTTTTTTTTAATGGGCCCTCCTCTTTAAAGTCTATGGGCACAAGTCGGAAAGAAGTCACTTTGAACTAGTGCAGGAACTTTTTCTATGGACGGAGCGACTTCAGTAGTGCTAATTAAGATAGCTCTCATTAACTAAAATGGGATTTCAAATGTCATGCGATTTGGAGTCTCACAAGTCGGATCCCAAGTTATGGTAGTGTGAACCAAGCCTTATAGGTGGGCTTTGTCTGAGGTTTCAATCAGAGAGAACTTGAAATCAGAGCAAGACTGCTCTATCTGCCACTCATAGTGCTTTGTGAATCATAGCTGTCATATACTAAAGTCATTTATTAACGTTACTTAAGCCTACCTGTAGGCTTAAGGGTTTGTAAGCCACCACTCAAATATTAATGCACAGAAATTACATTACAGCTACGTGGACTAAATGTATTAATGCAATGCAAACAAACATTAATAAATCAATAAACATGTAGTTACATAGACCTAAGAGGTCTATAAAGGGTGAAATGATCTATCACCCACTAGCTAGCGCTCAAAGGTTATTGCAAGACTAAGGCTGCATTCACAGCGTTTTCAGCTCGTAAAACGGTCGTAAAACGCTGTTCTTAAAAGTTCCAAAACGCCCAACAAGCATTCTGTTGCCTGAAGCAAAACGCCTGAAGCTCAAAAAAGTACATGAGCCTCTTTTTAGGCAGATTACAGGCGGTTTTCTGCTTTTTACATTGGTGACCTTTTGACCTGTACAAAATCGTGGCAAAATCGCGGCAAAAAAACGCAGTAAAATCACAGCAAAATCGCGGTAAAAACGTGCGACTTTCCACCTAAAAATGATATGCTCAGGTGTGAATGCAGCCTAAATTAACCTACAACCCGATAACTAGAGTCTCTAAACAACCTCAACCAGTTCAGGAGAATCAAAAGGGTCCTGGTGTACACCTTGTGCATACAACCCCAACAGCAGGTGGGTGTACACGTGTGCATAGGGGTACCCCTGGAGGTGGTAGAAAGTACCTGGTGCCTAGTAGTTAACATTGGCCGGCTTTCGGTGGGGTCCTTCTTTAGATGGTGCACTGTCCCTATAAGAGCTACAATTCCCATCATTCATAGTAGCACCTGCACAGTGAGTCGTCTCTGATGCTCTCCCTTCTCCTGCCTGGATTCGATCCGACTGCCAGGAGGGAGGGGGGAGAATAGAGGAGTGAGTGGGGAATGACACAGAGCCTGCTCTACACAGGTCCCTGGAGGGGGGGGGGGGGAATCTCACAGCCAGTGGTTCCCAGCTACATACAGATACTGTATATAACTATTAAGAAATTTGATTCTAAACCGTTTGTGTACCCGCCGCACAGAGGGTTATCGTTTTGTACAATATGAGTATTGTTGGTATACCAGAGTTCACATTTTAAGATATGCTAATGTATGTAACTTTTGTATGAATAAAGTTATCAACTTTGAAATACTAATATATTTGTTGGGTGATTACACTGCATACTCTACTCTATGGGCCTTCCGATCAGATCTACCCAGACGGAAGGGGACGGATCCCTTTCTGTTTTTTTTTTTTAGCAGATCGGATTGGAGGTAGGCGGATGTAGACAGACAGGGGTATACATCTACCGCTCCATAGAGGTGAATGGAGGGTCCAATTGGGTCAAACCTACTATGTGAAAGGGGCCTAAGACTGCTTTTCACACTGCTGCAGTGAACCTCTGGCTTTCCTATGGGTTAGCTGCACTTTGCCATAGATTTCTATTACATCCTGCAGGTGTAGTGCACTTTCTGAAACCCACAGGTAATAACAGAAGTCTATGGCTCAGTGCAGGTAACCCAAAGAAGTCTTTGGATCAGTTTGAAAGCAGCCCTGTAACAACTGCAGAACAGATATGGCCATATATACACTGATTTTAGAATAAACTTACTCTGAATAAGTTTTTCTTTCAGGTATTGCCGGCTGTTGCTGTCCCAGGTGGAGTGCATTTGGTATCACTCTGCCTGTGACAGGAGGCGGCGCTATACAGGAAGCATTGGCTTATGCTGCTCTGCTCCGCAGCCGCTTGCTTCCTCTACTGCCAGCTTCATTCACAACACTGATGCTCTGGAATGGCGGGTCAGCAACCCACGATCTGGGCTTGCCAACCCGCTATCCCAGAGCAGGAGATCGTGGGCCACATCAGAGAGTTCCGCAGGCCACATGTTGGACACCCCTGCTGTATGTGGTTAGGTAATGGTAATGTCTAAAGAGGGTGCCATTAGCCTTAACACATACCTCAGGGTTGTCATGATGCTCCAAATGTGAGGCCTCATATCTAAGGCTGTAAGTACCTCCTCCATCAACACACTGTCCACTCTGTCAAACGCCTTCTCGGCGCTGGTGGAAAGTAGAAAAACAGGGAGGAAGGTCAGGGTGGCGTTGTATCCAGTGTACGACTTGCACTCCCAAAATGGCTTTATCTCTGGCCTCTTTTCCAATAATGAGGCCAATTTGATCATAGAGGACCAGGCCTGGGAGGAGGCACTTAGCCTGTTTATGCAACTGGTATTTAATTTTTTTTAAGTACCGTATATACTCGAGTATAAGTCGAATTTTTCAGCACATTTTTTTATGCTGAAAGTGCCCCCCTCGACTTATACTGGAGTCAAGCACTTTTCTGCAGCAAAAAAATTCATTTTCCGAACTGACTTTGGGGCCCCGTATCTCAGGGCCACTTGGTGCTAGGAACCCCAGCTTTGGAAATTTTATGGTGCTAGATCCACTGGGTTTGCACACCAAATTTGGGGTTCTTAGCACTAAGTGGCACTAAGTGGCCCCGAGATACGGGGCCCCAAATTCGGTCAACTGTGTCCATCTGCAGCAATGTCATTTCGGGACCCTTTGGGAACTGGTTCCGCAACATATCCAAAGCTGAAGTTTGTAGCACTAAGTGGCCCCGAGATACGGGGCCCCAAAATCGGTTCGGAAAATGTCATTCTCTGCTGCAGAAAAGTGCTTGACATTTTCTGAACCGAATTTGGGGCCCCATATCTCAGGGCCACTTAGTGCTAGGAACCCCAAATTTGGTGTGCAAACCCAGTGGAACTGGTACCACAATATATCCAAAGCTGAAGTTCCTAGCCCTAAGTGGCCCTGAGATACGTGGCCCCAAAACCGGTTCGGAAAATGTCATTCTCTGCTGCAGAAAAGTGCTTGACATTTTCTAAACTGATTTTTGGGGCCCTGTATCTCGGGGCCACTTGGTGCTAGAAACCCCAGCTTTGGAAATTTTATGGTGCTAGATCCACTGGGTTTGCACACCAAATTTGGGGTTCTTAGCACTAAGTGGCCCCGAGATACGGGGCCCCAAATTCGGTCAACTGTGTCCATCTGCAGCAATGTCATTTCGGGACCCTTTGGGTTCAGACACCCCAAATTTTGGCTGCAGCTAGGGGGCATCTAGGAACCCTTAACTACCGAGTTTGAAGTTCAGGGGACCTATGGCTGCAAATGGGCACAGTGAGGCATGCAAATGGGCACAGTGATGCTGTAAATGGGCATTGTTGACCCTCTTTTCCACTTACAGTAGCTGTGCATTTCTCACCCTCGTCTTATACTCGGGTCAATACGTTTTTCCCATTTTTTTTGTGGTAAATTAGGGCCTCGACTTATACTCGGAACGACTTATACTCGAGTATATACGGTAGATACTTTCAAAAACTTGTATAGGGATGCTGAGGCTGCTTATTGCATCATGAATGTGATTAATCTGATCAGGTGATTATCGTAAGTGCAGAATCTTGTGCTGGTTTAGAATATCAGGCTTAGAAAGTGCTGTCGCTGGGATCACAAAATGCAATCAGTTGCCCCATATAAAAATACATTATAAATACCTTTACAGTAGATGGTGAACACAATCATTGCTCTTTTGCAAAGATACAAGCACTGCTACTAGCTGACACTTTCCATGGTGCCGGGTAGTATGCCCCCTGCTGGTGGGGTAATATGCCCCCTTGCTTTTTCCAATAGGTATATAGTGGCCAGCAGGAGAAATCACAGTGCTCAGCAGGAGACATGATGCCAAAGCCTCGTACACACGATCGGATTGTTGGCCAACAAAGCGTCAGACTTTTGTCCGAAGGGCGTGTGCCGGGAACTTGTCTTGCATACTATTGGCACACAATTGTCGGCCAACAAACACAAACATAGTGACGTACTACGTGGAATTTCAGCTCTTGAGCGCCACCCTTTGGGCACCTTCTGCTAATGTCGTGTTTCGTGAGCATTGATTCTGAGCATGCGTGTTTGTACTTTGGACTTTTGTGTGACGGACGTGTGTACACACGATAGGAAAATCTGACAGCACACCGTTGTCTGCCGAAAATTTACTAGCCTGCCATCCAACATTTGTTGGCGGAAAGTTGGACAACAATTGTCTGATGGAGCGTACTAACGGTCGGACTTTAGGCAAACAGTCTGCCATCACACAATTCCCTGCCGAAAATCTGATCGTGTGTACGAGGCTCAAGGCCTCCATCGATATCTTTAGAACAGAAGTTGCTAAATACGATTGCTAAAATTCCGTCAATGTAAAGCGTTCACATGTAGGGGATTATTTTATTTTATTTTTTTCAACAAAATGAAGTTTCAAATTAGAATTAATCACTCAATCAATTTTAATTTCCAAAACAAAGAAGATATGGTCAAAAAAGCCACTTCCCGCAATCCATAGAGCTTTGACAAAAAACATCTCCTGAAACGAAGCCTACAGCACTTCTTGACATTGAATGTTTGCAGCATTCGATCACCGTGTCCTGGGGGCATGTTAGATTTGGTCTTTAATCTTGTATTTGTAAATGATGGGTGGTGTGTGCTTGTTGTTGAGCAGACACCACCTAGTGATGCTGAAAAATGATGCTGTGAGGTGTTGCTAGTGCCGCTGTCATATTCTGACCTTCTTCCTTGTCAGGAGACGTAACTAAAGAATGTGCCCAGGGCACTTCCAAAGTGTTTGCATATGTTTGGTCATCGGCTGTAAATTCATACATCTTATTATGGCATTGAAGACACATGTGTTTTTCGGAAGAATGAAAGTGAATCTGCGAAGAACATGGGAATTGCCATTACTAACTTGCGTTTAACTCTTTTACTGCTACTGCAGTGTGTATTTTTTACAAGCCGAATGTCAGCTTTCTGAAAGCACCACCCGATCACTTTCACTCATCTCTGCAAGTGTGACCCACCCTCTGCGACCCATCACCAGGCTTCCAGGCAGTGGTGGCTGGTGCTCAAAATTTTTTTGGGGGGGGGCGCAAACAAACTGAAAAATTCTGAAAAAAAAAATTAATTGCAGCCTCACTGTACCATCAATCGCAGCCACTGTGCCCATCAATTGCCACCACTGTACCATCAAACGCAGCCACTGTGCCATAAAACGCAGCCACTGTGCCATAAAACGCTGCCACTGTACCATCAATCGCAGCCACTGTGCCATCAAACACAGCCACTGTGCCCAACAATTGCTGCCACGGTACCATCAAACACAGCCACTATGCCATCAAACGCAGCCACTGTGCCATCAAATGCAGCCACTGTGCCATCAAACGCAGCCACTGTGCCCATCAATTGCCACCACTGTACCATCAAACGCAGCCACTGTGCCATAAAACGCAGCCACTGTGCCATAAAACGCTGCCACTGTGCCATCAATCGCAGCCACTGTACCATCAATCGCAGCTACTGTGCCATCAAACACAGCCACTGTGCCCAACAATTGCTGCCACGGTACCATCAAACACAGCCACTATGCCATCAAACGCAGCCACTGTGCCATCAAATGCAGCCACTGTGCCATCAAACGCAGCCACTGTGCCCATCAATTGCTGCCACGGTACCATCAAACACAGCCACTATGCCATCAAACGCAGCCACTGTGCCATCAAATGCAGCCACTGTGCCATCAAATGCTGCCACTGTGCCATCAAACACAGCCACTCTGCCATCAAACGCAGCCCCTGTGCCCATCAATTGTCACCACTGTGCCATCAAACGCAGCCACTGTGCCCATCAAACGCAGCCACTGAGCCCATCAAACAAAGCCACTGTGCCATATCAAATGTTCCCACTGTGCCATCAAATGCTGCCACTGTGACCCATCAAATGCTGCCACTGTGCCCCATCAAATGCTCCCACTGTGCCCCATCAAATGCTGCCACTGTGACCCATCAAATGCTGCCACTGTGACCCATCAAATGCTGCCACTGTGCCCCATCAAATGCTCCCATTGTGACCCATCAAATGCTGCCACTGTGACCAATCAAATGATGCCACTGTGCCCCATCAAATGCTCCCACTGTGACCCATCAAATGCTGCCACTGTGCCCCATCAAATGCTCCCACTGTGACCCATCAAATGCTGCCACTCTGCTCCATCAAATGCTCCCACTGTGCCCCATGAAACGCAGCCACTGTGCTAGATCAAATCTGGGGCTGCGAATTGAGGGTGTAGTAATTCTACCTTTCTTTTTTAAATTGATCATGAACTTACAAAAATTTGGCCCTTCGAGAGGTGTGTGTTATAGGATAGATCCATTATTATTTTTTTTTCTATATGTATTTTTGTGTATGTGTTTTTGTATTTTTCTTGAATGTTCTGTATTTATGTCTTTGGAATGATATGGAAGGTTTTGTATGTCTACAATAATTTATTAAAAATAATTGAAAACAAATATTCTGCCCTCTGTATCCTAAAATGAACTTTAGTTTATTTTTTAGAGCCCTTTCACACTGAGGCAGTTTGCAGGCGCTATTGCGCTAAAAATAGCGCCTGCAAACCGACCTGAAAGTGCCCCGAGGGCTTTCACACTGGAGCGGTACACTAGCAGGACAGTAAAAAAAAGTCCTGCTAGCAGCATCTTTGCTACGGTGAAGGAGCGGCGTGTATACCGCTCCTTCACTGCTCCTGCCCATTGAAATCTGCAGAGGCGCTTTGCGGTGATTTTTACCCCTTTCTCGGCCGCTAGCGGGGGTAGAACCGCCCCGCTAGCGGCCGAATACCGACAATAGCGGCGCTTTACCGCCAACGCCACCCCTGCCCCAGTGTAAAAGGGGCCTTACTGGACAAACTGTAGTGCATATATGTGATATAAAAAAAAATGAACTACCGCTATTTTATTCTCCAGGGTGTCTGCTTACAGAAAATATATCATTTTTGGAGGTTGTAAGTAATCTTTAGGCCTAAAATTAACTAAAACGTGCACAAAAAAACCCCTGCACAAACAACTTTGGCAGCAAAAGGGTTAAAGGTATCTCGATCACAGTTTCAGTATTTAGTGAACAAAGACTGTGCTGACGTTGCTGACAACAATGCAGCGCTCCCTTTGTCATGTTATCCAGAGCAGCTTGGTATTGCGTGCATCCAATGAGCTGGGCCTAGGGGTAAGCAGGAGAGGCAACGCGTTGGGACCTTAAGCAGGTGGGGGGGGTGCATAAGGAGTAGGGTGGAGGATGTTATAGGGTTGGTCCCCCGTCCATATCAATGGTTATGGTTTCGGACTAATGCCCCTTTTTTGGAGTTAGTGGGACCGATATTGCTTAACTATTAATATCCACGGGAAGAATCATGTCCCATCTCTGGTTTTAGAGGGAGGAATATTGCTCAATCATTTATTTCTGTGTGAAGAGTCATGCCCCATTGTTGGTGTCAGTTGGAGGAATCATGCTCCATTCACTGATGTTAGTGGGAAGAATTGTGCCCCACTGTTGGTTTCAATAGAATGAATGGTGTCTCATTGTTGGCGTCAGTTGGAGATATAGTGGCTCATTACATGACCACAGTTTGGTATCTTTGGTGTTATCTTTGTGAAACAAAATAAAAGGCAATCGGAAGTTCTGGATGTGCAGCCATTTCTTTCTTCTTTCCTAGTGGCTCATAGTAGTGGAAGAAACAAGGTCCCAGTGTTCAGATAAAGGCAAGCATAGGGCCACAGGCTGCAGTTTGGAGACCACTGATCTACACTATATTGTCAAAAGTATTGGGACACCTGCCTTTACACGCACATGAACTTTAATGGTATTCCAGTCTTCGTCCGTAGGGTTCAATATGGACTCGGCCCACCCATTGCAGCTATAACAGCTTCAACTCTTCTGGGAAGGCTGTCCACGAGGCTTAGGAGTTAGGAGCTGCAAAGGGTGGGCAAACTTAATATTGAACCCTACGGACTTATGCCCCGTACACACGGTCGGACTTTGTTCGGACATTCCGACAACAAAATCCTAGGATTTTTTCCGACGGATGTTGGCTCAAACTTGTCTTGCATACACACGGTCACACAAAGTTTTCGGAAAATCCGATCATTCTGAACGCGGTGACGTAAAACACGTACGTCGGGACTATAAACGGGGCAGTGGCCAATAGCTTTCATCTCTTTATTTATTCTGAGCATGCGTGGCACTTTGTCCGTCGGATTTGTGTACACACGATCGGAATTTCCGACAAAGGATTTTGTTGTCGGAAAATTTTATAGCCTGCTCTCAAACTTTGTGTGTCAGAAAATCCGATGGAAAATGTGTGATGGAGCCCACACACGGTCGGAATTTCCGACAACAAGGTCCTATCATACATTTTCCGTCTGAAAATCCGACCGTGTGTACAGGGCATAAGACGGGGAGGCCAATAAAGTTCATGTGTGTGTAAAGGCAGGCATCCCAATACTTTTGACAATGTAGTGTATATCAAGCCGTGGGATAGATAATACATTATTAGACACGCTTGAGGTCTTTCATGAGACCTGGTGGCCTCGGAAGACCTTTGTACAAGACCATCTACAGCGTGCTTTTTGCACTCTTTGCTGAACCCCGATACATAGGCTGTTGCATAGACAGGCAAGGGTAGATCTTCTACTTGGTATGGTTGAAGAAATTAAGGCTTTTCTGACATTTTGCGTTGGTGTAGGCCTTTGGGGAGAAGGTCATGGCTATTGTTCTACAGTTCTTTTTTTCTTGTAGAAGCACTTCTATACAATAATTGATTCTGATATGAAAGTCTGTTTAAAACTTCTGTTTATCCACAAATGTATACGTCTTGTACTAGACAGATGAACAATACTGTATTCTTCAACTCACTGTAACGTTGTAATCATGGTACTCTTGTATATGTGTGTATTTTGGCAGATTAAAAAACCTGGCGTTGAGAAAAATATCACCTATCATCCTTTGCACACTATTTGACATTGCAAATCAAGTTGATAGCAGGAGTGCTTGCCCGCATGGGGATGCCAAACGAAGAGGCATATCAGGGTGATGACACTGCTGTGCTGCTCACTCCTATGACCAGTGTAGTCCAGATTTTACCCCCATCTTATAATTACCAAAAAGGCCACCCATACTCCAACCCCCATACCTTCCTAAATAATGAGACCACACCATACTTCTGGAGTATAAAATGGCCACGACAGCCTCTTTATTAAAACCGTATAAAATTAACTCCAATATCAAAACTTTAAATATATAAATAACATATATATATAACATATATATATATTGCTGATATGGTACACAGATGATACGCCCCTTTCTGTGTGCCAAACACTGCGCTTATGGGGTGGGCCCCTCCCTCTGAGCAGCTGCTTAGAATTAAAAACTCATGTGATATAAAATAAATGATACACTATATAATCGCCCTCACCAATAGTGTGATCAAATAGCAGCGCTGAAAACCTAAAACATACCCTAATTCAAAAAAAATTATATATACAGTGATTGCTCAATGTGATAACAAAAAATAATAATAATAATATTATGTGTCCATAATAAAAAACCAAACAGTGTTTCTAATAAACACCCATCATGCAGTCCATTTGTGTATAACACCAAAAAAATTCAATAAAGAAGTCCAAACATAAGTGGTGACTTAGTGAAGTAATAGTGACAATATCAAAATGATAATCTTCAATGATGATATCTTCCACCACACCGCTGTGAATGTGATTCCACTCCCCTTCAGCGAGCAAACTCACCAGCTTTTTTTGCCTTACACTCTCGTGTTTGGCTTGTAGGCTTTTCCCACACAGTGGGGGTAAAGTGATAACCTCCAATCAATATCCGTATGGTTAACCGCAGTATATAAGCAAATGCTCTCTCCACATGAAAGAAAGGAAAAGCGAACCAATAGTGCAGTAACGCAACACACTTTAATAAAAGTAACACTCTCCTTCACCATAAAACTCACATTTTCCAATTTTCAAAAACGCAAAACAGCACAGCAAAACTTGGTTGTCACCAACAGCACTTCAAACGGTAACCTGGACGTATGGTGGTCACGGCGGACCCAGGTGCTCGGTGAACGTAAACACTCTCACCCGTCCCTTGGAGCCCTCCGTAGCCACTTCCCCGCTCACTCGTATGGCGCCGCCTGTCACAGCGTCCTACGTCAAGCTTCCTCGATTGCCGTATAGCCACGCCCCGACATGTTTCGTCACACCGGACTTATTCATGGGATTGGCTAGACGGACTGGCAATCTTTCTTATATATCCTCCCCCCGCATGACGCGCAATGTCAATGATACTGCGCTTGCGCGCTCCCTGTGTCCCCGTTCATACCATACGTGAACATTGCTTTTAAACATAATTAAGGGACATCGAAATTCAGAAAATTAGCTTAAAATTACTACAGCATTATATCTAGCAACTACCCCACTCGCTGATTGGTGATCCCACACACCATCCACGAGGGGCGCGTGCCACCCATTCTAACGAATATTAGTGCGTTCTCTATGTGTAGTAGTAGCTGTAAATTGATAATGGGGATATTGCTGTCTTTATAAAAATCTATATATAAAAACATTTTCCCTTATCATATAAAATTAATAAAAATTATAATTATAAAATTAGTAAATTCTTGAATGGTTGGAACTCTAAATTTTATACTTGATTATTCAAAATCCAAACTAGACACATACCCCACATGGGTCTTTCCTGTTGTTCCCATGATTTTCATTCTCTATCTTGCAGGTCAACTCCTACATATATACAGATCAAGCAGTTTACAGACACTTTCATATTCCTATAGTTTTCCCTGCTGGTTCATCTCCCAATAGGTGGTTTCTCCGTTGCGTTGGTGTTATAGACATTCCACCTATCACCATTTCTGGGAGTGGGTATCATATAGCTTTGGACCCCCAACCGTCAATTCAAAAGTCGTTGATGAAACAGTTGAGGTCCAGTTCTATATTTAAACCCCCAGGAAAAAGACATTTGAACAAGTATATCCATCGCGTTTCACGTTGGGATAAATCCCTTATTCTATTGGAGCCCCTCCACGATGGATACACTATGTCTATTCCACAAAATTGAAGTAGACTCGGATCTTGGTTATGCTTCTCCCTAAAATGAAGGGATACGCTATGGTACTTGAAACCATTTTTGATATTGGTCAGGTGTTCAGAGATGCGAATTCTCAATAGCCTTTTC
Source organism: Lithobates septentrionalis (assembly GCA_037952835.1). Classification (NCBI taxonomy): domain Eukaryota; kingdom Metazoa; phylum Chordata; class Amphibia; order Anura; family Ranidae; genus Lithobates; species Lithobates septentrionalis. The sequence goes on along the minus strand of JBBDGP010000936.1, from coordinate 697,094 downwards.
GTGCGTCCTACATAATGTAACCCACATGGGCACCACATTAAATACACTACGTATGATGAATTACACGTTATAAATTCTTTAATTTCAAATGTTTCATTCACTTGATTAGTGATGCTCTTCATGTTTCTGTTTCTAATCCTTACTGTTTTGCAGCACACGCATTTATTACATGGGTAGAAACCATTGAGATTTATTTTGATGGATGGCCGGCCTGGTGGGTCGAGGATTTTTTTCACTACCCTATCCCCAAAATTGGGGGCCCTCCTGTAGATGAATTTAGGGGTTTCAGGTAGCAATTCTCCCAGGTGACGATCCCTCCGGAGAATATACCAGTATTTTTTAAAAATCCTCTCAATATCTCTATATTGATTATGATAATTGGATATAAATCCCCACTGTTGTTTCTCATTAGATTTAGTTCTATCTTTACTTTTCAGCATTTCTTCCCTTGGTAGAATCGCTATCTGCTCTATATCCTCATCTACAGATTTCTCTGCGTAGCCCCTCTGAAGTAACCTCTCCTTCAGCACATTTGCCTGGGAATAATATTTCTCTTGTTCTGTGCAGTTTCGACGGACTCTCATAAATTGTCCCTTCGGAATGTTTTTTATCCATACAGGGTGATGACCACTCCTGATGGACAAAAAACTGTTCCGGTCCGTCGGTTTAAAGTACACACAGGTTGTTAGAGCTTCATCCTTTCTTTGGATCGTAACATCCAAAAAATTGATGCATACATTACTAATTTGAGCCTCCAGTTTAATGTTGTTGTTATTAGTATTGAGATACCTAAGAAACTCCTCAACAGATTCCTTGGGACCCTCCCAGATCAATAGGAGATCGTCTATGAAACGCCTGTAAAATTTAAGTTGGGGGGGAGGTCTACTGAAAATGAACCTGTCCTCCCATTCAGCCATGAAGAGGTTGGCGAGGCTAGGGGCAAACTTAGCTCCCATAGCCACGCCAACCCGCTGGGAGAAAAAGTGTCCATTCCACCAAAAATAATTGTGCGACATGCAGAAGTTAAGGGCCTGACCCACAAATCTCTTCTGCATGTCGGGTATGTCCTCCCTCTTGCTCAGAGCCCAATTTAGTGATAAAGACGCGTCCTCATGTGAAATGATCGTATATAATGAGGATACGTCTGCTGTCACCAAAAACGTTTCAATATTTGGGTCCAAGCGTATCTCCCCCAACTTTTGTAACAAGTCCGTGGTATCTCTCAGGTAGGCCCTAGTGGTTTTCACACTAGGTTGGAGAAACCTGTCAAGATATTCCCCCAGCCTGGCTGTAACTGATCCTATCCCGTTGACTATCGGGCGGGCTGGAGGTATTTTGGCATCCTTATGGATTTTGGGGAGTGTGTATATCACCGGAATCCTACAGGCACTGGGAACCAGATACCTTTTTTCTTTAAGGTTCAGGGCATTGGTGGCATATCCCCATTCAATGAGTGAGTTGAGTTGTTCCCTATATTTGACTGTAGGGTCACAAGTCAGTCTCTTATACGTGGACCGATCACTCAGCATACTTGTCAGTTGCTCATGATAAAAGGATTTATCCAAAATAACAACCCCTCCCCCCTTGTCAGCTGGACGCACAATAATGTCTTTTCGCTTTTCTAGCGACCTGATACCCTCCCTGATATACTTTGGATTAACTTCCTCTTTAACTTTAATAGCATCCAGATCCTTCAAGACTAAATTCTTGAATACTTCCACGTAATGGTTGTTGGAGTTCTGGGGATTAAAGATGGATTTGTTCTTCAAACCACTATCAACTTTGCATCCAGGCGTTCCGGCTTTAATCGTAGAACTTACTGGGTGACTTAGAAAATATTTTTTAATGTTCAGAGTTCTGATATATTTATGGGTATCAATGAATATTTCAAACTTATTCAAAACTTTCTTCGGGGCACATTTAAGGCCCAAGTTCAAAATATTCATCTCTTTAGCGTTCAATGTTATTTTGCTCAAATTATAAATGCCTACATTTACCTGTCCCTCATTCTCTTTCTTGGGTTGTTGCCGTCGTCCTGCTCGGCAACCCCTTCGCCTCTTGAGGATGATCCCATTCCCTTGTTTGCATATTGCTGTGGCTCCTTCCTCTCCTCCCTGTAGTTCCTTGGGTGACCCATTCCTCTCGGTGTTCCTCCTCCCCTCCCCCTCCTCCCTCGCCACCCTAAAAAAGGTGGTGGTCCTTGCTGATGGTATTGGGGTACATGATAATCCCCATCCAAGGGTAGATATCTGTTGTGGAGCGGAATGGGGCTTCTCCCTTCCCCATATTTAAATGGTGAGTATTGTTGATTCCCCCCATAATTCTGTTGTCTATATAGGTCTCCCCCATAGTTCCTATTCCCCGTATGGGGACCATTCCATTCATTCTGATTAGAGTTGGGGTACTGTTCATCTCTTATTAGTTGAGGCTGTTTGGGAGTGTAGTAATAATCCCTCTGTTGTTCCTCTCTATATTGTGTAGGGGGGTAAAGATTGCTCTGTCCCAGTACTCCTTGTTGATGCTTATCATCACTCCTCTTACTGCCGGTTTTTTTGTTAGGATCTAGTTTAGAACCATTCATTGGTTTAGCATTTCCCTTCACCTGTACCGGGGCCTCATTAGTGCTAGAGATAGGATTTTGCCATGCATAAATCTTATTATTTTTAAAATCAGTTACATCCCTATTATATTTTTTGACCTTTTTCTTTTGTGTGTCTCGGTCAACCTTTTCAAGTTTCTTCTTCATATTGGTATTGAACTCTTTCATCTGGTTGGACTCACTCATAGGTTCTAATTTCTTTCGAATCCCACTGATTTGTTCATTGAGTTTCCTACAGTCAAATATAGGGAACAACTCAACTCACTCATTGAATGGGGATATGCCACCAATGCCCTGAACCTTAAAGAAAAAAAGTATCTGGTTCCCAGTGCCTGTAGGATTCCGGTGATATACACACTCCCCAAAATCCATAAGGATGCCAAAATACCTCCAGCCCGCCCGATAGTCAACGGGATAGGATCAGTTACAGCCAGGCTGGGGGAATATCTTTACAGGTTTCTCCAACCTAGTGTGAAAACCACTAGGGCCTACCTGAGAGATACCACGGACTTGTTACAAAAGTTGGGGGAGATACGCTTGGACCCAAATATTGAAACGTTTTTGGTGACAGCAGACGTATCCTCATTATATACGATCATTTCACATGAGGACGCGTCTTTATCACTAAATTGGGCTCTGAGCAAGAGGGAGGACATACCCGACATGCAGAAGAGATTTGTGGGTCAGGCCCTTAACTTCTGCATGTCGCACAATTATTTTTGGTGGAATGGACACTTTTTCTCCCAGCGGGTTGGCGTGGCTATGGGAGCTAAGTTTGCCCCTAGCCTCGCCAACCTCTTCATGGCTGAATGGGAGGACAGGTTCATTTTCAGTAGACCTCCCCCCCAACTTAAATTTTACAGGCGTTTCATAGACGATCTCCTATTGATCTGGGAGGGTCCCAAGGAATCTGTTGAGGAGTTTCTTAGGTATCTCAATACTAATAACAACAACATTAAACTGGAGGCTCAAATTAGTAATGTATGCATCAATTTTTTGGATGTTACGATCCAAAGAAAGGATGAAGCTCTAACAACCTGTGTGTACTTTAAACCGACGGACCGGAACAGTTTTTTGTCCATCAGGAGTGGTCATCACCCTGTATGGATAAAAAACATTCCGAAGGGACAATTTATGAGAGTCCGTCGAAACTGCACAGAACAAGAGAAATATTATTCCCAGGCAAATGTGCTGAAGGAGAGGTTCCTTCAGAGGGGCTACGCAGAGAAATCTGTAGATGAGGTTATAGAGCAGATAGCGATTCTACCAAGGGAAGAAATGCTGAAAAGTAAAGATAGAACTAAATCTAATGAGAAACAACAGTGGGGATTTATATCCAATTATCATAATCAATATAGAGATATTGAGAGGATTTTTAAAAAATACTGGTATATTCTCCGGAGGGATCGTCACCTGGGAGAATTGCTACCTGAAACCCCTAAATTCATCTACAGGAGGGCCCCCAATTTTGGGGATAGGGTAGTGAAAAAAATCCTCGACCCACCAGGCCGGCCATCCATCAAAATAAATCTCAATGGTTTCTACCCATGTAATAAATGCGTGTGCTGCAAAACAGTAAGGATTAGAAACAGAAACATGAAGAGCATCACTAATCAAGTGAATGAAACATTTGAAATTAAAGAATTTATAACGTGTAATTCATCATACGTAGTGTATTTAATGTGGTGCCCATGTGGGTTACATTATGTAGGACGCACGAAAAGGCTATTGAGAATTCGCATCTCTGAACACCTGACCAATATCAAAAATGGTTTCAAGTACCATAGCGTATCCCTTCATTTTAGGGAGAAGCATAACCAAGATCCGAGTCTACTTCAATTTTGTGGAATAGACATAGTGTATCCATCGTGGAGGGGCTCCAATAGAATAAGGGATTTATCCCAACGTGAAACGCGATGGATATACTTGTTCAAATGTCTTTTTCCTGGGGGTTTAAATATAGAACTGGACCTCAACTGTTTCATCAACGACTTTTGAATTGACGGTTGGGGGTCCAAAGCTATATGATACCCACTCCCAGAAATGGTGATAGGTGGAATGTCTATAACACCAACGCAACGGAGAAACCACCTATTGGGAGATGAACCAGCAGGGAAAACTATAGGAATATGAAAGTGTCTGTAAACTGCTTGATCTGTATATATGTAGGAGTTGACCTGCAAGATAGAGAATGAAAATCATGGGAACAACAGGAAAGACCCATGTGGGGTATGTGTCTAGTTTGGATTTTGAATAATCAAGTATAAAATTTAGAGTTCCAACCATTCAAGAATTTACTAATTTTATAATTATAATTTTTATTAATTTTATATGATAAGGGAAAATGTTTTTATATATAGATTTTTATAAAGACAGCAATATCCCCATTATCAATTTACAGCTACTACTACACATAGAGAACGCACTAATATTCGTTAGAATGGGTGGCACGCGCCCCTCGTGGATGGTGTGTGGGATCACCAATCAGCGAGTGGGGTAGTTGCTAGATATAATGCTCTAGTAATTTTAAGCTAATTTTCTGAATTTCGATGTCCCTTAATTATGTTTAAAAGCAATGTTCACGTATGGTATGAACGGGGACACAGGGAGCGCGCAAGCGCAGTATCATTGACATTGCGCGTCATGCGGGGGGAGGATATATAAGAAAGATTGCCAGTCCGTCTAGCCAATCCCATGAATAAGTCCGGTGTGACGAAACATGTCGGGGCGTGGCTATACGGCAATCGAGGAAGCTTGACGTAGGACGCTGTGACAGGCGGCGCCATACGAGTGAGCGGGGAAGTGGCTACGGAGGGCTCCAAGGGACGGGTGAGAGTGTTTACGTTCACCGAGCACCTGGGTCCGCCGTGACCACCATACGTCCAGGTTACCGTTTGAAGTGCTGTTGGTGACAACCAAGTTTTGCTGTGCTGTTTTGCGTTTTTGAAAATTGGAAAATGTGAGTTTTATGGTGAAGGAGAGTGTTACTTTTATTAAAGTGTGTTGCGTTACTGCACTATTGGTTCGCTTTTCCTTTCTTTCATGTGGAGAGAGCATTTGCTTATATACTGCGGTTAACCATACGGATATTGATTGGAGGTTATCACTTTACCCCCACTGTGTGGGAAAAGCCTACAAGCCAAACACGAGAGTGTAAGGCAAAAAAAGCTGGTGAGTTTGCTCGCTGAAGGGGAGTGGAATCACATTCACAGCGGTGTGGTGGAAGATATCATCATTGAAGATTATCACTATTACTTCACTAAGTCACCACTTATGTTTGGACTTCTTTATTGAATTTTTTTGGTGTTATACACAAATGGACTGCATGATGGGTGTTTATTAGAAACACTGTTTGGTTTTTTATTATGGACACATAATATTATTATTATTATTTTTTGTTATCACATTGAGCAATCACTGTATATATAATTTTTTTTGAATTAGGGTATGTTTTAGGTTTTCAGCGCTGCTATTTGATCACACTATTGGTGAGGGCGATTATATAGTGTATCATTTATTTTATATAACATATATTTATGGTCGGAGCCCTATGTCCGATATGGACATAGAAAACACTTATAGTAAAGATAAGACTTACCATCGGAAATAGACCTAAAAGTGTGGACTTACCATATGAAATGGACCTGAAAGTGTGCCTTGGTCTCATGGCCGGTATGCCAAAATAAGGGGGCATACCCTGGTTTATGAAATGATTATTCTGTAAGAGAAATGAATGAAATGAATAGTTGAGAAATGCTATGAAATGGGGATGGGAGGGTGGGTATCGCGCACAGGAAACCGACAAGCACCACAGGTGAGCGGTGCTGCTTAAATACCCCCGGGCTCCTCCCATAAATTCAGGCCACCATACTGGCCTTCCTACTTATGGTCGGAGCCCTATGTCCGATATGGACATAGAAAACACTTATAGTAAAGATAAGACTTACCATCGGAAATAGACCTAAAAGTGTGGACTTACCATATGAAATGGACCTGAAAGTGTGCCTTGGTCTCATGGCCGGTATGCCAAAATAAGGGGGCAAAAACATTCAGGTAGGGTTATAATTTTTATTGGTTTTCAGTTACTTATTGAGCCAATTTGGAGAATGCCTGTGCCATCTCAGTTTGTGGATTGGGGATGTACCGGGCGAAGCAGGCTGATTTCCACCTGCCTAGTCTTTTGATGATGTGATCTGGCACCCCGTGGCGGGACGCCGCGGAGGCTGCTCCGATGCGGAAAGAGTGTCCGGAATACTGACTGGGGTTAAGGTGAAGATTGCGGAGAAGTATCCTTATGTGGCTCACAAACTGAGAGGCGTTTAAGGGTTTGACTGGAAATGGTAGAAGGGGACTGCTGTCTGGTTGCTCAGGCAGGAGAGATAGGAGTCGGTTGAGTACAGCGACTGGACACCAGCTGTTGTTGGTTCTGTAGAGGTGGATGTTTACTCCCGAGCCCGTTTGCTGGGTTTTAGAGACCTCGAGGTGTAGGATAAAGTGGTCTTGGTGTCGAAGCAAGTGTCGTCTGCATAGTACTTGGTCTGTGGGTTTGTTAGAGGTGAATTCGCCAGGCCGCAAGAACCCATAGTAAGCTAAATATATGGCTGCTTGTAAGACCGTGCTGGGGAGCAGGCCGAATGGCGAAGTAGCCAGAATATTTGACATGTCCCTAAAGATGGGCCCCGTAATGGGCAAGCGCTTAGTGCTGATGACTGGTTGTTGTCTCTGTATTCCCCTTAGGATGGCTCGTATAGCGTGAGATGAGAACAGTGACGATTTCGTCGGGTCTTCAAGCGCCATGAAATGTTGAATGCCGGCTAGGTATAACCGGATGGTGTTGTAGGATAAGGCTAGCTGCGTGTGGCAGTGTGCCGTGAAGGCCAGTACCTGTTTGATATCTGTTGGTTCTTTGCGGCTGGGCGTGAGGAATTTATTAAAAGCTTTCCAAGCTGTCTGGTAGGCTTTGAGTGTGTTGCGGGAGAGGGAATTATTTATGAGTTGCGTAGCTCCGTGTAGATGTTGCATTAGTCCAGGGTCAGTTGTGACCAGACGGGGATAGGGGCCGACATTGGATCGGCATCGGGAACCTGTTTGAAAAAGGAGGAATAGTTGAAACGTGATAGTGCGTCAGCTGCTGAGTTGTATCTGCCGGGAATGAATTCACTGTGTATGTTGAACTGGTGTTGTAAAGACAGTTGTACCAACCTGCGCAGGAAGGACATGACTGCTAGGGACTTGGACCTGCCTCTGTTGATGATGTCTGCCGTGGCCTGGTTATCGGTGGTGAAGACTACGGTTTGTCCTGTCCAGTGGTGGCCCCAGAGTTGTGCGGCTGCCACTATGGGATAAAGCTCAAAGAGGGCAGATGTTTGGGAAAAGCCGGGTATCAACAGTATCTGTTGAGGCCAGGGTCCTGAAAACCAATGATGGCCAAAAATTGCCGCGAAACCTGTGGAGGCTGCAGCGTCAGTCACTACCTGGGGTGAATGGATCGAAACCGTAGGTATAAATAGAGATATGCCATTCCAGGCGGACAAGAATTCCTCCCACATTGATAGGTCCGCTATAGCTGTGGAGTCTAATTTCAAAATCTGATCAGGGTCTTGAGTTTCTGACAGAAATCTCAGCAGGCGTGATACAAATGTGCGGCCTTGTGGGATAATTCGCATAGCGAAGTTGAGCATACCCAGGAGAGACTGCAACTGTTTTTTGGTACCGCCCTTGGTGTGTGTAAACTCGTGAAGGACTGCCCTAATGCGTGTTAATTTGTCGGGGGGGAGACTGGCCTGCATTGCGCAGGTATCCAAGCTGAACCCGAGAAAGGTGATGATGTTTGCTGGACCATCGACTTTGTGCTCGGCGATAGGAACGTTGAGGTTTCCAAAAATAACTCTAAGTTTGTCGAGATCTGCTGGGGTTTTGTTGGGCGGTTCTATCAGTAGGAAGTCATCTAGGTAATGGATGACTTCATGGCATTGGCCCTTGTGTAATAGTATCCAAACGAGGGACTGTGCGAATGTGTCGAAGAGCCACGGGCTACTCTTCGAACCGAAGGTGAGTTTCGTAGCAAAATAATATGCTTCCTTCCATTTGATGCCATGCCAGCACCAAAGGGATGGGTGGATGGGCAGGAGTTTGAAGGCATCCGATATGTCGGCTTTGGAGAGCCAGGCACCTGTGCCTGCTTTGATGATGGCTTGTATTGCCATGTCAACGGAGGAATATTTTAGGGAAAACTCTGCGGAGGGGATCAGGGAATTGAGACTGGGTATGTGCGAAGAATGAGGCGCAGACAAGTCGTACACCAAACGCAGTTTATTAGAGAATTTGCCCTTGACAAGCCCAATAGGGCTGACTCTCCATGTGCTGAAAGGGGGGCAAGTGAAAGGGCCTATTACGTAGTCTCGATCTACCTCTGCCTGTAAGAGCTGATCTATGGCCTGTTCGTCGATGGCTGCCGAACGAAGATTGGCGCATTCGTGAGTACTATGGGGCAGTGCGATGAGGCCGGTGTGAAAGCCTACTGTGAAGCCTTGGATAAGGTAGGTGGCCAGGGAAGGGGTGGGGTGTGAAGTGAGATACAGTCCTAGCCATAAGATGTTGATTCGGCTTAGTCAGGCCCTCTTGTGTTGCTTGACTTCACACAAATTCCTAGGGTGTGCTCTTTGGCATATAGTGCAGATGTGAAGTAGACGGCATTGGCTGAAGTTGCAGGACCCATAGTTGTAGTTGTTACAGATGGCTGCCCCTCCCACGGTTCGGACTGGGCGTCCGAGTTTGTCCACCTGAGGCGTTGGTTCAGGGATTGACTGGCCCTGTACTGTACCTGAGGTAGAGGGGAACTCGAAGGGCCGTCTGATCGCCGTATTGGCACACCAGGTGGCAGTGTGGGTGGAAGACTGGCAAATTGCACACAGAGGTGAGCGTAAGCCGGCAAAGTGGCGGCAGAAGAGCTCTGTGTCCATGAGACTCCAATCTGTGGTGACCTGGTATTGTGCGAATCTGGCGGCGGCCTTGGCTGAGAAGGAACGATGATAATCGTAGAATGCGAAACCTCCATACTTGTGGCCCAAGTCTACCACAGTATGGAGGTATAAGTCCAGCTCTTCCCGCCTGCTAGGGGTGGCTGAGCACAGGACATCTCTGAGCATGCCAAAGGCCAGGGTAAATTCAGGGACTGATAGCTTGCGGTTCAGCCTGGGGTCTTTGGCTTTAAGGACCACCGATATGTCACCCCAGGAGTAGGCCTTATTTTCTGCTAAATCGTGCACGGAGATCAGGAGAGAGGCCAGGTTGACGTCCTTGCCGTCTAAAATGTCCTTCCTGATACTGGTTGGGACCAGATGGGAGGGGTAGACAATGGCGCTTGAGCCTGAGGTACCTGTAGGAAGAGGTGTCAAGGTCTGAATTGCCGTTGGGTCGGGGACAGCCGTGGCCGGTCCGGCCTCCAGAAGTGCCACCCTGGCTTGGACGTCTGCCACTGAGGTGGATAGAGATGACACCATCGTGTGTAACTGCGAAATGGCCGATGATATGGACTGGAGGGATGCCTGTTGGGTACTGGGTCCTGCTGCTGATGGGGGGAAGAGGAGTTTGAAGAGCTCGCCTTTCCTCGCTGTGGCGGGGAAGGGGACACCTCTGCGTCTGAGCTCTGCCGTCAGTTTGGGGATAGTCCATCCCCTGAGGGATTGCACGCTGCCGCTTTCTGAAACCGGAGTAGGTGATAGAGGGGCCGTGAAGTCTTCACTGCCGGCCTGGGACATGGTTGCTCTGGTGAGGATCTCGAGCTTTATTTCCTGGTTGACTGTAACCTATTGGGGGTGAGATGAATTTCAAGTTTTTCTTTGATCCGCTGAGTCATACTTACCCGACTTATTCTCCCTTTCCCCCCTTTTTTTTTTTTTTTTTTTTTTTTTACCTGGGGGAATATCGTCCAACCTGGTGCAGGGTGGACCTACTGAACTTTGACTGACCTGAGGAAGATGAAAGGTGACAATTCGTGAAGGGATTGCTAAGTAACTTGGAGCAATGATTTGTATGGTGCTTGCAATTTGTGACAATAAAATGGTTCGAAATGTTTGCCTTGATTGTGAAATGAATGAACTGCATGACAGAGGTGCGGCCTGGTCGTGTCACGATTTGTTCGACCGTGGACCGGACTCTGGAGCATGTATTGAAATGAGGCAACTGAAATATTGGTGCTCCTGGGACGAATCGGTGCTTGTTTGATGCATCTGGATTCGAGTAGGAGTGCAGTATTAAATGAAATGAGAGAAATGATTGTTTTGACCGAGGCTCGAATTGGTTGTGCCGTGTTAGCGACTGGCAACTAACCGAGCTCTGGTGTAGGTATGAAATGTGATCGGAACCAGTGACGCATGCCGTGATGAAGCGGTGCGCCTCGGATGCGACTGGTTTCGAAACGGTGATGCGTTGTGGGAGTGAAATGATAGAAATTGCATGACAGAGATACGGGTCAATCCCTGGTGTCTGCGATTCAGCTATGATCCGGATTTCTGGAGCATGTATCAGAAATGTGGCCAATCCTGGGCACGCCGAGACGAATCGGTGCATTTTCATGCGACTGAATTCCTGTCGGAACGTGATACGTGGGAATGAAATGATAACCATGACAGAGATACAATTGATTGATAAACGTAACTCTGGAGCATGTATAGAAATGAGGCCAATCCTGGGGCACGCCGAGATGAATCGGTGCATTTTCATGCGACTAAATTTATGTCGGAACGTGATACATGGAAATGAAATGATAACCATGACAGAGATACAATTGATTGATAAACGTAACTCTGGAGCATGTATAGAAATGAGGCCAATCCTGGGGCACGCCGAGACGAATCGGTGCATTTTCCATGCGACTGGATTCATGTCGGAACGTGATACATGGAATGAAATGATAACCATGACAGAGATACAATTGACTGATAAACGTAACTCTGGAGCATGTATAGAAATGAGGCCAATCCTGGGGCACGCCGAGACGAATCGGTGCATTTTTCATGCGACTGAATTCATGTCGGGACGTGATACATGGAATGAAATGATAACCATGACAGAGATACAATTGACTGATAAACGTAACTCTGGAGCATGTATAGAAATGAGGCCAATCCTGGGGCACGCCGAGACGAATCGGTGCATTTTTCATGCGACTAAATTCATGTCGGATCGTGATACGTGGAATGAAATGATAACCATGACAGAGGTACAATTGACTGACAATAACATAACTCTGGAGCATGTATAGAAATGAGGCCGTAATAACTGGGGCACACCGGAACGAATCGGCGCACCTTTTTGGTGCGATTGGATTCAAATCGGAGCGCGGTAGGTGACTGAAATGAGAAATGATTTGAAATGTCAGATATGAGTTTAGAAATGTTTTCAGAAATGAGAAATGATTTGAAATGTCCGAAATGAGTTTCCTGAAATGTTTTCAGAAAAGAGAAATGATTTGAAATGTCCGAATGAGTTTTTGAAATGGGTTTGATAATTTGCAATTTGCGACTGGCTATGGCTGTTTAGTAATACCGACATGCTAGAAATGAAGCGGCGTCAGCGTCGCTGTGCTATCGAATTGTGACATATCGAAAGTACGAGCGATATACATTGCAGTTTGTGCGATGCGGGTGAAACGAAATTTAGAACTCACGGTTTAGTGACATGATATGAAAACGAAAAGTCCGACGGGACCTTACCTGCGACAGCCAAGCCAGACGCGTGGTACAACTATAACGAAAACGCGGACTTCGAAAGTTTTGAGTACAGAGTATCGAATACGGGAACTGCGAGGCAAGAACTTGCGGACGCTGGTATGTCGAATAGTCGGCTTAGTGACGTATATCGCGCACAGGAAACCGACAAGCACCACAGGTGAGCGGTGCTGCTTAAATACCCCCGGGCTCCTCCCATAAATTCAGGCCACCATACTGGCCTTCCTACATATAACCTCAGGTAAAGATCAACATATTTAAACCAATCTATTGGTCAGTGACGGAGCTACACCCTTTTTTACCACCCATCAAAAACAGTACACTGCGGGCACCATGATTTAAACTGAATAAGGCCTCCAGCTGTACCGCTCGGAGACAACCCCTACCCGCAGTGCAACATACCGGTATTCCATTTCGGAATACACAGGAGGGGCCATACTATTGATGACCCCCCACCCCATTTTAACCTTTCATTTACCGCTACCGTCACCGACCAACATCAAAAAACCAGCCATCCAGCTGTCATGACGATGCTCATCCACTGATCCTGAAATGAAAAACACACATTAACCGGAACAACAACACATCACCTAGGGAGGGAGGGTGGGAGATTCTGCCTCCTTGTGTCTTTTCACCCCACGCACTGCCCGTTCTGGCTCCACCCCCACCTTATAACTGGACACTCCCCCCAACTTTCCTCCTCTCTCCTCCCCCTACCTTTCCCCAAAACTTAACCCTGTGTGTCACTAGACACACTGTCATGCCCGGCCCTGCTCTAACTTCATTTCTTTCATCGCTCCGGGCCTTACTTTCTTGCTGGAGGCTTTGAAGCAAATCCCTGTCTATACCAAGATGGCCACCTTCGTACATAGACCCCATGTGGAACAAAGTGGGGTCATTCATTTAGCGATGGGGAAAAGATCAGCTGCAGATTGATCATAAGCAACACTGGTTCCTAGACCCTTACTAGCCCCCACCCCTTGGCTGTCTTTTTTTCCCATCACCCTCCCACTTCTCAGATCTTGATTGCAGGCAACAAGGTACAAGCTTTGATGAAAAGTACCTTCATAGATCTAATTGTTGGCACCATTCAGGTTTCGGATGTTGAAATGGAGAAAGATATGCTGCAGAAACCTCTGGTGATTTTATATGGGGGGGGGGGGGGGGGACTGTATGGTCTTCCATCTTGTCCAGTTGCTATTGGACTTCAGCCAGCTGTATCTTCAGCTGTCAGAAAAGTAAACATCCAATCACCTATTCTATTCAAAAATAGCCAGACCTGGAGACTGCCATCTGACGTCTATGAAAAAGATAAAGTAAATTATGTCTCTTTAAAATACATATAATTTGCCTTATTATCAATAGCTTTTTCTCTTAAATGTACATTTTACAGCTAAACATATATTGAAACCAACGGCCAGTACTCCATACTCATACTCTAGGACCTTTCTGCTCCCTTCTACACTGATGACCACCCACTCCTCCTCAACAGACTCCACACCCTTGGCCTCCGTGATTCTGCTCTTTCCTCGTTCTCCTTTACCTATCTCCTCCGCTCCTCTTTCTGTTGGGGTACCCCAAGTCTCCATCCTTGGGCTCCTCATTTTTTTTCTCTCTATACCTCTTACCTGGGCCAGTTGATAACCTCCCATGGCCTCCAATACCACCTCTATGCTGACGACACCCAAATGTATCTCTCCACTCCTCAACTCACCCCCTCAATCTCCTCATGTATTACAAACTTACTGGCCGACATATCAGTATGGATGTCACACCTCAAACCCAATCTTTCTAAAACTGAGCTTGTAATATTTTCTCCTCCCCGATCCCCTCCCCATGACTTTACCATTGAGATCAACGGCCCAACCATTTGTCCCTCCACACATGCCATGGTGCTGGGTTAATGGAATATTTACCAGCCTCTTCCCCGCTCCTGAGAGGAGGAAGCCTAGCAACACTACAGGGGGAGACAGGAACCACAGAGGAGACAGGAATCAGGGAAATTCAGCACCGCACAGGGTGATTAGGGTGTTCCCAGGCACACCCGACAGACCCTGTGTGCACTCCTATGGTAATATGGTCCCCTAAACAAACAGCGCAGACTTGACAGTAAGGGGGCAAAAAATATGCATTCCTAACTATAACTGCACTACAAACGTGCAATTGTTCTAATACAAGGGCAAGGAATGGGCAGTCATAACAATATGTGAGCAACAAAAATAGGAAATCAATATGGGGTTTGTTTACTAAAACTGGAAAGTGCAAAATCGGGTGCAGCTGTGTGTGGTAGCCAATCAGCTTCTAACCTCAGCTTGTTCAATTAAGCTTTGACAAAAAAAAAAAACACCTCCTGGAAGCTGATTGGTGTCTATGCACAGCTGCATCAGATTTTTCACCCTCCAGTTTTAGTAAATCAACCCTTATGTTTGCAACAAATGATCAATCAGAGGTCTCAAACTGGTGGCCCTCCAGCTGTTGCGAAACTACAAGTCCCATCATGCCTCTGCCTGTGGGAGTCATGCTTGTAATGGTCAGCCTTGCAATGCCTCATGGGACTTGTAGTTTCCCAACAGCTGGAGGGCCGCCAGTTTGAGACCTCAAGGTCCATAAACACATAGCTGAGCGAGTTTGGGGTGGAGGAACTTGACTGGCTTGCACAGAGTCCTGACCTCAACCCGATAGAAGGCCTTTGGGTTGATCTAGTGCAAAGACTGCGAGCCAGGCCTTCTCATCCACATCAGTGCCTGACCTCACAAATGCGCTTCTGGAAGGATTTAAAAAAGGGGGTAATATCCGCGCTTGGTAAAAAAAAAAACAGTATGCAGCAGCTGAACACTATAACCCAGATATGAGGTAAAGAATAAATGTGTAGAAAAAATGCAGCGATAAAATATATGAAGAAAGTTGTTGGAAACAACTTACAAAAAAGTGCAAGTTAGTGACCATATAATGTGAGCAGTGTTACCATAAATCACATATAAACAAAAAAATGCTAAATACTGCCAAAAACTTGCATAAATCGCATATAAAACAAGAAAATGCTAAATACTGCCAATAAATAAAAACTTACATAAATCAAGCAAAACTGAAGAATATACAAGGCCAAAAGATATATATATATACAATATATACAATACATATACAGGACCATATATATATGGAAAGTGCTACAATAAAAAAGCAAAAAATATGGTGAAAAAAATATATAGTGAATATCTAAAAGAAGTCCATAAAAGTGACTAAAAAAATCTTCATATGAATATGTGACTTGGTGTGATTACTTGACCTCGTGATACCTGTCACCTCTAGTAAAAGGAAGGCTTACCGGACCACCAGCGACCCCCCCTTATTCAGGGAGGTCAAAGAGCGCAAATTGGATCACAGGTCCCCAGAAATGAACTCCAGATCTCCTGGGCTTCCTTGATCTCCCGGCCGTCTCTTGTCAGTATCCTGGACGGTCTCTCAATCACGGTAAGTATCCCAAGTGTTCAAAAGATTGTGCACATCTTGCAAAAAAGGTATGATACTCCAAATAGTGTGATATTGTTTCATCAAGAAGATTTATTGGAGTAAATGATACAATGCTGTTTGGGAGCTCCCACAAGTCTCCAATTAGCATAAAAAACAGGTTTAAAACAAAGAGTTGCTAGCAAGTAAAAAAAGTCCTGTATACAGACGTTTAAAAAAGCGATCGCGCACGCACAGAGTGTGTGGGCGTGACTACCCGATGATTGTTTCGTCAACAACTGACGTCATCAGGGGTAGCTTCTGGAAGAATGGTCAAACGTTCCCATAGACACACTCCTAAACCTTGTGGACAGCCTTCCCAGAAGAGTTGAAGCTGTTATAGCTGCAAAGGGTGGGCCAACTCAATATTGAACCCTACAGACTAAGACTGGGATGCCATTAAAGTTAATGTGTGTCTAAAGGCAGGCGTCACAATACTTTTGACAATATAGTGTACATTTGAAATAAAATATTATTTTTTGAAAATAACATGGTGTGGGTGGATTTCTGCCAGTCACAAGCTATGTCACGCCCCTCCAGCCTGTGTCTTAGAATAAGTGGGAAGTGAAGCCTCCATTAATCTACATGTAATATCCTGTCCCCATTGTGTTTTTTTAAACTGCTTGCCAACCACCTAACTGGGAAAATACATCATTTGTTTGACGTTACAGTAAATACTGGGGGTATGGCTGCAGCTAGATTCCATAACCCCGGTATTTTCTTTTCCCTCAGGCACTGGACTTTCAGATAAAAGTGATCCCCGTGGCAGATTCGCCACTGGATCACTTTTAGAAGAGGTGGTAAGGGTGTGCCCCCCCCCCCACCGTCACTTCCCGGTGGTTCCTGGGACTTACCTTACCGATCGGTGAGCCCGGGAATCCATCCAGTGCTGGTGGTGGCTTGCCATAGAGATAACCGATGACAAGATGGCCTCCGCTCATCTTTATGCCCTTGGAGGACCAGAGCAATGTCACGACGTCACTTCTGGTTCTCAGGCTATGTACACATGGCTTTTTTTTTCTTAAAGCAAAAGATAAAGCATTTTTTTTTTTTATCTTTTCCTTTTAAGGGCAGAGGAGAGATTTGGTGTCCTTTGGATCCAAAAAGTCTCGATAAAGAGGACCTGTCATGTCGTATTGTTATAGCAAGGGATGTTTACATTCCTTGCGATAACAATAAAAGTGATTAAAAAAAATGTTTAAAGGGACAGTGTAAAAAAAAAAAAAAAAAAAATTATTAAAATGAATAATAAAAAAAACAAATGAAGCACCCCCTGCCCCGCATGCAGTAGTGAACGCATATCTAGGTCACCCCCACATATGTAAACGGTGTTCGCACCACACACGTGAGGTACATGTGAGGTAAACGTCAGAGTGAGAGCAATAATTCTAGCACTAGACCTCCTCTAAACTGGTCACCTGTAGAAATTTAAAGAGTCGCTTATGGAGATTTATAAACGGTGGGTATAGATAGGATAGTGTGTATGGAGGTTTTCTATTTGTGTGTGGGTTTTTTTCCCTCTGTTGGTTGAACTGGATGGTCTTTTTTCAACCAGATTAATTATGTAACTATGTAATAAATCGTCTGTAACATTTCAATTGTTTGGGCCAATTTCTGAACACCATCTTAGACTCCCAGTGGGCCATAAAAATATTGGCCATGCTGGGAGAAACAGGAAATAGTCAGAGACTGCAGACATGGTACAGCAGATGTTCAGAGACTGCAGACATGGTACAGGAGATGGTCAGAGACTACAGACATGCTACAGGAGATGGTCAGAGACTACAGACATGCTACAGGAGATGGTCAGAGACTACAGATATGCTACAGGAGATGGTCAGAGGTTACAGACTTGATAGAGGAGATGGTCAGAGACTGCAGACATGATACAGGAGATGGTCAGAGACAGCGGACATGGTACAGCAGATGTTCAGAGACCGCAGACATGGTACAGGAGATGGTCAGAGACTACAGACATGCTACAGGAGATGGTCAGAGACTACAGACATGGTACAGGAGATGGTCAGAGACTACAGACATGATCGTGGAGATGGTCAGAGACTGCAGACATGATACAGGAGATGGTCAGAGACTGCAGACATGATACAGGAGATGGTCAGAGACGACTGCAGACATGATACAGGAGATGGTCAGAGACTACAGACTTGATAGAGGAGATGGTCAGAGACTGCAGACATGATAGTGGAGATGGTCAGAGACTGCAGACATGATACAGGAGAGGGTCTAAGACTGCAATAATGATAGTGGAGATGGTCAGAGACTACAGACATGCTACAGGAGATGGTCAGAGGCTACAGACTTGATAGAGGAGATGGTCAGAGACTGCAGACATGATCGTGGAGATGGTCAGAGACTGCAGACATGATACAAGAGATGGTCAGAGACTGCAGACATGATACAGGAGATGGTCAGAGACTGCAGACATGATACAGGAGATGGTCAGAGACTACAGACTTGATAGAGGAGATGGTCAGAGACTGCAGACATGATAGTGGAGATGGTCAGAGACTGCAGACATGATACAGGAGAGGGTCTAAGACTGCAATAATGATAGTGGAGATGGTCAGAGACTGCAGACATGATACAGGAGATGGTCAGAGACGACTGCAGACATGATACAGGAGATGGTCAGAGACTACAGACTTGATAGAGGAGATGGTCAGAGACTGCAGACATGATCGTGGAGATGGTCAGAGACTGCAGACATGATACAGGAGATGGTCAGAGACTGCAGACATGATACAGGAGATGGTCAGAGACTGCAGACATGATACAGGAGATGGTCAGAGACTACAGACTTGATAGAGGAGATGGTCAGAGACTGCAGACATGATAGTGGAGATGGTCAGAGACTGCAGACATGATACAGGAGAGGGTCTAAGACTGCAATAATGATAGGGGATAGGATGTGATTTAACTGTACTTCTGTCTCAGTCTGATTCATGGTTTCTGACAGTCAGAGACTGTGGACATGGCATATGAGATGATCAGAGACTGCAGACATGATACAAGGGACAGTCAGAGACTGTGGACATGATACAAGGGTTGGTTAGAGACTTTAGACATGGCAAATGAGATGATCAGAGACTGCAGACATGATACAAGAGATAGTCAGAGACTATGGATATATAAGATGATCACGGACCACAGAGGTGATACAAGAGATGGTCAGAGACTGTGGACATGCTACAGGAGATGGTCAGAGACTGCAGACATGCTACAGGAGATGGTCAGAGACTACAGACTTGATAGAGGAAATGGTCAGAGACTGCAGACATGGTACAGGAGATGGTCAGAGACTACAGACTTGATAGAGGAGATGGTCAGAGACTGCAGACATGATAGAGGAGATGGTGAGAGACTGCAGATATGATACTGGAGACGGTCCGAGACAGCAGACATGATAGGGGATAGGGTGTGATTTAACTGTACTTCTGTCTGGTATTGATTCATGGTTTCTGACAGTCAGAGACTGTGGAAATGGCATATGAGGTGATCAGGGACTGCAGACATGATATAAGAGATGGTCAAAGACTGTGGACATGGCATATTATATGATCAGAGACTGCAGACATGATACAAGGGACAGTCGGAGACTGTGGACATGATACAAGGGATGGTTAGAGACTGTAGACATGGCATATGAGATGATCAGAGACAGCAGACATGATACAAGAGATAGACAGAGATGATCACGGACCACAGAGGTGATAAAAGAGATGATCAGAGACTGTGGACATGATACAAGGGATGATCAGAGAATGTGAACATAGTACAGGAAATGATCAGAGACCGCAGACATGATACAAGAGATGGTCAGAGACTGTGGACATGGCATAGGAAGTGATCAGAGACTACAAACATGGTATATGACATGGTCAGAGACAGTGGATTGGGTACAAGAGATGGTCAGAGACTGTAGACATGGCATATGAGATGATCAGAGACTGCAGACATAATACAAGAGATGGTCAGAAACTGCGGACATAGTATATGAGATGATCACAGACCGCAGATGTAATACAAGAGATGGTCAGAGACTGTGGGCATGATACAAGGGATGGTTAGAGAATGTGGGCATGATACAAGGGATGATCAGAGAGTGTGAACATAGTACAGGAGATGATCAGAGACCGCAGACATGATACAAAAGATGATCACAGACTGCAGCAGGGGCAATGCCCCCCAGCCATGCATCCTTCTCCCTAATCTACATGCGGGGAGCTGGACGCATGGATTCCAATGGGTTTTTTTTTAAGCATATGATTAGAGCCTGAGGCTCTAATAGGCTTCAAAAAAGGGTAGGCTTGGGGTGCAGAGCACTGAACCCCGAGCCCACCCAGTTGTGTGACAATAGTGAATGAATATTCGCAATTGTCACACTGATTCTCCTCCCGGCCAATCATGAAGTGGGTCCTGGGACCGTTTCCCGATTGGCTGAAAGGAGAAGCAATCCTTTTGGCCTAGGAGGAGGAGAGAGGAGACGCGTGGCCACCGTGATGCCACCACTGCTGCAGGCATTGGTGTGCGCAGCCTATTGCATTAGGGTGTGCACCTCAGAGCACAAACACACATGCATGTACAGTGGGGACGGAAAGTATTCAGACCCCCTTAAATTTCTCACTCTTTGTTATATTGCAGCCATTTGCTAAAATCATTTAAGTTCGTTTTTTTTCTCATTAATGTACACACAGCACCCCATATTAACAGAAAAACACAGAATTGTTGACATTTTTGCAGATTTATTAAAAAAGAAAAACTGAAATATCACATGGTCCTAAGTATTCAGACCCTTTGCTGTGACACTCATATATTTAACTCAGGTGCTGTCCATTTCTTCTGATCATCCTTGAGATGGTTCTACACCTTTATTTGAGTTCATCTGTGTTTGATTATACTGATTGGACTTGATTAGGAAAGCCACACACCTGTCTATATAAGACCTTACAGCTCACAGTGCATGTCAGAGCAAATGAGAATCATGAGGTCAAAGGAACTGCCTGAAGAGCTCAGAGACAGAATTGTGGCAAGGCACAGATCTGGCTAAGGTTACAAAAAAATTTCTGCTGCACTTAAGGTTCCTAAGAGCACAGTGGCCTCCATAATCCCTAAATGGAAGACATTTGGGACGACCAGAACCCTTCCTAGAGCTGGCCGTCCAGCCAAACTGAGCTATCGGGGGAGAAGAGCCTTGGTGAGAGAGGTAAAGACGAACCCAAAGATCACTGTGGCTGAGCTCCAGAGATGCAGTCGGGAGATGGGAGAAAGTTGTAGAAAGTCAACCATCACTGCAGCCCTCCACCAGTCGGGGCTTTATGGCAGAGTGGCCGACGGAAGCCTCTCCTCAGTGCAAGACACATGAAAGCCCACATGGAGTTTGCTAAAAAAACACCTGAAGGACTCCAAGATGGTGAGAAATAAGATTCTCTGGTCTGATAAGACCAAGATAGAACTTTTTGGCCTTAATTTTAAGTGGTATGCCTGGAGAAAACCAGGCACTGCTCATCACCTGTCCAATACAGTCCCAACAGTGAAGCATGGTGGTGGCAGCATCATGCTGTGGGGGTATTTTTCATCTGCAGGGACAGGACGACTGGTTGCAATCGAGGGAAAGATGAATGCGGCCAAGTACAGGGATATCCTGGACGAAAACCTTCTCCAGAGTGCTCAGGACCTCAGACTGGGCAGAAGGTTTACCTTCCAACAAGACAATGACCCTAAGCACACAGCTAAAATAACGAAGGAGTGGCTTCACAACAACTCCGTGACTGTTCTTAAATGGCCCAGCCAGAGCCCTGACCTAAACCCAATTGAGCATCTCTGGAGAGACCTAAAAATGGCCGTCCTCCAACGTTTACCATCCAACCTGACAGAACTGGAGAGGATGTGCAAGGAGGAATGGCAGAGGATCCCCAAATCCAGGTGTGAAAAACTTGTTACATCTTTCCCAAAAAGACTCATGGCTGTATTAGATCAAAAGGAGCTTCTACTAAATACTGAGCAAAGGGTCGGAATACTTAGGACCATGTGATATTTCAGTTTTTCTTTTTTAATAAATCTGCAAAAATGTCAACAATTCTGTGTTTTTCTGTCAATATGGGGTGCTGTGTGTACATTAATGAGGAAAAAAAATGAACTTAAATGAGTTTAGCAAATGGCTACAATATAACAAAAAGTGAAAAATTTAAGGGGGTCTGAATACTTTCCGTCCCCACTGTATATCAGCAGAGCAGTGGACGGTGTTAGTAGAGCAAAGATTGGTGTTAGTAGGGCATTGAACGGTGTCAGTAGTTTTTTATTATTTTTTTACAATATTATATTTTATACAAATTTATTTTTAGGAGCCCTGTTATGGGGCTTTGGTAAAATATCAAGGGTCTAAAAAGACCCCTGATGTCTCACTTTTGAGACAGGGAAAGAAACTGAAACAAAGATTCCTCAGTCCTTTTCTCTGCAGCCTGCAGTAAACAGAGTTTTTCTATGCTTCAGTCAAGAATGAAGACAGGAGCGATCAGTACATATCACTCACTGTGTTCATTGGGAAAAGGAAGGCTGGTTAAAGTGTAAGTAAACCCTCCTATCGTTTTCAGCCAAGGAAGCTGCCATCTTTGCCTCTGTTTAATCTATAACTGCCATGATGCTGCACATGTGATCAGTTATGACACCAGCCATTGGATGGCTTGACAGTTTGGTTGAGAGCACAACCAATGGGAGTGTTACATTTCCGGCACGTGCCGGAAATGAAACAGTTTTATGGATGGGTTTACTTCCGCTTTAAGGAAATATTTACCAGCCCCTTCCCTGCTCCTGAGAGGAGAGGAGGGAAGCTGGCAGTGCTGCAGAAGGGATACGAGAAGCAGGGGAACGGCACCGCACCGGGTGATTAGGCTGTGCACAGGCACACTCAGCACACCCTGTGCACATGTCTATGATCCTAGGCATGATAGGAGGGTCAGCCATATGACCACTGACATAATATTGAATATCCTATTACAATGGCATCTGAAAGTGGGTGGAAGGCAGCAAGTGAATATGTTGTCCCTGAAGTTGTTGAAAAAGCAGAAAAAAATGGGCCAACGCAAGGATTTGCGCAACTTTGACAAAAAACAAATTGTAATGGCTAGACACCTGGGTCAGAGCAACTCTAAAACTGAAACTTGTGGGATGTTCCCAGTCTACAGTGGTCAGGACCGACCAAAAGTGGTCCAAGGAAGGAAAACCGATGAATTATTGAGGGGCTTATGGGCAGCCAAGGCTCATTGATGCATGCGGAAAGCTGGCTCATCCAATAGAAGAGCTTAAGTAGCTCAAATTGCTGAAAAAGTTAATGCTGGTTCTGATAAAAAGGTGTCAGAACACACAATGCTTCTTATGCCCCGTACACACGGTCGGACTTTGTTCGGACATTCCGACAACAAAATCCTAGGATTTTTTCCGACGGATGTTGGCTCAAACTTGTCTTGCATACACACGGTCACACAAAGTTGTCGGAAAATCCGATCATTCTAAACGCGGTGACGTAAAACACGTACGTCGGGACTCTAAACGGGGCAGTGGCCAATAGCTTTCATCTCTTTATTTATTCTGAGCATGCGTGGCACTTTGTCCGTCGGATTTGTGTACACACGATCGGAATTTCCGACAACGGATTTTGTTGTCGGAAAATTTTATCTCCTGCTCTCCAACTTTGTGTGTCGGAAAATCCGATGGAAAATGTCCGATGGAGCCTACACACGGTCGGAATTTCCGACAACACGCTCTGATCGGACATTTTCCATCGGAAAATCCGACCGTGTGTACGGGGCATAAGTCTGTTGCATATGGGGCTTCATAGCAGCAGACCGGTCAGGATGCCCATGCTGACCCTTGTCCACAGCCCAAAGCACCTACAATGGGCATGTGAGCATTAGAACTGGGCAGAATTGGAAAACCAAACAAAAAGCAAAAAGGGAACCAGTATGAGCTCTGCGCGCAAATATTAGTAAGACAGACTGGGAATGATATCAACCGAGTCTGTATGAATTAAGGGCTACTGCTATCACCTGCAGAGTGTGGGTGTGTTCCTCTGAATTCAAGTGGCATATATCAAAAAAGCAAGAAAAAGAGGAATTCTTTAGTGAGGAACATGCAGTAGACAGTTTTATGAATGTAAATTATTTATTAGGATAATCACAATAATCACCAGTCCAAAAAATGTACTGTGAAGACAGGTACCATCACCAATTAAAAAGACAATATTGTCAAAGACATGCGCAGATGGCCACCTCACTCAGCCACAGATTCAACCCAAGCATATGAACTTCATTCATAAATGATGCATAATAGGTAACAGCAAGAAGATTTAGATGCGCCAGTATGCAAAAAAGTCCTTAGTAATCAAAGGAGGGCAGCTGGTTAGGGCATGTAGACTGAGCTTGGGCAATATAAAAGTAAAGAAACCGGCCTGGTTGTAAAAGTAGATGCCTGCTGAGATCAGGAGAAGAGGAGAAGATGCTGGGGATGTAGGGGGTCTGTAGTAATAAACCACCGGATCGTGGGACCCCAGGCTGTGGAACAGCATTAATGGTGAATATGCACGCCTGTATGATGAATGTCTCTCTAGATAGCTTATCGCTAGAGATGTGAGAGGCAACTTGCACCTAACCCGAAGATACACAGAGTGACTGATTCAGTAGAGTGGATGCAGTAGACAGACTCAGGATGTATTAATACAGTGGCAATCCCATAGCTGGGATGCATAAAGGTTAAATCTCACCCGGTGTCAGCTGCTATCCTCTTCAGGGATGGAGGGTGATGATAACTTTCACCATCTCACACGTGTAGATTGCGGGTTACTGGGTCTTCCGCAGGGTCAATTAGGGTGCAGAGCCGTTGACGATCCCATGGGAATCAGGATAGTAATTGTCCTGGTGGGGTGTCGTGCCGGAGTCAGGTATACAGGCAATGGTATGCTTCCTCTTTTCCGTTACTCCGAATATGTGCAGGTAAGCGTGGTAATGCAGGCCGGAGGTTTGGAGAGGCTGGTGGGTGGTTCTACGCCACTGCCAGGACGCTATAGGCAGCGTGATGGCGTCATGCTGACGCGTTTCATCCGGGTCTCGGATTTCCTCAGAGCATGCGCAGTAGGGAATAATGTCGTCTTAAATAACGTCAGAGCGGAATCACGTGGAGGCTTCGGCATCTGGTTGTTATAGCTACGGCGCAGTTTCACTGACAGCCACGCACACATATAAACAGAGCTTAAAAAGCAGAATAGGGGCAGAGGGAGACCATAAGTACCGAAGCTCCCGGGGGGGGGGGGGATTGGAGTAGAGGGGGGAGGGGGTCGGGAGGGGGGGGGGGAAGGGGGGGGGGAAGGGGGGGGGAAAGGGGGGAAGGGAAATATTGGGGAAGGAATTGTGGTGAGGTGGGCAGGGACATGGAAAATGTACCGTCAAAGTGGGGACTCAAGAGGAGAGATTTAGAGAATTAGCCCAGTATTTAAAATTGAAATTTTAATTTTTTGAAATTTTAAGTTCAGAAGGGTAACACGTAGATTAATGTTGGTGTGGTACAGGGGTCTATGGTGTAAGGAAGACAGCGAGGTTGCATTCATTATTTAACCCCTGTGGCTGCATACTGTTGGTATTGTATATCCACATCTTTTCCTTTTGGTATAGTATCCTGTCAAAATCCCCTCTTCTTTGTGGAAGATTAAGCCTATATATACCTTTAAAGGTGAGTCCTGCAGGACTTCCGCCATGAAATTGGAGGAAGTGTAGTGGAATGGGTTGCTCGTCATCCTTACTAAGGATACTCTGGACATGTTCACCGATTCTTACTTTCAGTTGTCTCTTAGTCTTGCCAATATAATTTTTACCACATGGGCAAGTGAGCATGTAAATGACTCTGGTGGTGTTGCAGTTTATAAAGTTATCAATTTTAAAGCATTTTTTGCCATCGGAATCGGTGAACATGTCCGTACGCTCGACGTATTTACATACCGAGCAACGGCCGCATCTATACATCCCCTTGAGGGGAGGGAGTTGAGTAAGCCAGTTGGGGGTAGAAGATCTTTTATACTCTGAGTGAATAAGGCTATCTTTTAAATTTCTGGAACGACGAGCGGTCAAGAGTGGTCTAGTGCCTACTATTTTACCCAGGTTGGGAGAATCAGACAGAATGTGCCAATGTTGGTTAAGTATGGATCTAACTTGGTTCCATTGGGCTCCAAATTTGGTGATGATCCTCAGGGGTCCTTGTGACCCATTGGAAAGCTTATGATCTTTTTTCTCAAGCAGGGTAGGCCGATCTGTCTGATTCGCCCTCCTTCTTGCCTCCCTGATACAGGAGTGAGAGTAACCTCTCTCTCTAAATCTATTGTAAAGCTCTCTTGACTCGGCCTGGAAGTCATCTTGACTGGAGCAGTTCCTGCGGGCCCTAAGGAATTGCTTCTTTACTTTTATATTGCCCAAGCTCAGTCTACATGGGCAGAATTGGACCATGGAGCAATGGAAGAAGGTGGCCTGGTCTGAGGAATTCAAGAATGGTTTGAGGAATACAACGAGTTTGAGGTGTTGACTTGGCCTCCAAGGTCTCAATCCAATTGAGCATCTGTGGAATGTACTGTAAAAACAAGTCCAATCCATGGAGGCCCCCCACAACTTACAGGACTTAAATGATCTTCTACTGACAGCATCCAGATACCACAGCATACCTTCAGAGATTTAGTGGAGTCCATGCCTTGCCGAGTTATGGTGGAAGGTCATAATGGTATTGTCACGTACCTGGTAGGAGTCTGAAATGACGAGGTCAGCCTCTCTTGTATCTCCAATCCAAGCCCCACTGGAGATGGAACAGATGGTGGCTAGGATCAGGAGGAACACGAGTGCCTGTGAATGCTGTGTGCAGAACTTGCCGGAAGTGTTGCAGACTGGGAAGTGCAGGCAGGGTTTCTGGTGAAGAGCTGGAACCAGCACAGCTGAGAGGATGGACGGCCAGCACAGGTACTCGGAAACAGCGTGGAGCCAAACAGGAGACAGGAGCGAGGTCATCAGGTAAGCCGGGTTCAGTAACGGGCGGGCAGCGAGGTACCAAGGTATAAACAGGAGCAAGGTCAAACAGGAAGCCAGGATCATGAACCAGTAATCAGAATAATCAGAGTCCAGAAACAGGGTCAGGAAGGCCAGGGTTTCAGCAACAGGAAGTCAAGTCAAACAAACAGGGTTTCAGAATCTCAGGACACAGCTGAAGATCAAGCAGCACCTGTCAGAAATCAGAGCAACCCTTAAATAGGCTGTCAGGTGCCAATTGTGGTCAGATGTGTGTTCCTGCGCAAGGAAATCTGCTGATGCCCGTGAATGCGTGCATGCGCACGTGTGCGTGCCGGGCGCATCCTGACAGTTCTCTTACAGGTATAGATGTATAACAGCCATATAGCACAGATATTTTTTGTGTGCTTCTTAGGTAAGTTCTTCAACATTTCTGAGGTTGAATTTCATCCTCAACAAAAGTGCTTGCAGTCGCAGCACAACAGCCATGGCAGCTAAACTCTGATATACACTATATTACCAAAAGTATTGGGACACCTGCCTTTACACGCACATAAACTTTAATGACATCCCAATCTTAGTCCGTAGGGTTCAGTATTGAGTTGGCCCACCTTTTTCAGCTATAACAGCTTCAACTCTTCTGGGAAGGCTGTCCACAAGCTTTAGGAGTGTGTCTATGGCAATATTTCACCATTCTTCTAGAAGCGCATTTGTGAGGTCAGGCACTGATGTGGACGAGAAGGCCTGGCTCGCAGTCTATGCTCTAATTTATGCCAAAGGTGTTCTATCAGTTTGAGGATGTGCAGGCCATTCAAGTTCCTCCACCCCAAACTCGCTCATCCATGTCTTTATGGACCTTGCTTTGTGCACCGGTCCAAATCATTTGGTGGAGGGATGATTATGGTGTGGGGTTTTCTTTCAGGGGTTGGGCTTGGCCCCTTAGTTTCAATGAAGGGAACTCTTAAGGCGTCGGCATACAAAGACAATTTCATGTCCAAAATCAGTGCCTGACCTCACAAATTGGCTTCTGGAAGAATGGTCAAACGTTCCCATAGACACGCTCCTAAACCTTGTGGACAGCCTTCCCAGAAGAGTTGAAGCTGTTATAACTGCAAAGGGGGGACCAACTCAATATTGAACCGTATGGATGAAGACTGGGATGCCATTAAAGTTCATGTGCGTGTAAAGGCAGGCGTCCCAATACTTTTGACAATATAGTGTATTTTTTTTTTGCATGTTCAGCTGTTTGAATGCAGTTGCCCTTTAAATAGTTCTCTATATATTTCAGGCTTCATACATTATTATTAACACAATTTAAATAACTGATGATTTCCATATGTTTGTGTAACACAATGTTCTAGCTCAAGAATGAAATATACAGTTCATAGATCTTAAAAAACACAATGGTATTTCATGCATCTTAAGAGCACTATGATTTAATCACTTACCGATGCAGGAAGCTCAGTTAATAACACAGGCAGCTCTGTATGTTCTGTCACTGGTAATAATCATCGTGAGCTGTGAGAAAGTCAACACTCCAGCCACTTACATAATCTTGTTCTTGCTTCCATTCAGCTCCTCCAGACACGTATGGAGAATGTCTGCGAAAGCAGGGTTACCCAAACCTTGTTTAATCGTATACCACTCTCAGGGGTGCCAAACTGGAATTAGACTCCATAAGACTATGGGGTTCAGGTAGACTAAAAACATGTTGGCGCCTTGGCGGGCGGGTGGCTGCCTTGCGTGTGGTTAAAGCGAGGAGCCGAGCTGATCCTCAACGTAAAGTGAACTTCAGGGCAATACAATACTTTTGCCCACAAACTCTCCCCGATGTGTGGGTGGCAGGCAGAGACCGACCCCCTTTCCACCCTCCTGGATGCGCGGCTTCACCCCCTCACTCCCAGACTCTCCAGACGCTGGCCTACCGGCTCAGGCTCAGCAACCAGAGGACACCAGTAGAGATCCTATAATGGGGGAATTGGCGCTGTTCAAACAAGTATTAAATAATATGTGAGGATAAAAAATAATAATAAAAAATAAACGGATGAAACATGAATACACATACAAATAAAAATAGAGAAGGATATATAGGTGCAAATGTACCAAACTATTATACTATACTATAAAGTGCAAAGTGCTGGAAAATATGTGATTAATGAAATATAATGCACAAAAAGTTATTAGCAGTGATATAAAACATCAAATGTCATGTGGCAGAAAAATATATATAAAACTTCTAAAACCACTCTAAACCACTGTGAGATAACAAAAACACCAAAAATGATGATACTAGGTGTAAAGAGTGATAAAAAACTGATGATAAAAATTCCAGTGTCCTAAAAGAATCAATAAAGTCTTAAACTGTAGTGTATCAATCCAGTAAGAAAAATCTTGATGTAATGATGTAGCAAGTGCTCCCCGTCTTCCGCTGCACCCCCAATCGTGCCCTCACTCTCCAGAGCGCCTAACCCCTGCAGGGGTAATAGGCGTGTAGGTTAGGATCCAGCTCCTTGGCGATCGATGATCCTCAAAATGGTTGCCGTTTTTCCTTTTCCAATGTGCCAATGAAGTCAAAGATCTCCAGCCACACCCATCTCCATTGCTGTTGACCATTTCCATGGAGATGCCTATCGTTGGGGATTATTAAGAGGACATCCTTGGCACATTGGAAAAGGAGAAACAGCAACCGTTTTGAGGATCATCGATCGCCAAGGAGCACCATTGCTGGATCCTAACCTACACGCCTATTACCCCTGCAGTGGTTAGGCGCTCTGGTGAGTGAGGGCACGATTGGGGGTGCAGTGGAAGACGGGGAGCACTTGCTACATCATTACATCAAGATTTTTCTTACTGGATTGATACACTACAGTTTTTTAAGACTTTATTGATTCTTTTAGGACACTGGAATTTTTATCATCATATTTTTTAGCACTCTTTACACTTAGTATCATCATTTTGGTGTTTTTGTTATTTCACAGTGGTTTAGAGTGGTTTTAGAAGTTTTATATATATTTTTCTGCCACATGACATTTGATGTTTTATATCACTGCTAATAATTTTTTGTGCATTATATTTCATTAATCACATATTTTCCAGCACTTTGCACTTTATAGTATAGTATAATAGTTTGGTATATTTGCACCTATATATCCTTCATTATTTTTATTTTTATTCATGTTTCAACCGTTTATCTTTTATTATTATTATTTTTTATCCTCACATATTTATTATTTAATACTTGTTTGAACAGCGCCAATTCCCCCATTATAGGATCTCGTTTGTTTGAATTTCACTTAGGTGATATTCTGTGCCGGGGGGGGGGGGGGGGGGGCTGCAGTTCCTTTTTCTCTTCCTAAGCGCGGAATAATTGAATTTCAGAGGACACCAGTAGATCTCTCTCTTCGGAGACACGTATGGAGAATGTCTGCGAAAGCAGGGTTACCCAAACCTTGTTTAATCGTATACCACTCTCAGGGGTGCCAAACTGGAATTAGACTCCATAAGACTATGGGGTTCAGGTAGACTAAAAACATGTTGGCGCCTTGGCGGGTGGCTGGCTGCCTCGCGTCTGGCCAAAGCGAGCAGCCAAGCTGATCCTCAACGTAAAGTGAACTTCAGGGCAATACAATACTTTTGCCCACAACTCTCCCCGATGTGTGGGTGGCAGGCGGAGACCGACCCCCTTTCCACCCTCCTGGATGCGCGGCTTCATTCCCAGACTCTCCAGACGCTGGCCTACCCGCTCAGGCCCAGCAGCCAGTAGGGACACCAGTAGATCTCTCTCTTCGGAGCAGCATGATGACTAAATAAAGGCACCACAAAGCTGAATGTGGTTAACGTTCTTTACATGAAAGCCTCAGTTAATAACACAGCTCTTCTTGGGTCACAGACAGGGCTGCTGTTAGAAATCATGGGGCCCTGTGCAGCCTACCTGACAGCCCCCCCCCCCCCCCACCAGCCTGGGTGGGTGTTTGGGTGCAAGTGTATGACCCCGAACATGGCTCCAGCCACATGAACAACCCTCTCATTCATGTGGCCAGAGTACCTGTGTGAATGAGCCCTTAATTATATTTTCTTTACTTATTTTAAATTATTAATAACCTTGGGGGGATGGGGAGGACTTTGGTGAAACATCCCCAAATCCCCAATTTTTTTCTCTGCAGCCTCAGCTGCTACATAATGAATGAGCTGGAAGCACTCTATACAGAGGCTCCCTGTTCATTCACAAACTGAAGCATAGTAAACACGAGGGGGGGGCACACAGGGATTAAAGCTGCAGATGACGGGGATCCTGGACAGGAGAAAGGGTGATCGGAGCAGCAGAAGGGGGGGGACATTCCCTGAAACCAATCCCCCAGTGGCTCCCCCCTGCAGCAGCTGACAGTCTACAGGAGGGAGGGGAGGAGAAGCCAGCTGTCCTGCAGGGAGGGGCAACTGCCTGTGCCAACAGGCCCCCCTGTTGAACTGATGAGGCTTGGGCCCCATACAGGAGGGTCAGTGCTACCCCCTTATCGGCTGCCCTGGTCACACACCCCAACACAGTTCCAACGGTAATAAGGAACACTTGGGCCCAGGCCCTGCCATAAGCTGCTTGTGCCTCTGCAGACAGGTTTTCCTCCCTCTAGGCCTGCTATTCTCCCTAGGCTAAGGAGGGGAGGGATCGGGAGGTAGACCAACTCCCAAAGTCTTTCTCTGGACCTGCACTAACCCGCTGTAGCGGTAAAGTTATGAGAAAAGTCCTGGACAGCCGCACTCAAAATAATATTAGCCTTTATTAAATAAAATCAACAAAAATACATGCCACAGCAGGAAGTGCAGGGAAGCTGACGCGTTTCACACTACAAACAGTGCTTAATCATAGCCAAACATCACAGAAATGAGGAGTTCCAGTCAATGGACATAGACACATGCACATATACACGGGTCTTTGACTTCATCTCTTTTTTAGCACAGATTCTATCTTTATTATTTGGGTTGATAGCCCTACACAATATTTCCATTAAATTTATATTCATATTTTTTATTCTACATTTTACACATATACTTTGATACAAGTTTATTGTTTTATATATACACACTTCTCAACTTTAATACACTTCCACATATTTTTTATTTGTTGAATTTTTTTTTTGTTCACTATTTAATAGATTCATACTTTTTCAACCTCCCTTATGCCTCGTACACACGTTACGAATATCGTACGACCGATCGTACGACCGTTCTCGCTTAAATAGTCGCACGTAGAAATTGAATAGCTAATAAAGTCACGAAAATTCTCGTACGACAGACAAAAAAATCGGAAGTGATATCATGTGTTGTAATGTATTTCTATTGTATTTTTGGACGACAACTATACTGACTAAACGAAAATCGTACGATCTGGAATCTTACGAGGAAAATTTTCGTGTATGTCCGATTGAATAATAACGAATGAACGGTCATGATCAGCTGTCGAAATTAGTGTACACACGATCTGAATATTGTACGATCCTTCCTCGGACGACCGTTTTCGTACGATATTCGGATCGTGTGTACGGGCCATTAAGCACCATTTAAATCACACAGATTTGGGTTTTCAGTTTGACTTGGTCACAGCTCTCTTGAGTTTGTTGATTGGAGGCAATTAATCAATTCTCTGAACACATGATTAATGGACACTGGTATATATGTAAGACTAATTTCTGTGATGTTTGGCTATGATTAAGCACTGTTTGTAGTGTGAAACGCGTCAGCTTCCCTGCACTTCCTGCTGTGGCATGTATATTTGTTGATTTTATTTAATAAAGGCGAATATTATTTTGAGTGCGGCTGTCCAGGACTTTTCTCGTAACTTTATCATTACAAGCATTGCCGGCACCTGTGGCTTCCAGCCTGGAGGAGAGGTCTGTTCCTGATTGACCTTCCTAGAGCGGTGATATTTTTCTCACCAACCCGCTGTAGCTGTCTCTCCTTCTCTCATGGGATTCAGACGGGACACCCGAGGGCACCCTGCCTCCCCAACATAAGGGGGAGAGCAGGAGCAGAACAGGTGGATGTTGATTCCTCTCCCTTCTCCACAGTCTGAACAACCTCCCTCCCTGGCCCTTCCTAGGCTCCCTGCCTTCTCTAAGGGGGAAGAGGCACCTTAAAAGGGGACCTGCTCTACCACCTGTCTACAAACAGGTGGTAGAGCACTAAAGACAAAGGGTAATTGTGTGGTGTGTTCTAACAGAGATTTGACCAGGTACGTGACTTGGGGGGTATTTATTGAGGGTGTGTTGGTACAAAGTAAGACAGAATAACAGGACTAGGTGGAAATAGCAAGCAGAAGGCACAGTCGAGGAATTTGCAGAATAAGAGTCAAGGGGTACCAACTGGTAGTCCAAAGCCAGTATTAGACCAATTTAGTGTCAGGGGGAACCCTTACATATCTTACATATCTCATGTCTATTAACTTATGTACAATACTGCCCAAGGTCTACAAGTACTCGTCAGATCTTGATAGCACCTACAAGTGTTGGCTCCCTGGGGGCATTGCAAATACTTCTGAATACTCCTAATCCAAACACTAGCAGCAGACCACTTTGAATCTGGCTTCATATTATCCACCATGTACCCCATGAAGTCTGTCCTACTCATACCTCCCAACATTGTGAGATGGGAATGAGGGACCCTTACCAGCAAACGTATGTAGGCATGGGACACGCCCCCCCTGCCACACCCCCTTAAAGGAGAATTACCCCAAGAAAAAGGTTAATTAAATCCACAAGGGCTTTTTTTTTACCACTACTATTCCTTTATATTGGCTTTTAAAATGTACAAATGCAGCAATTTAGAAATTGGATTAAAAGGTTTAGCACTGGGAAACTTTTTGAAAGATAAAAAGTGCATTTTATATACAGCTATATAGATCAGACCAAAATGAGGGACAAATGAGGGGGAAAGAGGGACATTGCTCCAAATCAGGGACAGTCCCTCGAAATCAGGGACAGTTGGGAGCTATGCCTACTATTGGGGTCTGGTCTTAACTTCAAGTGGAAGTGAACTCCAAAAGTGAAAATTTGCTATGGTATGGGGAGCATTTAGAAATGTTAATTGTGCCTATGCAGTACAGTGAAAAATGTCTTGAATTTCTTCAGAATATTAGCAGAGCAGTCCTGGTATGTGAAGGTACCTAGGCACTCCTATGCGTACAGCCTCATAGCTATATATCGTCACTGTTAAAGCACTGCTTAGAAGGCATTTGAAGAGATGTTTGACACTGTCACTACGAAGTCACTACGCTGCTTATTATTCTTATGCCCTGTACACAAGATCTGACATTGATCGGACATTCCGACAACAAGAACCAATGGATTTTTTCTGCCGGATGTTGGCTCAAACTTGTCTTGCATACACACGGTCACACAAAGTTGTCGGAAAATCCGATCGTTCTGAATGCGGTGACGTAAAACACGTACGTCGGGACTATAAACGGGGCAGTAGCCAATAGCTTTCGTCTCTTAATTTATTCTGAGCATGTGTGGCACTTTGTGCGTTGGATTTGTGTACACACGATCGGAATTTCCGACAACGGATTTTGTTGTCGGAAAATTTTATAGCAAGCTCTCAAACTTTGTGTGTCGTAAATTCCGATGGAAAATGTGTGATGGAGCCTGCACACGGTCGGAATTTCCGAGAACAAGGTCCTATCGCACATTTTTCCGTTGGAAAATCCGACCGTGTGTACAGGGCATAAGAGCTTTTGAATGAAGAAGCAAAGCTGTGCCTCTACCAAGATGGCAACTTCTATACATAGATACAATGCAGAACTTTTTTTGGGGGCACAGCTCCCAGAATCAGTTCCTCGTTAAAATGGAATTCTAGGCTGTTCCTAACTTTGCTTATACCTGCTCCCACCCCCTTCTACATTCTATTCTAACCTGTGAAATGAAGACGCTTATACTTACTTATTCTGAGGGTGCTTCAGTCCAGTCATGTGATCTCAACAGCGGACGGCTTCAGGGGAGAGGAAAGATTGCCAACAATGGCTGGAATGACTGGGTATTGATGTTACCCATATGCTTTCTATGGGGCATCCATTGTAGGCTGTCCCTCCTCTCACCTCAAGCCACAATATATATACAGTATACAGTATCTCACAAAATTGAGTACACCCCTCACATTTTTGTAAATATTTCATTCTATCTTTTCATAAGTGTACAGCTTGTCTAACAGTGTAAATTTGTTGCCCCCTCAAAATAACTTAACACACAGACATTAATGTCTAAACTGCTGGCAAGAAAAGTGAGTACACCCCTAAGTGAAAATGTCCAAATTGGGCCCAAAGTGTCAATATTTTGTGTGGCCACCATTTATTTTCTAGCACTGCCTTAACCCTCTTGGGCATGGAGTTCACCAGAGCTTCACAGGTTGCCACTGGAGTCCTCTTCCACTCCTCCATGATGACATCACAGAGCTGGTGGATGTTAGAGACTTTCCACCACCTTCTGTTTGAAGATGCCACACAGATGCTCAATAGGGTTTAGGTCTGGAGACATGCTTGGCCAGTCCATCACGTTTACCCTCAGCTTCTTTAGCAAGGCAGTGGTTGTCTTGGAGGTGTGTTTGGGGTCATCATGTTGGAATACTGCCCTGCGGCCCAGTCTCTGAAGGGAGGGGATCATGCTCTGCTTCAGTATGTCACAGTACATGTTGGCATTCATGGTTCCCTCAATGAACTGTAGCTCCTCAGTGTCGGCAGCACTCATGCAGCCCCAGACCATGACACTCCCACCACCATGCTTGACTGTAGGCAAGACACACTTGTCTTTGTACTCCTCACCTGGTTGCCACCACACACGCTTGACACCATCTGAACCCAGTAAGTTTATCTTGGTCTCATCAGACCCCAGGACATGGTTCCAGTAATCCATGTCCTTAGTCTGCTATACTTCAGCAAACTGTTTGCAGGCTTTCTTGTGCATCATCTTCAGAAGAGGCTTCCTTCTGGGACGACAGCCATGCAGACCAATTTGATGCAGTGTGTGGCATATGGTCTGATCACTGACAGGCTGACCCCCCACCCCTTCAACCTCTGCAGAAATGCTGGCAGCA
The DNA here is from genome assembly GCA_037952835.1 of Lithobates septentrionalis. Classification (NCBI taxonomy): domain Eukaryota; kingdom Metazoa; phylum Chordata; class Amphibia; order Anura; family Ranidae; genus Lithobates; species Lithobates septentrionalis. The sequence continues at coordinate 661,131 of JBBDGP010000936.1, read as the reverse complement.
CTCATACGTCTATTTCCCAAAGACAACCTCTGGATATGACGCTGAGCACAGGCACTCAACTACTTTGGTCGACCATGGTGAGGCCTGTTCTGAGGGGAACCTGTCCTGTTAAACCGCTGTATGGTTTTGGCCACCGTGCTGCAGCTCAGTTTCAGGGTCTTGGCAATCTTCTTATAGCCTAGGCCATCTTTATGTAGAGCAACAATTCTTTTTTTCAGATCCTCAGAGTTCTTTGCCATGAGGTGCCATGTTGAACTTCCAGTGACCAGTATGAGATAATGAGAGCGATAACACCAAATTTAACCACTTAAGGACCAAGCCTCTTTTTGAGATTCGCTGTTTTCAAGTTAAAAACAGGTTTTTTTGCTAGAAAATTATTTAGAACCCCCAAACATTATACATTTTATTTATAACACCCTAGAGAATAAAATGGTGGTCATTGCAATACTTGCTGTCACACCGTATTTGTGCAGTGGTCTTACAAGTGCACTTTTTTTGGAAAAAATACACTTTTTTGAATTAAAAAATAAGAAAACAGTAAAGTTAGCCCAATTTTATTTACACTGTGAAAGATAATGTTACTCCGAGTAAATTAGTAGATACCCAACATGTCACGCTTCAAAATTGCGCCCACTCGTGGAATGGAGACAAACTTTTACCTTTTAAAAATCTCCATAGGAGACGTTCAAAAAATTCTACAGGTTGCATGTTTTGAGTTACAGAAGAGGTCTAGGGCTAGAATTAATGCTTTCGCTCTACCGATTGCGGCGATACCTCACATGTGTGGTTTGAACACCGTTTTCATATGTGGGCGCTACTCACGTATGCGTTCGCTTCTACACGCAAGCTTGGCGGAACGGGGCGCGTTTAAAAAAAATTTTTTTTTTCTTATTAATTTTACCTTTTTATTTTTTATTTTTACACTGTTCTTTTAAAAAACAATTCTGTCACTTTTATTCTTATTACAAGGAATGTAAACATCCCTTGTAATAGAAAAAAATCATGACAGGACCTCCTAAATATGAGATCTGGGGTCAAAAAGACCTCAGATCTCATATTTACACTAAAATGCAATAATAAAAAAAAAAAATTGTCATTTAAAAAATAAATTAAAAAAATGTCCCTTCAAGAGTTATGGGCGGAAGTGACGTTTTGACGTCGCTTCTGCCCTGTAATGGTATGGAGATGAGTGGGGGCCATCTTCCCCTCACTCGTCTCCATTGTATATATATATAAAAATATATACAGTACATATTATACACACACACGTGTGTGTGTGTGTATAATATGTACTGTATATACACACACACACATGTGTGTTTGAGCTTTGGGGTGAACACTGTAATGCAATAGGCTGCGCACGTCTATGCCCCCCATGGTGGTACTTCTGAGTCTACCTTTCTCTGTCCTACAAATACCTTTATGTTCATCTGTATACACGCTTTCAAGTCTAATGTCACATAGTTACATAGTTAGTAAGGTTGAATAAAGACACCAGTCCATCCAGTTCAACCTGAGTGAGTGTGCGTGTCTACAATCATCCCTATTTATTTAAGGTACCCATATAGCGCCATCAATTTTACGCATCGCTCCACACATACATCGCACACTCACTATCCCTACCCTCAAGGAGCCCACAATCCAAGGTCCCCAAACTCACATTCGTATATTAGGGCCAATTTTGGACAGAAGCCAATTAACCTACCAGCATGTCTTTGGAGTGTGGGAGGAAACCGGAGTACCCGGAGGAAACCCACGCAGGCACAGGGAGAACATGCAAACTCGAGGCAGGTAGTGTCGTGGTTGGGATTCGAACCAGCGACTGTTCTTACTGCTAGGCGAGAGTGCTACCCACTACACCACTGTGCTGCCCTTCTGTAAACTCATGTATCATGCGCTTGTTGAGTAACCTGTTCTGTTTGCATGTAAGTATGTTCTCTGTACAAAACCAATACAAATATTATGGAATTCGATTTTACTCTACTGCTTTTGAAAATATATAGTTGAGGGTTTTTTTGTTTTTTTTTAAGCCAAGAGAATGAAAAGTAGGAAAATTGGTTTGGCAGTGAAGGACTTGAGACATTTTATTCTGGAGTTCTGCTTGAAATAATACATAAATGTGCTTAGAAATAGCAACCAATTGATTATTCAGGTCAGCTGACCATGTTTTGACCTCTAAAAGGGTATAAATTTAGATTTTGAGCAAGGTCGCCTTGGTTTTTAATGTTGCATTTTATACAATAGAGAATTTGTATTGAATTCCTTCCTTTGTTATGATTTGATAACAAAGCAGCAAAACAGCAAACAAAGCAAACACATGAACTTTAATGGCATCCCATTCTTATAGGGCGTACACACGGTCGGACTTTGTTCGGACATTCCGACAACAAAATCCTAGGATTTTTGTGTACACACGATCGGAAATTCCGACAACGGATTTTGTTGTCGGAAAATTTTATAGCCTGCTCTCAAACTTTGTGTGTCGGAAAAACCGATGGAAAATGTGTGATGGAGCCCACACACGGTCGGAATTTCCGACAACAAGGTCCTATCACACATTTTCCGTCGGAAAATCCAACTGTGTGTAAGGGGTATTTGTCCGTAGGGTTCAATATTGAGTTGGCCGACCCTTTGCAGCTATAACAGCTTCAACTCTTCTGGGAAGGCTGTCCACAAGGTTTAGGAGTGTGTCTATGGGAATGTTTGACCATTCTTTTAGAAGAGCATTTGTGAGGTCAGGCACTGATGTTGGACGAGAAGGCCTGGCTCACAGTCTCCGCTCTAATGCCCCGTACACACGGTCGGATTTTCCGATGGAAAATATCCGATCGGAGCGTGTTGTCGGAAATTCCGACCGTGTGTGGGCTCCATCGGACATTTTCCATCGGATTTTCCGACACACAAAGTTGGAGAGCAGGAGATAAAATTTTCCGACAACAAATTCCGTTGTCGGAAATTCCGATCGTGTGTACACAAATCCGACGCACAAAGTGCCACGCATGCTCAGAATAAATAAAGAGATGAAAGCTATTGGCCACTGCCCCGTTTATAGTCCCGACGTACGTGTTTTACGTCACCGCGTTCAGAACGATCGGATTTTCCGACAACTTTGTGTGACCGTGTGTATGCAAGACAAGTTTGAGCCAACATCAGTCGGAAAAAATCCTAGGATTTTGTTGTCGGAATGTCCGAACAAAGTCCGACCGTGTGTACGGGGCATAATTCATCCCAAAGGTGTTCTATCGGGTCGAGGTCAGGACTCAGGAAGGGGCCATCCCCAAACTGTTCCCACAAAGTTGGGAGCATGAAATTGTCCAAAATGTCTTGGTATGCTGATACCTTAAGATTTCCCTTCACTGGAACTAAGGGGCCAACCCCAACCCCTGAAAAACAACCCCCACATCATAATCCCCCCTCCACCAAATGATTTGGACCAGTGCACGGGTCACCTGCACCTCCTCCCCCCAGTCAGTCAGTCACCCGGCTGCAGCACTTACCCCAGGCTTTCCTCCAGGTGACCGGCTTCCCCTGCGTCTCCTCTCGTCTACTCCCTCCTCCTCCCGGCGGCCAGAGTAGCTTCTCCTTTCGGACAATCTGAAAACGGGTGTCAGGACCCGCTTCCTGATTGGCCTCGAGGAGAATTAGTTTGACAATAGTAAATATTCATTCGCTATTGTCACATAACTGGGTGGACTTCGGGCGCAGCGCTCTGCGCTCCGAGCGCACCCTATTTTGAAGCCTATTAGAGCCTCTGGCTCTAATCATGCACTTAAAAAAAAAATTCCCCCTTTGGAATCCATGAATCCGGCACCCTGCATGTAGCTCAGGGGGCCGGACACATGGATAGGGGGGCAGCACCCGTGCGCCGCTATGGACGGGCCACCACTGATAGTAAGAACACATTCTTAGCATTGGACGGGGTACACAGAAGCTCTGAGTACTATAAAGCTACACTACTAAGCAGGTAAACCAATTCTCCTTACTGTATAGGCTGCAAAAAGAGGGGTCTATGATTAGGAACAACGATCCTGAAGAATGTTCCTGTGTGTCTAATATCAGGCTTTTCTTGACTGGAAATATACAGGGTCAACGTCACAAACTATTTCTTAAAGGGGGCCACATCATTATGGCTGTAGTTAAGGCAATGACAAACTATAGTGAGATATTGTTTCCTCATTTGCCCACTTTCGCCTTAGCTGTACAGGTAAATCCATATAACGGGGGTTGGAAAGTAGGGAAGAGAAAATCTGGGTACAAATCAATCTAAAATCTGTCACCTGCTGCCACTCCAGACATGACAGATTGCTCTACCTTTTTGATCAACTATAAAAACTCAATAGACAGGAGAGCGTTTCCTACTCTCTCTCAGCAGCCAGCATTATTGGTAAAATGTCCACAATATGCATCACCTTCAAAAAAACAAAACCCAAAAACATCAACATTAGAACATCGACCTTGCCTATCAAATAACATGAATACAGGTAGCATAATGTGATAGGGATTGGCAATCTGTGCATTAACATTTGGTCGGTCCAATCCAATGTATCAACAGAAAAAGAACCTAGTGCACAAGACACGGTATAACCCCTCAGGATTTTAAACGACGGACCAAATGTATAGTAAAAATTATAGATATTTATTAATCACAGTATAATGTAGGATTCAATAACTTACAAGTATCAAAAGATTGCTCAAAAAGTAATAGACATTAAAAAACATGATAGACATGAAACTTAGCTGCCCTGCGCAAACATTCTGGGCTAGCACAGATCAATGCCGGAAATGATGCCTGAAATGTTTCGGACAGAAACGTCCTTCAGAGGCTTATGCCCCGTACACACGGTCGGACTTTGTTCGGACATTCCGACAACAAAATCCTAGGATTTTTTCCGACGGATGTTGGCTCAAACTTGTCTTGCATACACACGGTCACACAAAGTTGTCGGAAAATCCGATCTTTCTGAACGCGGTGACGTAAAACACGTACGTCGGGACTATAAACGGGGCAGTAGCCAATAGCTTTCATCTCTTTATTTATTCTGAGCACGCGTGGCACTTTGTCCGTTGGAATTTCCGACAACGGATTTTGTTGTCGGAAAATTTTATATCCTGCTCTCAAACTTTGTGTGTCGGAAAATCCGATGGAAAATGTGTGATGGAGCCTACACACGGTCGGAATTTCCGACAACAAGGTCCTATCACACATTTTCTGTCGGAAAATCCGACCGTGTGTACGGGGCATTAGTGTCACTTATAGCAGATGTTTGGTATATATATATATATAGTTAAAGAGGAAGTAGACCCTGAACCGTTTTACTTCCTCTTTGTTTCCCTGCATCGCATAGTAGCCCATTATGTGTCACTTACCTGAAACCAAAGCCTGCGATCTCCCCAATTTCCTCGCCTCCACGAAGCGTCCATCTTTCACCCTCTTTCTTCCCGGTATGGCGGCTCCGGCGCTGTGATTGGCTGGAGCTGGGATGACGTCACTGCGCGGGAGCTGCCAGTCACGGCACGATCTCCTTTAGAAACGGCATGATCGCCGTTTCTAGAGGTTTCTACAGTGCGCCTGTGCCGTTGTCTACGGCGCATGCGTCGTAGACATTGGTGCCTGTCTCTTTTGCAAATATCTCCTAAACCGTGGAGGTTTAGGAGATATTTCGAGCACCTACAAGTTATGCCGCGTACACACGGTCGGAAATTCGGCCAGCAAAAGACCGATGAGAGCTTTTGGTCGGAAAATGCGACTGTGTGTATGCTCCATCGGACTTTTGCTGGCCGAATTCCAGCCAGCAAAAGATTGAGAGCAGGTTCTCAATTTTTTCAGTGGGAAAAAGTTCCTATCCGAAAATGCGATCGTCTGTAGCAATTCCGACGCGCAAAATTCCTGCTCATGCTTGGAAACAATTCGACGCATGCTCGGAAGCATTCAACTTAATTTTCTCGGCTCGTCGTAGTGTTGTACGTCACCGCGTTCTTGACGGTCGAAAGTTCAGCGAACTTTTGTGTGACCGTGTGTATGCAAGGCAAGCTTGAGCGGAATCCCGTTGGAAAAGCCATCATATCTTTTTCCGACCAAAATCCCGACCGTGTGTACGCGGCATAAGCCTTAATCTAGGCTTACCTGTAAGTAAAAGTGGTTGTAAAGGGTTTAAAACCACTTTAAAGATTAGTACAACAGTAAGGTCATGAAAAAGGTTTTGCCTATTAGAATTATACTTGAACTGTAATTTTGCATGCTGAACCTAAGCTAATAAGAACAAGACAATGGATTAAATGTACTTACAAAAGCGGATCAGCCAACAGCGGACGCACAAAGATGGTTGAATAAGCGTCTGCACACCCATAGGGTCTGCGGGTAGGTAAAGCCACTCAAGGTGGAATGGAAAGGGCGTGGGTCCACTTCAGGCCACACAATAGCGGAGACAGAGGGTAAGGCCGTGTACACACGGTCAGACTTTTCGACCGGACTGGTCTGACAGACTTTCCAGCGGACATCCGACGGACTTTTTAACGAACGGACTTGCCTACACACGATCACACCAAAGTCCGATGGATTCGTACGTGATGACGTACACCGGACTAAAATAAGGAAGTTGATAGCCAGTAGCCAATAGCTGCATTAGCGTCGGTTTTTGTCCATCGGACTAGCATACAGACGAGCAGATTTCTGGGTCCGGCGGAGTTACGACGTAAAGATTTGAAGCATGTTCCAAATCTAAAGTCCATGAGATTTGCGACTGGAAAAGTCCGCTGAAGGTCCGGTGAAGCCCACACACGGTTGTCCGCCGGATTTGGTCCGTCGGTGTCCGTCAGACAAGTCCAATCGAAAAGTCCGACCGTGTGTACGTGGCAGAAGAGTCACTGCAGGAGCACCCAGTCAATGATGAACATTGGATCAGGAATGGCTGACCGGCCTCTATGGAGATATAGCACACAAATGTGCTGGTATATGTCTCTGGATACAAGCACAAAGTAGTACAAAAAAAGTAAAAGTGCAATATATTGTGTTCCTGATTAGCAGGAATACAAGATCGCAGTGTCCATGCCTGAAAGAACGGCGGTCTGCCTTGTTTACATCGGCAGACCGCAGTTCTATCTGTCTGGGGAACGATCGGCTGGTTCCAGCGGACATCGCGTGGCACCCAGTGGGTACGTCGCTTCGCGCAACCTTACCGCCGTACAACTGTGATGGGTGGTGGGCAAGTGGTTAAAGCCCAGTTGTTCTTAGAGAAAGAAGCCCGTGAATGAAATTGCAGAGAAATAGTTCACACTGACATCCAACAGCAATGAATAGAATATTTCTGGTTTATTATAAGTGTGACGAGTGTTTATACATTCTTTAGAAATAGATCACCAATTAGTCAATAACAGATAAGGACAGCTAAGTATCTAGTATTTGTCTGGTAAACAACATTCAGTCTTGATTCGTGAATTTCTTAAACAAATGACGTTTGTTTCATCAAAGCAGTATTTGCAAGAGAACACTTGAAGACAATTGAACCGGGATCGAACAATTGAACCATATTAGATATGTGTTGTCTATGTACTGTAAACTATTGGTATATATTAGCATTGTTCCTATTATGTAAGAGAAAACATTGGATCAAACTTTGCTACAAGTCTGGCCTTGGTTCCATAGAGACGCTTTTCAGAACAATAATTAGACCTTGTCATCTGTCTAAACATTTCAACTTTACTGTTGTCTTATTTTTTAACCTCTTGCTTACCGGGCACTTAAACCCCCTTTCCTGACCAGACCAATTTTTAGCTTTCAGCGCTGTCGCACTTTGAATGACAATTGCGCGGTCATGCTGCCCTTAGTCAAATAAAATTTTTATCATTTTTTTCACACAAATGGAGCTTTCTTTTGGTGGTATTTGATCACCACTTGGGTTTTTATTTTTTGCTAAACAAACAAATAAAGACAAACATTTTTGAAAAAAAAAAAATCATGTTTAATAGTTTGTTATAAAATTTTGCAAACGTGTATTTTTTCGCCTTCATTGATATTCGCTGATGAGGCTGCACTGATGGGCACAGATAAGGCGACACTGATAAGACGACACTGATGGGCACTGATAAGACGCCACTGATAGGCACAGATAAGACAACACTGATGGGCACTGATAAGAAGGCACTGGGTGGCACTGGTGGGTGGCACTGATGGGTGGCACTGATAGATGTCACTGATGTCATGATAGATGGGCACTTGTAGGTGTCACTGATATATACTCTACGGACTGCACTATACACCCTGAACTACATTATATATACTATACAGACTTCACTATATACTCTAAACTGTATTATATAGTATCTCACAAAAGTGAGTACACCCCTTACATTTTTGTACATATTTTATTCTATCTTTTCATGTGACAACACTGAAGAAATGACACTTTGCTACAATGTAAAGTAGTGAGTGTACAGCTTGTATAACAGTGTAAATTTTCTGTCCCCTCAAAATAACTCAACACACAGCCATTAATGTCTAAACGGCTGGCAACAAAAGTGAGTACACCCCTAAGTGATAATGCCCAAATTGATAATGCCCAATATTTTGTCTGGCCACCATTATTTTCCAGCACTGCCTTAACCCTCTTGGGCATGGAGGTCACCAGAGCTTCACAGGTTGCCACTGGAGTCCTCTTCCACTCCTCCATGATGACATCACAGAGCTGGTGGATGTTAGAGACTTTGTGCTCCTCCACCTTCTGTTTGAGGATACTGCTCAAGGCAGTGGTCATCTTGGAGGTGTGTTTGGGGTCGTTATCATGTTGGAATACTGCCCTGCGGCCCAGTCTCCGAAGGGAGGGGATCATGCTCTGCTTCAGTATGTCACAGTACATGTTGGCATTCATGGTTGTACTCACTTTTGTGAGATACTGTATACTATACGGACTGTACTATATACTCTGAACTGTATTATATATACTATACGGACTGCACTATATACGCTAAACTGTATTATATATACTATACGGACTGCACTATATACTCTCAACTGTATAATATATACTACCCTAACGGCACTATATGTATGTGTGTGTATATATATATATATATATATATACACACACTACACTAACTACCCTGCCTAATCTCCATTCACTATATACGGCCGCCGTGTAAGCAGCAGTTTTATATAGTGTGGGGCGTGGACTTGGCCCCTGAGCCATGATTGGCCAAAGGCACCCTGCCTGCAGTGTTCAGCACTGTTGCATGTCGACCTTCTTGAAGCGCGTGACCCTCCGGGGCTGGAGCTGTAGGCTGTGTACCACGTGGTAGGCCGCGATCTCCTCACACAGCAGCGAGATGGTGCTCACACAATGGGATCCAGGAAGCAAGAGAGCATGGGCCTGGTCAGCAGATCCCTTTATTGTCTCTCCCACACTTCTCCCTTGGAGCAGATGGCTTGCTGGGATCCGCAGTCCATAGTCAGTTCTGAAGATCACCAATATCTGTTCAGAAAACTACAGCTCCCACAATGCTTTTCTTTAGGCTCAGGGATATGTTGTCAGCAACCCGAACCCAGCAGGAGACAAGTCTGCAAATCAGGTGCTGTAATTTGCTCCCGGCTACACTTGGGTATGGTAATATATGTAAAATGTATTCTTGCTGTTCTTGATGTATGTCTGATTTAATGTTGGATACCTTAAAAAAGTTATGGAAGAAATGTAGAAAAGTGACAGCAGAAAAAGACAGAAAAGTCCATCGAGTCTGCCCATTTTTTTTTTTGTTTGTTTGTTTTGTTGTTTTTCTTGTTTTTTGTAGGGGGTTTATTTGTTTGTTTGTTTTTTTTTGCTTAAGAGATTTTGTATGAAAATATTATACTCTGTTTTGCAGATACTTACACCTCATTTGTTTCAAGAAGCCGGCGTTGACCCAAGAAATTCATTGAGAATAAGAAGGTCCCCATACCTTATTGAAACAATAGAAATGTATTTCATGTACGATGTATGTATAAATTGTGAAATTGCGGACCATGCGAAATATGTATGGTATATAAAAATGATCTTTTATGTCTTTTATTCCTGTTATGTACAAATATGCATTTTACTTTTCAGATTTATCTGACAATAAAAAAAATGATTTTTAATATAAAGTTAAAGTGTTACTAAACCCACAACAGTAAAATCAGTCTGTATATGCAGTAAACCATACTTGTTATACTCACTGTGAAACCTAAGGGGTTAATTCTCTGCATTTTGTATAAAGGCTGTGTGAGCATGTCTTCTCTGATCCTCCCCTTTTTGTCTTGGGAGAGTGCATGTGATCAGCACAGGGCCGATCAGCACTGTCCAGACAGAGGGTCAGGGTTCCTGCAGCCATAGGACATTCAGGCATTTCCATGTTCTGTGCACTGTGGGAGACCAGATTTAGTGAATGCAGGGTCCTGGGTTTAGTATCACTTTAAAGCAGAGGGCCACCCTGGAAAAAAAAATGCCACCAAAATTCCTAAAAAAATTTAAAAAAAAAATTTGGAAATTTTTTTTTTTTTTTATACTTGCCTAAACACTTGTTGCTAGGCAGTCTTCCTAATCTGCCTCTTCCTATTCCGCAGCATGTTCTTCTCCTCGGTGAGTGGCCCCGTTGTCTTCTGGGAACTGTGTGTGTTCCCAGAACACCACGGGGGCCATTCACAGATCGCTGCGCCACTCGCGCGTGCGCAGTAGGAAACTGGCAGTGAAGCCGTAAGGCTCCACTGCCTGTTTCCCTTACCTAGGATGGCGATGCCGGGACCCGAGAGCCGAGGCACAGTTCGGCCTCGGGCGTCCGACATCGCGGGCACCCAGGACAGGTAAGTCTACTTATTTAAAGTCAGCAGCTACAGTGTTTGTAAAATACAATAAAAATACAGCGCTGTCAGCAAAAGTAATGGGACATGCAAGAAATAATCTGCTGTCTATAACATGAGTGGAATAAATAAGCTGCGGTTACAAAATGTGAGATACCCACACTAAACAAGATAATATAGCAATAAAAGGAACCGCGCTAAATAAAATCAAAAGGAAGTGAATGTACACCAAGTTATTGAGTCCATCAGAAACACCAAACAGGTGTCGATTGTCATCCGGCAGGAGATCCCCATAAGACACAAATCTTCATCCCCAGCAAAAGTGACATCACACTTAAAATCACCGCAGAAAATAGTGTTGGAGATAGGACAGTCCTTCACCTTCAAAACAACTGCCTCTTACCAGCTCCCTTGATCTCTGGTCAGGAGATCAAATACGCCTTTTAGCTTATAACCCAGCCACAGTCTCAGGATGAGATGGATGAAACACCAGATCAGATCCTCTTAATTTTCTTAAATGACCCCCAAGCAGCATATCCAATGGCCAGTCACATAAAAGAAAAAAGGGGCTCCCATAGTGTAAAACGTATAAAACTTTTATTCATAAAAAGGTAATGCACTTACATGTATCCAAATAGTTAAGGCAACAATGGGTATTTGAGCCGGCCGGCTCTCTCTATGCAAACGCCCGTAGCTTCCGGGACTGCGTGTTAGTGTTGTGGTGGCGTCAACACGCCGCTCTCCCTACGCCGTTTCGTCAAACCTGACGTCGTCCAGGGGCACGGGCGGCGTGCTGATCACCACCAGTTATATGCTAGTTAATTACAGAGGAGACCGCCCAGTCCTAAGGTCCGAGCAGTCGATGCGGATGCCGCCATATTGCAATGGGGCAGACGCCAGTGTGTTGACAAGGAAAAACACAGATGTTACTGGATGTCCTCCCTTAACTCAAAAGTATACCATGCCGGTGTTTATTGTATACTCAATATAAAATACGAACGAAACTAGATTATGCACATCACTTATGTGTGAAACTAATAATGTCAGTAATATATAGGTATAACCAGCAAAGCGGAGTGGTGGCATCTAGTGGTCAAACTTTATATAACATGGCCTCCAACCTTTTTAAGTCATTCATAGAGTCACCTAAATGCATCAAATAAAATTCTAAAAGCAAAACTGATAATATAATTAGTTAAGTATATCTTTCACTAACCTCCCACTGTGGAGAGAAAAGAAAAGGAGGAAAAAAACAGAAAAAATAATAATAAGGGAGAGAAATTTTGTATTAAAATTTAACTGAACCCAGGTCAAATGGACCATCTAGTGTCCAGCAACAAGCATAATAAAAACTCATCCGGATGGTTATACTAAGCCAAAGATAGGCACAAGCATACCAAATCTCTATGGCCCATGTATTAGATGGGTGAATCTTCCTATTAAAGGTTATTCTAAGTTAATTAGTAAGCTATACGACAATCAAAAAAGTTCACCTTATAAAGTGTAAACATGTGACCTAGAGTTAAAACATATGTGTACACCTCACACCCACCTCCTGGTGCTGCAAGGGACTCAGGACTAGTTCACATATATTTACCCTAGCTGTTATCGATAAAAGAGTTGACATCTGTATCTATGTTAAGGCCATAAGGGGCGTAACAGCGTACCCTATGGATCCACGCCATCTCCATCTTGGATAGTTCCCTAACTAAGGATCCGCCTCTCCAGTGGGCATTATACTTATCTATAGCTAGAAAAATTGTATTGGCCGGGTCCCTGTTATGGACCTTATCATAGTGTTTGGAGACAGAATGGATAGCCCGTTTGGTTCTGCCTATGTATTGGAGACCACATGAGCATTGGAGCAGGTACACAACCCCAGTGGAGCTGCATGTAATGAATGGTTCTATTTTGTGCTCTCTGGAGGTACTAGTTGAGATAAATGATAATGTCTTTTTGATTTTAATCCGGTTAAGTGTGCAGATTTGGCATCTGCGGCATTGGTGATAACCTGAGAGACCTTGAAAGAAAGACAATCTCTTGCCAGGGGGGTCCACTACATTGGGGGCAATAATACTCCTCAACGAGGGGGCCCCTCTGAATATCACCTGAGGTTTTTTGGGCAAAAAAGTGTTAATCAATGCATCATTACCCAACAGATGCCAATGTTTACTGATAATTTTTTTGATTTGGTAATGCTGGGTTGAAAAGGTTGTGATGAAAGGAATGACAGGACCCTCTTTCTTTTTCTTAGGGGCTATATCTAAAAGTTCCGATCTGTCTCGCTTTTCCACTTCCTCTATGATGGTCTCTAGTGGATCTCTATCATAGCCCTTCTCTAAAAACCTCTTTTTTAGAATGTTTGCCTGGATTCTATAGTCTTCCACATTTGAGCAGTTGCGTCTCATCCTGACGAACTGACTCCTAGGTACCGACTTAAGCCAGCTATCCTTGTGGCAACTGTCGAGGGGTATGAATGCATTTTGGTCTGTCTGTTTAAAAAAAGTGATCGTTTTAAAAGAGTCTATTCCCTTATAGATAGTTAAATCTAAAAAATTGATCTTTTCTTGACTGGCTTCATGGACAAACCTGATACCCCTCTCATTATTGTTAATGTGAGAAAAAAAGTCTTCTAGTTCAGGGATAGATCCTTCCCAGAGGAGGAGGACGTCATCTATATACCTAGCCCAAAAGACCAGGTGTGGACTACGGTTCTTGTAGATGACGTCCTCCTCCCACTTGGCCATGAAAAGATTAGCCAAGCTAGGGGCGTACTTGGCGCCCATAGCAACACCTCGTTGCTGTTGGTAATATCCATGATTGTACCAGAAATAATTATGATTTGCCGCAAAATCCAGTAACTCCATGATATAATCCTGTTGTCTTAATGTTTGACAGCTGCAAATCCCAAGTGGTGTGTAATTATAGTGTATAATGAAGTTACATCAGCTGTCACCATCCATGTTCGACTATTAGGTTTCAACTGAGACAACAAATATATCACATGCTTCGTGTCTTTTATGTAGGAAGGCATTTGTTGTACTAGGGGTTGCAGAAAAAAGTCTATGTACTTGCCCACCCGGGACGTGACCGAATCAATACCACTGACTATGGGTCGTCACGGGGGGCAAGTCAAACTTTTATGGATTTTGGGCAAACAATACAGTATCGGAACTCTTGGAGCCCTAGGGACCAAAAAGGTTTTTTCTTTGTCATTGAGTATCCCTTCTCGATATCCCTTAGTGACTAATTTATCCAAATCACTCTTATATTTAATCACTGGATTCCCGGGTAAGGGGGTGTACGTATCATGATCACCCACAATATTAGACATTTCCCGTAAGTAGTCTTTCCTATCGAGAATTACTATCCCCCCACCTTTATCCGCGGGCCGAATCACAATCCCCTTATTATTACAAAGGGAATCCAATCCTTCTTTCAATGTGCTAGTCATCCTATGGTTAGCCACTTTGAGAGAATCTAGGTCTCTAAGGACCACTTCCCTAAATACCCTCAATGAAGGTGGCAAAGTACCAGGAGGGTTAAAAGTGGAAGCATTGGCTAATCCAGTGTGTTGATACTCCTGCTGGACAGGTAGACAGTGTTTGTAGCTGCTGACTTAAATTTTTTTTTTTAGCTGGCCGGAATCCCGCTTTAAGTTTTAGGATACCTTTAAAGCCCTATAGTCGTTTTTCTGTTACGGTCAGTATGTCTTACTTTAAATAGGTTCTTTGATTCAAGTTGATCCAAAAAAAACTCTATTTCCATTACTAAGGAATTCAGCTGCTGTCAGCGCTATATAAACTGATATGCAGCACTGATAGGTGGCGCTGATAGGCAGCACTGGTGGGCACTGATAGGCAGCACTGATGGGTGGCACTGATGGGCAGCCTTTATAGGCACTGATAGGTGGCACTGATGGGCAGCCTTTATGGGCACTGATAGGCGGCAATGGTGGGCACTGATAGATGGCACTGACAGGCATAACTGATGAGCACTGAAAGGCATCACTGGTGGGCACTGGCACCCATCACTGATGATGCTGCACTGATAATCACTGCAGAGAGAGCTGCTTATCCGATCTCCTCTACTCACGCGCTGTCAGAGTGAATAGAGGAATGCCGGTATCTAGCACTTCCTAGTTACGCTGTGATCAGCTGTGATTGGACACAGCTGATCACATGGTAAAGAGCCTATATCATAGGTTCTTTACCGTGATCGGAGATCCGGTGTGTCAGAACGACACGCCGCACTACTGATCGCCCACCAGCGTCTTGTTCTAAGGGACGTCATATGACGTCCATTTAGAACGGGAGAGCCACCGCCTGACCGTCAATTTGCTATAGGCCTGCGGGATGTGGTTAAAAATACAAAAAAAAAAAAAATACAAAATGTGTTTTTCAATATTTTTTTTTTTGTTTTGCATTTGCTCATGAGATCTTTCTCAAAGGTCACTGAACCTCTTTAACATAAGGTTAAATAGGTTACTAGAGGGAGAGAGTACACATCTTCAGCTTTTAATGTAAAGTTTAACTGAAAGCAGTTTAATGCAACTTACTGCTTTTCTGTAAATTTTATTTATTATAAGCAGATTTTAATATTGTCCTTTTAGTGACTAAGGGATTGATTTACTAAAGGAAAATAGGCTATTCACTTTGCAAGGGAATTTGCCCCAGAGCTCAGTGAATGTAGTGAAGTTTCTCTTTGCAAAGAATGCCCAATCACATGCAAGAAAAATGAAAAAAAAAAAAATTTCTGCTTGCACATGATGAGATGATGGAAATCAGCAGAGCTTCATCTCATTCACTAAGCTCTAGGGCAAGTCCCCTTGTAAAGTGTGATTTCCCTTGCAAAGTAAACAGCCTATTTGCCATTAGCACGTCAACCCCTAAATATGTATTAGTATGTGTATAATATTCTAAGCACTACTATTTCTACTAGGATTTCTGTACTGTGCTCATGTGGCCTGATGAAGCTATATCTTGACGAAATGCGTTAACACATGAAGACCTCTTTATTACCATTGGAATTATCAAGCAAGACCACTTTAATCGCTTTATATGTACAGTTAATCTGATAAACACCATGATATATGTCCTTTTATGAAATTTCCTTGTTTTAAAATATTTTGTATAATAATAATTTGTGTTTTTATACAAGACTCCAGTTTTGGCCTAATATAGTCCAACTTTTTTTCCCCGTTCTTTTTGGTTTATCTATACACATATGGATGGTGGCCTATAGTGTCACATTAATATATATTTTAATATATCAGCAGTGTAGTGTTAATAGACATGTGCATTCGTTTTCGTCCGAATGCATTTTTGTCCGAATTTTGGGTATTTTCGACAAACGATAATGAACATGCAGAATCCAAAAACCGAAAGATCCGACATAAACAAATGCTTTATTTTTGTTTTTCGTTGCGACAGTTCGATATTGATAGGAGATTCGACATGATGCTGACAATAGCGATCTGTGTCCATCGAACCTAACCTTAGCTCTATTAGTTAAAGATGATTCTACATAGAGAGAAAAGATTCGACATAGAGAGAAAAGATTCAACATTATAGAGACAATAGCAAAAAAGGTTGAATGTGCCTAACCTAACTCTATTAGTCCAAGATTATTCGACATAGAGAGAAAAGATTCGACATGAAGATTTGACGAAGCAGTCGCCGCGAGCGGACATTTATGGTCAAATGCTCCGCCCATAGGCTATAGAAGAATTCTAGTGTTGGTTGACTAGTAATTAATAAATATAATTATTACTAATGTCATACAACATTAAAATTCTACTATAGCTTGAAGGGGGAACATTCGACCGGAAATGTACGATTGCGGCGTCGTACATTTTAGCCGCTCTGTCGAATCTTCTTAGAACATTCGACAGACACCATAAGCCTTCAATGACAGATTCGACCTTAATTATTTTGGATTATCGGACGAATGCATTTTTTAATGAAATGAAATAAATAAAAACGAATTTCGGGAGTAACTAAATACATTTATTTTTCGGACGAAAACGAAATTCCGAAACAAAATATTTCAGTGTGCACGTGTCTAAGTGTTAATCCATGCAGAACTGCTGAAATCAAAGGATAACCCACATGGAGGGTCTCCTTTCAATCAGGAATGAAATCGGAGAGGGAAACAGTAAAGATAATGGGGTTGATTTACTAAAAGTAAACAGACTGTTTAATTTGCAAGGGAAGTTCTCAAGGCGTAGTAATTCAGGTGAAGCTTTGGTGACTTCCATCATCCAATCAAGTGCAAGCCAAAATTTTCCTTGCATGCGATTGGATATTCCTTGCAAATTGAAATTTCACCAAATTCGCTGAGCTCTGGGGAAATAAATTCCCTTGAAAAATAGAACTCCTCTTGCAAAGTGAACATCCTATTTCCTTTAGTAAATAAACCCCATTGTCACTATGATGCAGCGCTAAATAAAAAACAACAACCTGCATATATAAAAAAGCAGCCTGCAGCACATATTTTATTACATCTTTAGAAATCATACCGCAAAAGTTTTTTCAAATATAAAGACGTATTGATAAAATTCATTACATTAGGTTGATCGCATTGCAACGTAAAACAAATTTTATTTTTTTGTAAACCCTTTTGCACCACTAGAGAGTACTGTTGTGTAAGATACTGAGCTCTGACCTGAAAGTCATTTTTTCATCATCATGTGACCCGCTTGCAAAAATAGCCTGGTGTAGTTCTGATTCCAATAGTCACATTCATTGGAAACTGAATGCACAAGCTTAACAGTATTTAGTCCATAAAAAAATTGATTTTTATACGACAGGAAAAAGATGCTGAATGCTGTTTTCTTTCTAAAATATTTGCATACCTCTGAGTTACAATTTGACATTTATTGCCTGAATCTGTGGGCGGTAAAGCTTGCAAATAGATTAATCATTCAATAAAGAATTGATCAACTTGGAGATAAAAATTGCACAGCCTGTTAACTAGAATGTACAAGAAAGGAGAGTAAAAAAACAATATAATATTTCTGAGGCATACAAGCTTTTGCAGTTCATCAGACAAAAATGTGAGTTTAACCACTTGCCGACCGCCACACGACGACGTACGTCCAAAGTTTGGCGGTGGATATCGCTGTTAGGGCAGCAGCTAGCTGCCATAACCCCGGTATTCCCGTTTTCCTGCGACGGTCCGCTTTCAGATAAAAGTGGTCTCTGCGGCGAATTCGCCGCAAGATCACTTTTATCGGTGGCGGGAGAGGGGCCCCCCTCCCGCCGCGATCCGGTGCCCTCCGCCGCTTACCGGAGCCGTCGGTAGCGGCGGAGGCGATCGCGTCTGTCTCCCTTCTGTGCCTGGAGATGAGTGAGGCTAAGATGGCGCCCACTTGTCTCCATGACAATGCTGGGCGGAAGCGACGTCAAAACGTCACTTCTGCCCATACGTCTTAAAGGCACATTTTTTTCAATGTCATTTTTTTAATTGACTGACTTTTTTTTTTTTTTATTGCATTTTAGTGTAAATATGAGATCTGAGGTCTTTTTGACCCCAGTTCTCATATTTAAGAGGACCTGTCATGCTTTTTTCTATTACAAGGGATGTTTACATTCCTTGTAATAGAAATAAAAGTGACACAATTTTTAAACAGTGTAAAAATAAATAAAATCATGTAAAATAAATAAAAATGAAAAAAAAAATTTTTTAAAACCCCCCGTCCCGACAAGCTCGCGCGCAGAAGCGAACGCATACGTGAGTAGCGCCCGCATATGAAAACGGTGGTCAAACCACACATGTGAGGTATCGCTGCGACCGGTAGAGCGAGAGCAATAATTCTAGCCCTAGACCTCCTCTGTAACGCAAAACATGCAACCTGTAGAATTTTTTAAAGGTCGCCTATGGAGATTTTTGAGGGTAAAAGTTTGACGCCATTCCACGAGCGGGCGCAATTTTGAAGCGTGACATGTTGGGTATCAATTTACTTGGCGTAACATTATATTTCACAATATAAAAAAAATTGGGCTAACTTTACTGTTGTCTTATTTTTTTTTATCCAAAAAAGTGAATTTTTTCCAAAAAAAGTGCGCTTATAAGACCGCTGCGCAAATACGGTGCAAAAAAAAGTATTGCAATGACCGCCATTTTATTCTCTAGGGTGTTAGAAAAAAACAATAATTATAATGTTTGGGGGTTCTAAGTAATTTTCTGGCAAAAAAAACTGTTTTAAACATGTAAACACCTAAAATCCAAAGCGAGGCTGGTCCTTAAATGGTTAAAGGATTAGTTCACTTTTACCACAAAGATGCCTATGCAGATAAGAGACATCTATAGATAAAAACAAACTGAGCAGCTCTGACTAAAGTTGAATAACTCCCTTGCTATAGGTGTAGGCCATTTACATACCTTATGAAGCCTGACTGGAATACTTCCAGGACATTGCCAAGTACTCCCAGGAGGTTGCTAAGTGAGGCCTAATCGTCACAGCCCACCTCCACCATCACAGGAGTCAGCTCTCAAATGCTGAGCTCAGAGCTACTGTATCAGGGAAGAGAAAGAATTTGTGAGGGGGTTTAAATCAGAGAAAGAGCTCATTCCTGTGATGGTGGAGGTGGGCAGTGATGACTAGGCCTCACTTAGCAACGTCCTGGGAGTACTTAGCAACGTCCTGGGAGTACTTAGCAACGTCCTGGGAATACTCCAGTCAGGCTTCATAATGTATGTAAATGGCCTACTCCTGTAGCAAAAGTATTATTCATCTTTAGCCAGGGCTGCACAGTTTGTTTTAATCTACAAATATCCTTTACCTGCATAGGCAGGTTTTGTGTAAAGGTGAACTATCCTTTTAAAGCAGAAGTAAAACCGTTGATTTAACAATTAAAAAAAAAAAAGTTACATTTCCGGCAAGTGCCGGTGTTCCATTAGAATCGGTGACCCATCAGAATAGGTAACAAAAGTGACATTCCGTCACAACAACACAACGGCCATCTTGGTACACCCCACACTCATCCACAGTAAGCCTGCAGTCAGAAGGCAGCAGCGGACATCTTTTTACACCCAGCCAAATCTTGCATTCTACACTTATTTTTAGCAGTAAACTGAGCTTATATAGTGAAATACAGTATTTTGAAATCTGTCACACTGTTTTGATGTTAAATTTTAAAAGCAGCGGCAAGCCTGTTGTTCTCACAGGTTTGCTAATCTGACAGAACACCGCTCTCCTTATAACCACTTAAAAAAAAACAAAAAAATAAAGTTAGCAGCTACAAATACTGCAGCTGCTGACTTTTAATAATCGGACACTTACCTGTCCCGCGGTCCAGCGATGCGGGGGATCGAAGCCCCGCTCGTTTCCCCCTCCGCTCGGCAGCACTGACATTGTAACTGTGGACGCCCGGATGTGGCTTCACAGCCGGGCACCCACTGTGCATGCGTGAGCGGTGCCGCGCGCCGTGATTGGCCGCGCAATCATCTGGGACCTGTGACGTGTCCCAGATGATTGACAAGAGGGAGGGGGCAGAGCTGATCTCCCTTCCTGCGCCGAGGGAAGTGACGTCAAGATCCCAGGCGCTGAAGGAGGCAGACTACGAGGGACCCCCTAGCAACAGGCATTTAGAGGTGAGTAAAAAAAAAAAAATTCGCCAAATGTTTTTTGTTTTTTTTTATGGACATACATTAAATTTTTTTTTTTAGGGTGGAACTCCACTTTAATGACCGAGCCTCTTTCTGAGATTTGTTGTTTACAAGTTAAAAACAGTTTTTTTTGCTAGAAAATTACTTAGAACCCCCAAACATTATACATTTTTTTTCCCTAACACCCTAGAGAATAAAATGGCGGTCGTTGCAATACTTTCTGTCACACCGTATTTGCGCAGTGGTCTTGCACTTTTTTTGGAAAAAATACACTTTTTTGAAAAAAAAATAAGACAACAGTAAAGTTAGCCCAATTTTTTTTTACATTGTGAAAGATAATGTTACGCCGAGTAAATTGATACCCAACATGTCACGCTTCAAAATTGCGCCCGCTCGTGGAATGGGGACAAACTTTTACCCTTAAAAATCTCCATAGGCAAAGTTTAAAAAATTCTACAGGTTGCATGTTTTAAGTTAGGGAGGATGTCGAGGGCTAGAATTATTGCTCTCGCTCTACCGATCATACAATACCTCACATGTGTGGTTTGAACACTGTTTTCATATGCGGGTGCTACTCACGTATGCTTTCGCTTCTGCTCACGAGTTCGTCAGGGCATTTTTTTTCTTATTTATTTTACCTTTTATTTTTACACTGTTTTTTAAAAAAACATAATAAAATTGTGACACTTTTATTCCTATTACAAGGAATGTAAACATCCCTTGTGATAGAAAAAGGAGGACCTCCTAAATATGAGATCTGGGGTCAAAAAGACCTCAGATCTCATATTTACACTAAAATGCAATAAAAAAAAAATTGTCATTTAAAAAAAAATAAATAAAAATATGGCCCTTTAATAGCTATGGGTGGAAGTGACATTTTGACGTCGCTTCCGCCCTGCAATGATATGGAGACGGATGGGGGCCATCCTCCCCACACTCGTCTCCATGTCAGGCCACAGGAAGGATCTGATTGCCTTCGCTGCTGCCGACAGTTCCGGGAAGCGGCGGAGGGCACCAGAGCGCGACGGGATTGGTGGGCCCCTCTCCCGCCGCCAATAAAAGTCTTAAACCAGACCGCTCACCGAAAAAGAGGATACCGGGGTTATGGCCTCTAGCTGCGTCCATAACAACGATATGCCTCTTCAAACAGCCGACGTATAACGAAGGTGGGCGGTCCAGAAGTGGTTAAAATTCACACATCAAAACAGTCTGACGGGTTTCAAAATATGGTCCTCTCCTGAATAGGAAGGTCCCTTTGCGTGACTCTTGATTAAAGCGAGGCAGACTCAAGTCCATGTAGCCAAAAGTTCTGGTGGACCCTAAATGCCCATGATCAGCCAAAGCCTACCAATGAGTACTAGGTGAGGGGCTCTTCCGAAGAGAGGGGAGTAAGGAACCACACATCATCTTCCTAGACTTCAGAGTAGGCCCAATGACCCACACCCTACAATCCTTGAGTGAAAAAAAACATACATATAAGTGCAAGTGACACACGGGTAAGAGAAAATAAATAAAACGAAAAAAGTGCCAGTGCATGTGCAGTGGCTAGGCCTTGCGGCATGGTAACAGAAATTGCCCTGGTCTCGGCCTACTGCCAGTAATGAAGAGCGGTGATTGAACTCAACCAGCAAAGTAAATCTTCTGACCATAGCAGATAGTTTCCTCTACTGCTGGATCAGATGCTGGAGACTCCAAAGTCTTTTCAGCGTTAGGATGAAAGGACCCAGATTTTATGAACATAGTTTATTACAACTAAAATGAAAGAAATAAAATTGCCCTTTTTTGGTAATTGAGTTTTATTGAGGAAGTACACTTTTGATAACAGTAAATAGTCTTTGATGTGGGGTTATGATGTTGATTATGACTATCAAGGTCTATTAAACAGATGAGAAGGTGTCTGCAATGTCATAAAGTATTGAGTTTTAGGTTTTTGAAGTATCTAGTTTTAGGATTTTCCAGTTTTTCCCTACTCCCCTTTCCCAGTTATACTAGGTCATAGACTTTTAGAAGCTTCTTTTTTTTTAATGTGTCAAGTACTAATGTTTTTTATAATTTTCTAAAAACCTTAAAAAAAATAGCTTTTTATAACTTACAACGATAAGCCATAACGTTAAAGTGGTTGTAAACCCTTACAGACCACTTTGAACTACAGGTAAGCCTAGATTAAGGCTTACCTGTAGGTCCAAGAAATATCTCCTAAACCTACACAGTTAAGGAGATATTTGCAAAAAGACAGACACCGCTGTCTACGGCGCATGCATGATTAATGTTAGTGAGTCAATGAGGAGGGGGGGGGTCAAGCAGCGGCTCTGTGTCTGAATGGACACACAGAGCTGCGGCTCGGGTGCCCCCATACCAAGCTGCTTGCTGTGGAGGCACTCGGCAGGAGGGAGGGACCAGGGGATCTGGGTTGCTCTGTGCAAAACCATTACACAGAGCAGGTAAGTATGACATGGTTTTTATTTTTAAACAAACAAAAAAATGAGACTTTAGTATCACTTTAAAAAGGTCTGCTACAGATAGCTTGGTGCCAGATACCACAGTATACCTTCAGAGGTCTAGTGGTGTCCAAGCCACGATAGGTCAGGGCTGTTTTGGTGGCAAAAGGAGGACCTACTCAATATTAGGTGAGTATTAAAAATGTTATGACTGAACACAGTGGCGGCTGGTGCTCAAAATTTTTGGGGGGGCGCAAACAAACTGAAAAATTCTGAAAAAAAACATCAATTGCAGCCTCACTGTACCACCAAACGCAGCCACTGTGCCATCAAACGCTGCCACTGTGCCATCAATTGCCGCTACCGTGCCATCAATTGCCGCCACTGTGCCATCAAACGCAGCCACTGTGCCATCAAATGCAGCCACTGTGCCCATCAATTGCCGCCACTGTGCCATTAATTGCCGCCACTGTGCCATCCATCACTGCCACTGTGCCATCAAATGCAGCCACTGTGCCAATCAATTGCCGCCACTGTGCCATAAATTGCTGCCACTTTGCCATCAATTGCCGCCACTGTGCCATCAAATGCAGCCACTGTGCCATCAATTGCCGCCACTGTGCCCATCAATTGCCGCCACTGTGTCATCAATTGCCGCCACTGTGCCATCAAACGCAGCCACTGTGCCATCAAACGCAGCCACTGTGCCATCAAACGCAGCCACTGTGCCATCAATTGCCGCCTCTGTGCCATCAATTGTCGCCA
Organism: Lithobates septentrionalis; assembly: GCA_037952835.1. Lineage (NCBI taxonomy): Eukaryota > Metazoa > Chordata > Amphibia > Anura > Ranidae > Lithobates > Lithobates septentrionalis. The sequence goes on along the minus strand of JBBDGP010000936.1, from coordinate 637,515 downwards.
CTGTGCCCAAACGCAGCCATTGTGCCATATCAAATGTTCCCACTGTACAGTGTTAGTGAAGCATAAGAGGGAAAAATGCACATTAATTATAATACTATTCACTCTCCCCCCCCCCTTACAAATATAATACAACAGCCTGGCACTGGCAGCCATTATACTTACCTTACACAGGCAGCTCCGCTTGGGCCGTGCGTCCCACAGAGCTGCCGACACCACTTCCGGTTTCCATCTGGTCTCTGGAACAGGGAAGCCGGAAGTAACTTGAACAATAAAGCATCCGCCCGTGGGTTGATGCTGCTCGGCATGATGGATTGCACTGCAAGGCGAGTTAAAAGCCTGCAAATGAAGCGCCTCGTCAGCAATCTCGTGATTGCATAGACATGGTGCTTCCCATAGTGCACTGTGTCTGGCGCCTGAACACAGTGCACTTAAGGACCTTCAGGGTGACCTTTCCTGCCCCTTGGAACATAAAAGTTGAAGTTATGTTACGGATCAAAGTAACAGTTTCCTCTATGATTAAAGCTAATATCCTGCCCTGGGGGAGCAGACAATTTTTCTTGCTCGCTCTCTTCTAGAGAAAAATCTGTGTATATGGCGCTAAAATGCAAACATATATCAAATATCAGCCAGCACAGATCACTAGGACAAGCAGAAGCAGGATCTTCCATTAGATGGATAGCGTAGGACCCTCTGATATTGGGGTACTTTGACAAAGTTATGTTATTTTGAACACTTGAGAGGATTTGGTCTGACAAGTTGGCTGCTTCTGAGGACTGCTTCTCTGTGATATCTCCTGACCAATTGGACCATCTTCAATCCTGATCTGGAGTCCAGATGTGGAGGTCCCATATACTGGTGATTACACCACATGCCCTGTTGACTCACTGAGCATATGCCCATTTGAGACTTCTTACTCCGGTAAGCCTCCTACTAACCGGTGGTGGTTTTCATTGTCTGTGTCTTCACTCCAACACTGGCGGCACGTGGAATCCTCTTTCTGGCTACACAGTTTTTTTTCACCATTTATCCATGGATTGTTGTATTCGTGGTTTAAAAACCTCTATTTGATGGAACAAAGACTTTAGGTTGGGTGTGACTTTTAGGTCAGTTTTCACTGTTTCTATTTTTGTGGTTATTTCACAATTTACATTAGATTGTATATATATGAATTCGTATCATTATGAATTTTTGAGCACTGCACACATTTTATTTTTCACGCTCTCTTCTAGAGCATTGGACCCCTCACTTCCCCCTGTGAGTTATGTTGCTTCTGGAGCCTATGAGAGAGGACCTGCCCAGTGGAAGTGTTGCCTCTACCATTAGGAGGTGTGCAAGTAGGCAGCGATGTGGACACCCAAAGAAGAAGAGAGAAGGCTTGTCATGTGACCATGCGTCATCATTCTATGATGCGAAACGCGTAGAGGCTGCTGGGAGTTTTTTGCATCAGGTGACCGGACGCGAACGGGAACGGGAACGAGGCTTGAAGCGCAAGCCAAGCGTGGAGGCCGCACAGTACTACCAGGCGGACCATGCAAACAGCCCAAACACCCGTCCATAACTGCTGGATAAGCTTTGTGCCGGCTCGAGGGCACTTTTAAATGTGAGTGGATACTCTTTCTTTGGATTTTAAAATAAATAGTTTAAACATATTGCGCTATGATCGTTTTTTTGTCCCTATGCTTTTATATGAGGAATACTAGAGTCCAAGTATAGCCGGTGAGTAGTGTTACATAGGTGGAGTGGTTATCCCTTGAATGAACCAAAGGCGCATCTTTAAATAAGCATCTGGTGAGTGGCCAATCTGAATGGTGGAGGTGTCTCACTAAGTCACATATGATTACTGAAGGAACATAGGAGCATGTCAGTCACAACAATTGATAAAGGATTTTGCAGCACTTTTGAAGGACTTTTTCATGTATTGGATAATATATGTTTATATCTTTGTCTGATTCAAAGTTTTAAGTTAATGCACATGATATTACTTATAAGTGATTGTTTGGAAAAATAGAAAAAGAACATTGTAAGTGGTGGTAATATGGGAGTAGCGCATTCACACACACTAATCAGCAAGGTCTGAAATAAAAACTTTTTTTTTCTTACTTTTGTTGGTATGTGTATTAGTCATTTCTTCTACAAAACGAACGTTCTGCCTTAAAGTCAAACTCTAGGAAACAATTATCCCTTGCAGTGCTCCTTTAGGTCTAGGAAGCAAAAAAAATAAAAAAAAAGATCAACGTACCTTATCCTCCATTCCTCTGCACTGCTAGACTGGTCCTCAATGTTTTCTCCCCCATGCTCCACCAGTCTAAGGTCCTGGCAACATCAAGACCAATGCAGGGTCCGTGATGTCGAGGGACAGTCCACCACCTTAGTGAGGGGGAGCGCCATCTGCCTGGGCAGTGGAGGATCAGGTAAGTAAAAGTTCAAAAGCGTAACCTAGACTTAACGAGCAGTAGACAGTTTTAGGGTTACCGGAGTTGGATTTTAAAGATCCAATCACAAACACATGCACGCAAGTTAATGTAGGGTTTTTGGTCTGTTGACTTGCGGTATATTGCCCATCAAATGCACATCCATGGACCAAAAATCTTTGCCTCGTCTTATTTCAGCACATTACCAGACAACATATATATTCTATATACACTTTATTAGGTACACCTGTTCAATTGATTGGTAACAAAAATTGCTAATCAGTCAATCACATGGCAGTAACTCAATGCATTTAGGCATTCAGACATGGTGAAGACGACTTGCTAAAGTTCAAACCGAGCATCAGAATGGGGAAGAAAGAGGATTTAAGTAACTTTGAACGTGACATGGTTGTTGGTGCCAGACGAGCTGGTCTAAGTATTCCAAAAACTGCTGAGCTACTGGGATTTTCACACACAACCATCTCTAGGGTTTACAGAGAATAGTCAGAAAAAGGGAAAATATCCAGTGAGTGGCAGTTTTGCGGTTGAAAATGCCTTGTTAATGTCAGAGGTCAGAGGAGAATGGGCAGACTGGATCAAGATGATAGAAAGGCAACAGTAACTCAAATAACCGCTCGTTACAACCAAGGTATGCGGAATACCATCTCTGAATCCACAACACATCCAACCTTGAAGCAGATGGTGCTTCAGCAGCAGAAGACCACACCGGGTGCCACTCCTGTCCGCTAATAACAGGAAACCGAGGCTACCAAAATTGGACAATAGAAGATTGGAAAAACATTGCCTGGTCTGATGAATCTCGATTTGCTAGGGTCAGAATTTGGTGTAAACAACATGAAAGCATGGATCCATCCTGCCTTGTATCAATGGTTCAGGCTGGTGGTGGTGTAATGGTGTGGGGGATATTTTCTTGGCACATTTTGGGCCCCTTAGTACCAATTGAGAATCATTTAAATGCCATGGCCTACCTGAGTATTGTTGCTGACCATGTCCATCCATTTATGACTACAGTGTCCCCATCTTCTGATGGCTCCTTCCAGCAGGATAATGCACCTTGTCACAAAGCTCCAATTATCTCAAACCGGTTTCTTGAACATGACAATGAGTTCAATGTACTCCAATGGCCTCCATAATCACCAGATCTCAATCCAACAGAGCACCCTTGGATGTGGTGAAGCTGACAAACCTGCAGCAACTGCTTGATGCTATTATGTCAATATGGATCAAAACGTCTGAGGAATGTTTCCAGCACCTTGTTGAATCTATGCCACAAAGAATTAAGGCAGTTCTAAAGGCAAAAGGGGGTCCAACCTGGTACTAGCAAGGTGTACCTAATAAAGTGGCCAGTGACTGTATATAGCTTATTGTTGTATCATGCATAATAACACAAAGTATGGGTGTGAAGCCACACTTGATGGCACATGCAAGAAGGTTAGTTCATTAAATAGAGAAAATCCCCTCTAAACTGTACATTAAACCTAATAAGAGGTTATCCCAGTTCTCCAGAAGGGTATTGTGACCCATGAGAGGACAAGATTTGCTTATGATTGCATATTTCTTCTAAAAAGGAAATGTATATTCAGCCAGCACTATTAAAGTGTCTATTTGGAACAAAGTTTGTACATCCCACTTGCTATCCTGGTAACACGGGGCAAAGCTGAGTCTTATCATGGAACATCTGCTTTGGATTTCCTGGCATGTTTTTCTTATTGTACTATTTGAGCTCCGGATTTTGGACGGACTGTGGCGCTACACATGAAACTGCAGAAGTATCTTCTGTCGGTGGCTTTATTTACAGACAATAATAGTTGTTTCCAGAATTCATGCAAAGCCTTCCTCCATATGTTTCAACCACTGCTGTTCAACATCAATCACAAATGCCTTTTAAAGTGCACCTGCTGTCCTGGAGAGGTGGGTTATCTGAGTAGATATTACCTTATCCTAAATTATGAAGGTTTTTGAATATCTGGGAAGAATAATATTATCCTCTTGCCACCCGTGTAACGCATATGCATGCCGCATAGGGGCGGACTGACCATTCGGGCACTCGGGCACTGCCCGAGGGCCCCATGCCACTAAGGGGCCCCATCAGGGTTGCCAGCCTCAATAAAACCAGGGACAGTATGTAAAAATCTGTGTTTTTTTAAAAATCCCAAGATTATAGCTGCCCCGCCTCTCCAGTACCTTTTCAGTGTGTGTATGTGTATTCTGTGTGTGTATACTGCGTGTGTCTGTGTGTGTATACTGTATGTGTGTGTGTATACTGTGTGTGTATATTGTGTGTCTGTGTGTGTATACTGTATGTGTGTGTGTAAACTGTGTGGCCCCATAATCTATTGCCTGGGGGCCCCGTAATCTCCTATTGCCCAGGGGCCCCAAAATCTTCTCCTATTGCCCGGGGGCCCCATAATCTCCTATTGCCCGGGGGCCCCATGAGTTGTCAGTCCGCCCCTGATGCCGCACAGATGCATCTATGGTTGAAATAAAGTAGCTGCACTGTTCCAGCTCCGTCCACCTCAATACTATCCTCTAAATCCACATGAAGAGGTGCAGGTCTGGCTCGCAAACCCTAAATTGCTTAGAAGGAAAAGTGGATGACCCCACTCAAATATGCAGAAGATGGCAGGAGTTTATTAGAAATAGTCCATCACAACAGACACATATACAGCAGCTACAGGACAGGAACAGCGTTAACACGTTTTGCGCTCCCAAGAGCTTAAAGTTTCTGTGAGAAAGTGCTCACTGCACGCTCCCAGCACAGTGACCAAGCTGCCAGGACTGGTTCTCAATCATGTGACCATTCTGACAGCCAATCACAGTGGCCACGTGATTGGGCAGTCCTTCCTGTCCCCCGGGCATAAAGACTAAGTTAAAGGGATACCTAGATAAGTGAAACCAAAAATCTAAACATTGATATAAACCCATTTTACCACTGAGCCACAAAGAAGTGTGATATCCTCAATCAAACTGTGAATGATGTAAATTAAAAATACATAATGCAGCCACTTTAAATATATGCAAAATGTCAAAAATTCACCAAAACTATCACAGGTAAATAGCAGCTCAAAATTAAATGTGTATCATATTGTGTAACAAAATAAACTTACAAAATTGTTAAATAAAATGAGACACACATGCTGGAACCAATAACATTAAAACAAATGGTTAAAAGGTAACACCCAGTGCCATATATCATGTGAAAGTGAACATAAAGTCCATAAAAATCCTCAAATGTCCAGTGTTTGTCCTGGTAAAATAAATATAACATTCAGTGAATGTCCACTTTAATGCCGCGTACACACCGACGGAAAATGTTCGATGGGAGCTTGTTGTTGTTGAAATTCCGACCGTGTGTAGGCTCCATCGGACATTTTCCATCGGAATTTCCGTCACACAAAATTTGAGATCTGGATCTCAAATTTTCTGACAACAAAATCCGTTGTCATAAATTCCGATCATGTGTACACAATTCCGATGCACAAAGTTCCACGCATGTTCGGAATCAAGCAGAAGAGCCGCACTGGCTATTGAACTTCATTTTTCTCGGCTCGTCGTACGTGTTGTACGTCACCGCGTTCTTGACGTTCGGAATTTCCGACAAGATTTGTGTGACCGTGTGTATGCAAGACAAGTTTGAGCCAACATCCGAAGGGAAAAAAATATGGATTTTGTTGTCGGAATGTGCGATTGTGTGTACACGGCATAAGTGTTCTTCGCACCACACCACATGAATAAGTGCCACTGCTTCCCCAATGGATGTAAACTCACCAACTCGATTTGCCTCACATTCTAATGCTTGGCAAACACACTTGTTCAACCCACAGGTTGATTAATCCATCAGCGGCCATCTCCAGCTCATATGAGATGATCCCAAACAGGATGACCCTCTCAGGATATTGTCCCTATCCAGTGTAAAGGCCTGAACCTTGACATCCAGGAGAACGGGGCTCAATCCAGAACCAATCCTCACTATCGCATCTTCAGAGGTATATGAATGTCCAAGTGGGGTCACCAAGGTTTTTAAAGATTCTGATTTTCTTACTCTTCTTCCCGTATGAGAATATCAACCTTCCCCAGGTAAAATAAACTGTCCGTCTTGTTCTCTATGAATCTCAGGTTAATAAATCCTCCTGGAAATCTCAGTCCCAGCCGTGCTTCACCGTCGTAACATCTACCATAGTAGTCTGTGTCTGGAGGTGATGGGATGGGGACAATGTAAGTAGGAACAAGATGGATCTAGCTACAGGATTACTAGGACTCATGAGGTCACTCGGAATCTCTTGGAAGGTCAGGGACACAGGAAACTCAGACTCTTGGGGTCACTTAAAATCTCACAGAAAGTCAGGGACAGTAGGAAACACTGGGTGATCTGGTTCTAGGAACGTTAGCTAATGTCCCTGACCTTCCGAAAGATTCATAGTGACCCCATGAGTCCTAGTAATCCTGTAGCTGGATCCATCTTTGGATCCTTCTTTGTTCGGCTCTAAGATCAGCCGACCAGCTGGTCGATTGGGTGTCCCAGTGGGACAGGACAGCCCAATGAAGCTGCGGTGGGGGGGGGAGGGGGGATGTCCCCTCCTGCTGCTTGTAGTTAGCCGCTAGGATTGCTTTTACAAGAGAGCCAACCATTGGGTCTAAAAAAACAATACCGGGATGATGCCAACTGCAGGCATCTTGCCGGTATAAGCAATTGAAGTCCAGTGACATACGGGTAAGTCGCTGGTCGGCAAGTTTTAATATACACTTATTGAGATTAAAAAAAAAATATATGAAATTAATTTGGGTACAGTGTTGCATGGCCAAGCAATTTCCAGTTAAAATAGCACAGTGCTGAATAGCTAAAAATGCCCTGGTCATGAAGGGGGCAAAAACCTTCACACACTTCACAACCCTCTGTCTGTCCATCTCAACTATCTACTGGAAAATATGCATAGCCATGGTTGCTAATGGTACCAGCCAGTTGACTAGGGGAGCAAATGCTTATAGTCCACCATGTCAAGTCCATAATATTCCATACAGCACTGTACTCCAATATTCAGACATGCACTGGATTCAGGTCACTTCCACACGTGTTCATCATCTGTGTATCCTCCAGTACAGCAATTTGTCATGACATTGTTTTGTATGGAGGCCACACAGACTGTGCAACACTTGGCAGACGCTATCAGACATATACTTGGCTCAAATCTTTAACATACAGTGCCTTGAAAAAGTATTCATACCCCTTGACATTTTCCACATTTTGTCATGTTACAACCAAAAACGTAAATGTATTTTATTGGGATTTTATGTGATAGACCAACACAAAGTGGCACATAATTGTGAAGTGGAAGAAAAATGATAAATGGTTTTCAATTTTTTATACAAATAAATATGTGAAAAGTGTGGCGTGAAATTGTATTCAGCCCCCCTGAGTCAATACTTTATAGAACCACCTTTCACTGCAATTACAGCTGCAAGTCTTTTTGGGGATGTCTCTACCAGGTTTGCACATCTAGAGAGTGACATTTTTGCCCATTCTACTTTGCAAAATATCTCAAGTTCTGTCAGGTTGGATGGAGAGCGTCTGTGAACAGCAATTTTCAAGTCTTGCCCCAGATTCTCAATTGGATTTAGGTCTGGACTTTGACTGGGCCATTCTAACACATGAATATGCTTTGATCTAAACCATTCCATTGTAGCTCTGGCTGTATGTTTAGGGTTGTTGTCCTGCTGGAAGGTGAACCTCCGCCCCAGTCTCAAGTCTTTTGCAGACTCTAACAGGTTTTCTTCTTATGCCGCGTACACACGATCGGAAATTCGGCCAGAAAAAGACCGATGAAAGCTTTTGATCGGAAAATGCGACCATGTGTATGCTCCATCAGACTTTTGCTGGCCAAATTCCAGCCAGCAAAAGATTGAGAGCATGTTCTCAATTTTTCGGTCGGAAAAAGTTCCTATCCGAAAATGCGATCGTCTGTAGCAATTCCGACACGCAAAATTCCTACGCATGCTCGGAAGCATTGAACTTAATTTTCTCGGCTCGTCGTAGTGTTGTACATCGCCGCATTCTTGACGGTCGAAAGTTCAGCAAACTTTTGTGTGACTGTGTGTATGCAAGGCAAGCTTGAGCGGAATCCCGTCGGAAAAACCATCATATATTTTAATTATTTTCTTACTAATTCTGTCCTTTTTTTTTCAATTTAAAATGACCAAAATAAAGACTTGTTTGTCCGTACAAAATTTTATTTGTATTGCTTTGTCATCTGAAAGAGCCCACTTTTGTTTAGAAAAAACAAAAACAATCCCCTCTGATTGATCCTTGTATATTACCAAGAATTTGAACAAACTTTGTGGCAGAGTCCTACCTGTTTCTATTCTTGAGAAAAAGCTGTATGTTCCACTATGTCCTTGGAAGACTGATTTCTGAAAAGGGAGTCTCTGTATTCATTCTAATCAGCTGATGCCCTTGAGTTGCAGTGTCAGCATCCCTTTAGAAGTAATTAACCCTTTGGGAATATCTCACCAAAAAAATATTATCTCTATTGCAGAGGATGCCTAAAAGCTGACTATTTTACAGCAGACTCGGCGAGCCAATCACACAATCAAGAAACAAACATTTCTGGGGGAGTTCAGCACACTGACAGTGTATAGAACTCCTCCAGGTTGCCATATTGCATTGAATTTTACAGAAAATTAAACTGGTTGCAGATTGAACGTGAAACTTGATTTTTAATAGTATTAAATGACATTATGGCTTTTGTAGCAATTGTATACATTTTTTTGCTATACAGTGGAACCTCAGATTACGAGCATAATCCGTTCCAGGAGAATGCTCGTAATCCAAAGTACTCGCATATCAAGTTTCCCCATTGAAGTCAATGGAAACGAAAATAATTTGTTCTGCATTGACTTCAATGGCATGCAATACCGCAAGTGGCCAGAGGGGGGGGCGCCGGAGAGCCTTGGAAACGGCCGGAAAGGCCCGAGGACACCTCGGCTGACCTCGGCAAACCTCGGAAAGACTCCCGAGGTTTGCTGAGGTCAGCCGAGCTGTCCTCGGGCCTTTCCGTGCATTTCCGAACAGTGCCGACCAGTGATGTCATCAGTTAATAAGTAGGATGTCTGTCGCCTCCACAGCATCCTTGCTTGATTCTCCTCTGCCCCTCTCCCTCAGCACTGGGGTCACATTAGCTGACTGATGGAGAGAAATTGAGGGAGAAGAGAAACATTGGAATACTAGTCAGTACCAGTGGGCAAAAGTGTATCTGCTTTGGAAGAAGAAAATCACCTCTAACGTTGGGCGTTGCATTTTGTAAAACTATTAGAATAGTTTTTTACCTTTTTGAATAGGGTGCCTTGACTGAAAAAAGGTTGAGAAACACTGAACCAGACACTGATAGAATTCACAAGACTGCTATATGCTGCTGATGAGAAAAGGTTTTTTATTTACTAAAATAATTGCATTTGCATGTTCTGTGTACTGTGGGAGACCAGATACGGTGAATGCAAGCTCCTGGGTTTAGTAACACTTAAACTCTCCAATAAGGCACAGAAATTGAATTGAAACACAATTGTACTTCCGATAATAGCAGTAAAGCGGATGTATTTTCAGTCTTTTAAGGTGATAGAATGACTTTCTTAAGACCTGTTTCTGCAAAGTACACGGACTTATGCCCCGTACACAGGGTCGGACATTGATCGGACATTCCGACAACAAAATCCTAGGATTTTTTCCGACGGATGTCGGCTCAAACTTGTCTTGCATACACACGGTCACACAAAGTTATCGGAAAATCCGATCATTCTGAACGCGGTGACGTAAAACACGTACGTCGGGACTATAAACGGGGCAGTAGCCAATAGCTTTTATCTCTTTATTTATTCTGAGCATGCGTGGCACTTTGTGCGTCGGATTTGTGTACACACGATCGGAAATTACAACAACGGATTTTGTTGTCGGAAAATTTTATAGCCTGCTCTCAAACCTTGTGTGTCGGAAAATCCGATGGAAAATGTGTGATGGAGCCTACACACGGTCGGAATTTCCGACAACAAGGTCCTATCACACATTTTCCGTCGGAAAATCCGACCGTGTGTACGGGGCATAAGAGATCGTGGAAGAATCATGCAGGGTCTAGCTATGACTGAACTAACACTAAACAGAAAGTGGAGGACAGTGGGAGAAACCAAATCTCATAGTAAACAAGTTGTAGTGGTCCAAAAGTGGCACTAGATATCAACATACTACAGAACAATAATAACCTGATATAGATACTATTCTGGACATTTTATAGATAGACAACTCCTATCCTCATATTGTGGTTCCAAATGAATAATAACCAGGGCTTTTTTTCAGCAGGAATGCGGGGGAACGCAGTTCCGGCACCTCCTGGACTGACTGTATGTAATGGCAAGGGGTGCTGGGGTGTGCTGCAGGGTATTGATGCTCACTGCTGGGGATCTATTCTAGCTGGAGGGGATCTATTTTTGCAGGGGGGTCTATTGTTGGTAAGGAGGTCTATTGTTGCAAGTGGGGGTCAGTTGTTGCTGAAGGAGATCTACTGCTGGGGGGGGGGTCTATTGTTGATGGCTGCCAGAGAGTCTATTAATGCTGGCTGTGCGGAGATCTGTTGATGCTGCCAGGAGTCTATTGTTGCTGGGGGGGGGGGGATTTTGTTGTGGGTGGTACATTGTTGTTAGGGGAATCTATTGTTGGTGGCTGAAGGGGATCTATTTTACTGCTTTTCTTCATATCATTACCAAATTCCATACAAATTACTTAGCACCACAAATGATACTTGGTTCTGTATTGTCTAAAAGGGGTGGTACTGGGAGGTGGGTAGGGGATGGAACCATGGGAACGATGCTCGGAGGTAGGTAGGGGCGGGAAAAAGGGGTGACTCAGAAAAGGGGAGTTCCTGCACCTATTGTCTGAGAAAAAAAGCCCTGATAATAACTATTGAAGTAGGGAACAGACACAAAAGATACACTCCGCATCATTCCAACTTTTGTAGCAATTGTATAAATTTTTTTGCTATACAGTGGAACCTCAGATTACGAGCATAATCCGTTCCAGGAGAATGCTCGTAATCCAAAGTACTCGCATATCAAAGCGAGTTTCCCCATTGAAGTCAATGGAAATTAAAATAATTTGTTCTGAATTGACTTCAATGGCATGCAATACCGCAAGCGGCCTGAGGTGGGGGGGGGGGGGGGGCGCCAGAGAGTCTTGGAAAGGGCCGGAAAGGCCCGACGACCTGAGAACTGTTCTGGTTATTTTGACGCAATTGAAGGTTTTCATACACATGATTACGTAGGTATCACATTATTGTTACAATTGTACTTGTAAGTTAGCAAGGGGCGTAACAAAGGCAGGCTAATTCTAATCAGGACTCGAAAGAATGTACACATGTAATGAAAACATTAATCGTGTCGTGTGCACAGTGAGTGGAGTGTGCAATACATAGGCAAACCATACGAAATTGAATATAATTGTATACAGAACTTATAAATTTCCTTTACAATACATATAAGTGTGACAGAACAACCCAGATCTGTGTTTTTTCATGAACTCGCACCATATTTACCAATGGAAGCATCATTTGGCATGTTACATCTATTTTATAAAGCTCTTCTAAAGGACTTAAGATCTTACATGTGGATTTGATTATTTTTAACATTACCAGCTTCATGTTTTGGAAGCAGATGTTTAAAATGCCTAGAGTTTATTTTTACAGTTGCTGCTTTTTAGTAGGTGGACTGGACAGTCTTCGCTCTGTTTAGGAGACACTGTCACCTAGGCCATTCAGGTCAAAGTGATCGCATGTCTAGAATGGGCCCCCCAACCCACTTTACTCACCTCACCAGCGCTCCATCACTGTTCCTCCACAGCTATCCACAATACCCAACACTTTAGCCACTTCCTGGGTCACTGTCACCTCCTGGCATCACTGATGAGCACCATGCAATGAGTCTAAATGCATGTTGATGGTGATCTTTTCCCAGATCTAGGTTTTCATTCAACTTACACTAAATGTACCAACTGATGCATCATTTCAGCTGTTATGCCGCGTACACACGGTCGGACTTTTCGTCTACAAAAGTCCAACGGACGCTGACGGACTAAAGCTGGCTGGTAATCCGATCGTGTGTGGGCTTCTCCGGACTTTCAACATACTTTTTTAGCCTCAAATCCGACGTACTTTAGATTTGAAACATGCTTCAAATCTTTACTTCGTAACTACGACGGACCCCGAAATCCGCTCGTCTGTGTGCTAGTCCGACGGACAAAAAGCCACGCTAGGGCACCTATTGGCTACTGGCTATGAACTTCCTTATTTTAGTCCGGTGTACGTCATCACGTAAGAATTCGACGGACTTTTGTGTGATCGTGTGTAGGCAAGTCTGTTCGTTAGAAAGTCCGCCGCAAGTCCGTCGAAAGTCCGCCGAAAGTCTGCCGGAAGTCTGTCGGACAGGCTGTCTGACTTTTGTAGACGAAAAGTCCGACCGTGTGTACGCGGCATTACATCCATTTTATGAAGTCCTTTCAAAATTCTGTTTTTAAAGCTGAACTCCGGTCACGGAAACTTTTATTTAAATATATTTCCTAAAGGCCACAAAAAGATGGCTTTTTATTAATAAAAGGTGCAGCATTTGAAAATGTAGATTTGCCATGTCAGGAATTTATTCATACAGACTTACCAAAAGGTCCACTAAGATGTCACATCCTTCGGCAGAAATCTTCTTTTCGGTAATGCTATCTGTGTGGCAGATCCCTATAGACCAGTGGTCTCCAAACTGTGGCCTGGGGGCTGCAAGCCACTGCACGGCATCTAAATGCAGTGATGTGACATCAGCATTAAAGGCTCTGCCCCTACGCATTTCATCCACTAGGACATCGTCAGGAGATGAATTGCATAGGGAGCAGTATTGAGGCAGTACCTGTGATCTGGGTCTGTGTCTTCAGAAAAGGCAGGAGTGAGCTAGGAGTGCTGTTTTGAGCTGATTGAGCTGTAGCCATAATTTCTGGTGAGTTTTTACTTCATTTGTGGATGGTGTGTGGCACATTTTGGAAGACTGCATTTCATCGTTTGGACACTGTGGTGACTGCATCTCCTTATAACAATATACCGTAGATTGTTATTACATCATTGGAGGGACATTTTTTTATGTTATTTGGATAATATATATAAGCATTGAATGTCAATATTGGTGCTGCACAATATTTATTTGATTTACTATTTAGGTTTGTGTATTAACATTTTGGTTGTAAGCCGCCTTTCCCATTAGCGCTCACTATTGCTTTATATTTTAACATACCATTGTTCTCCTCATTCCTGCTATTTTATGAATAGAATAAGTTGCTGCATGCGGTTGGACATGTAGACTTGTACACCAGCCACATTACCATACCTTGGAGCTTTCCAAGGTTGGTGATCCTGAAATGGGGGCATGGTGAGGGGCAGGTTGAGGGCAGGAGATAGTCAGTGTTTACAGAGTGTGCTACATTGAAGTGACTGGAAGCATTGGTTTAATAGCAATGTAGTGTATGGAGGCACTGGCCAAATATAAGGGTAATAGTGCTGTAGCTTGATAGGAACAGGCTTGCAGATGATTAAAGCCCAACTCCAGGAAATTTGATTGTTTTTTTTAATCTATGGGAGAGAAGAAGCGCTTTTATTTACCTGATCCTCCACACCCCTGGCAGATGGTGCTCCTCTAGCTTCCAATGGTGGACTGTCCCTTGTTGTCATTCCTGCATTGGCTTTGATGACTTCAGGATCTGGAGCATAGGGAAGAAAATTCTAGCAGCACCTAGGATTGAAGGATCGGGTAAGTTAATGTCCTTAACAAGTTCCCTAGACCTACAAGCAAATAACCTTTGCTGTTTGAGTGCAGCCCCACTGCAACTGATATCTTTCAAGTTTTTCCAGAGTTGGGCTTTAAAGTACAGTAATATGGTCCTCTATACAAGCAACACTTGGTCTCACACATAGCACCAGAGTCTTACACTGAAACAAATGGCAACCTGTGGAACTATTCTGTGTGCTCTTATTGGTCTCCATACAATAAAGAGCCAGAAAATAGGAGAGAGTTGAGAAGTCTTTGGGGAAGGAGAAGCTCCATGTTGTGCACTCTGCTGATTGACCTTACTCTTCTCTCACTACTCTCAATCAGCTGAATGCTGGGCCAAAAATATAGAGCAGCTGATCTGGAGTTCCACTAATCACACTGATTAGCCGGAGTCTCTGGCCAAAAGCCAGAAGGTTCCCAGGCTCTTATATTCTGGAGCTCACCTTTAACCTTTACTGACCACACCAGGTCTCATGCCTTGCTCCAGCCATGAATGTCATATGATCAACAAGTTCCGTCACCTCCCCTCATCAAGGAGATGCAAACCAAATGGCTTCATTGTTCCAGAAGCAACCACACTCAACACATGGAGGTTGATTTACTAAAACTGTAGCGTCCAAAAACTGATGCAGCTGTGCATAGAGACCAATCAGCTTCCAGTTTTTTTTTTTTTGTCAAAACTTAATTGAACAAGCTGAAGTTAGAAGCTGATTGGCTACCATGCAGAGTTGCAACAAGATTTTGCACTCTCCAGTTTTAGTAAATCAACCTAATGGCCTCCTTGCTGCATACTCCTCCCTGTTGGGGCTTAGTTAGAAAGCTCTACAATAGGGGTAGGCAACCTTGGGCCCTCCAGCTGTTGCAAAAGTCCCATCATGCCTCTGGGAGTAATTGTAACTGCTAGCCTTGCAATGCCTCATGGGGAATCTAGTTCCACAACAGCTGGAGGGCCCCAGGTTGCCTACCCCTGCTCTACAACAAAGCCCCAACAGGGGATGAATAGCATTGAAGAAGAACATGGGTGGGGTGTCTCTACTTAAACAAAAAACCTTTGCTTATTCATAAGAAAGTGGAGTGTTTCGTGTTTGAAACCAAGCTCTCTTTTAACCAACGGAATGCTACACTTATCAGAGCTGTTAGCTGTACTTGACCCCCATCTACTGAAACCCAACTCGGTGGTTCATTTGCTCTCCCACGAGCTTCTGATCACAACAGATGAGATAAGGGTGGTGAACGGAAAGAGATCATCTGTGCTGAGCTCTTAGCATTTCCAGTTTTACTGCTGTCAGAATCCCAGGTAGGAAGCCTGGTACACTTAAATGGAGTGGTAGGGAAGACATTAGGGGTCCAATAGACCCCTAATGTCTCCATAAAGAGTACCTGTCACCTCCTCAAAGCAACCATGTGGGGGGCTTAGTAGCCTTTGTGATAGCAATCATTTTAAATGTAAATTATTTTTTTTTAAAGTATTAAAACATAAAAAATTGCAACCACCATATTTTTACTCTATAGGACCTCTGCATTGAGAAAATGTATAATGTTCTGTGTCTTTAGGTCATTTTTAAGCAAAAAATTCTGATATTAAACATGTGCAAACAATGAAAAAAAGAATAACTACAGGCTGTGTCCTTGTAGCAAATACTCAGAATTGCAGAATTGTAAAATTTTATTTGTTACTGTCTAGTAAGCCTATTTCCCAATTGTAATTGTATCTCTGGGTCCTTCCAGCATTCTTCCTGGTTTGTAATCTTTGTGTTATGATTACTTCTACAAGACAAATAAAGCAATTATGTAAACTAACTTCCAGCTCCGCAAATTAGCAGAAATGATGTCTCTGAGCTGATGGTTCAGCTAAACCCTCAGGGGCTGCTATTAGCTTGATATTACCGGCCAGGATCAGCACGTTACAAAATTCCCAAAGTCTGTTCTTTCCCCTTGATGAAGTAATAGCACTCTTGCCGTAAATACCCCAAAATCATAATTATGCTTAAAAATGTAAATGATAGCTTTAATTGATCGGCATCACATAACCAGAAATAAGTTGAAATAGCCATGTTTTTGTAAGTGTATCTGCAGTGTAATTGAGCCTTTGCCATCTGCTGGTCATTGCTCAGTACTGCAGCTCAAGTCCCTGCAGAGCACACCTGTCTCATTAGGAATGCCTAAATAGAATGTTGAACATTTTGCCTGATGTAGTGTATCATCATTTTTTAAAAATCTTTCTGACCGTAATGTTTTTTTTACCATCAGTGAAGATTTAAATCGTTACATATTTATGTACAGTGGGTATAGAAAAGAATCACCCCCTTTACAATAATAACGTTTTGTTGCTTTGTACCCTGAAATTAAGGGTCGGTTCACACTGGGGCGACTTGGGATCCGACTTGCACGCCCTCAAGTCGCCCCAAGTCATCCCAGAAATAGATTCAATGGGAGTGAACGCTAGCGTCTTAATAGACACTACTGAAGTCGCTCCGACTTCAGAGCGTACTCCCTGTACTACTTTGATCCGACTTGGTAGGCGACCTGTACCATAGAAATCAATGGAAGTCGCCTCCAAGTCGGATCTCTCTGTAAAGTCAAGCGACTTTGCAGGGAAAACCCCTCCCTCCCAGAGAGCTGATTGCCCTGTGATTGGCCACAGCCGAAGTCGCCTGTCATGGAGGCGACTTCAAGTCGCCTTGTAATTTGCTAAAGTCGCGCTGAAGTCGCGTCGAAGCCGCGTTGAAGTCGCCGTGCAAAGTCGCGCTGAAGTCGTGTTGCCCCAGTGTGAACCGACCCTAAGGCATACACAGTTTCTGTTTTATGCAGCTGCATATACTCGGTGCAATTTATAACATCCAAGTGAAAGATATAACATCAATATGTCATAAAAAAATCAAAAACAGAATCACTGAGTTGGAAAAAGGATCACCCCTCCCCTCCTAAAAATTACCTGTAAACTCAATCAGGTGTAGCTAATCACCTTCTCAATGACACACAAAGCCATTTGACTTTCAGCTGTGATCATTTTGATTAGCTCACCATGAAAAGAGTTTTCCTGGAGCATTTCAGTCCATGGTAGAGCAACTGAAGAAAACGGTCAACTATGGGTGGCAAGGCACTGTCTAAATATCTTCAGGATAAAATTGAGAACAGGCACAACTCAGGAGATGGATACAAAAAAATTCAAAGGCTTCATCAATGCCTAGAAGCACATTGATCTCTATTATTTTGAGAAGTGGAGGATATTTGGTACAACACAGACCCTCCCTGGATCAAGGCGTCGCTCAAAACTGGAAGAAAGAGGAGGAAACTGGTCAGAGAGGCTACCAAGAGGCCTATAGCAACTCTGAAGCTGTTGCAGGCATTTATGACAAAGAGTGTTCATTGTGTGCATTTGACAACAATATCACAAATTCTCCACAAATGTGGCTTTTATGGGAGGATTGCAAGAAAAAAGCCACTCCTCAAGAAAGGCCACATGCAGTCACAACTGAGCTTTGCCAAAACGCACAGATTCTGAGGCCACATGGAAAAAGTTGTTATGGTCATATGAGACTAAAATGTAATTATTTGGCCTCAACACCAAATGATATGTCTGTCAGAAATCTAATACAGCTCACCATCCAAATAACATCATTCCTACAGTACAGCCTGGAGGTGGTAATATCTTGTTATTGGGGTGTTTCTCTGCAGCAGGGACTGGAGCACTTGTCAGGATAGAAGGAAAAATGGATGGGGCAAAATATTAGCATAGGAAAATCTGCTGCCCTCTGTCAGAAAATTGTCAATGGGAAGAAGGTTTACCTTCCAACATGACAATGACCCAAAGCACACAGCAAAAATGACCACAAAGTGGTTGAAGGAGAAAAGGGTGAATGTCCTTGCATGGCCTAGTCAAACAAACCCCATTGAAAACCTCTGGAGTGACTTGAAGACTGCAGTCCAAAATATGGTCACAATCGAATTTAACTGAACTTGAGCAGTTCTGCAAAGAAGAGTGAGCAAATATGGCAAAGCCAAAAATGTGCAAAGTTAGTAGACACATATCCCAACAGACTAAAGGCTGTAATTAAAGCAAAAAGCTGGTTCAACAAAATACTGACACAAGGGGGTGATCCTTTTTCCAACTTCAGTGATTGGAGTTTTGCAATCCCATTGAGAAAAAAAATACTCCTCAGAGAAAATCCCTGTTGTTATTGGTAGACTTACCTGATACAGGAAACGGCCCAGCTGAACTGGTTTTCTCCAATGTGAAAATCAGCACTCCTTTCTCAGTTATTTTGAGCTACATAGGGACCAGGATGGCCGAGTGCAAGTGGTTAAGGCATTGGGCTTAAAATTCAATGGATGAATATCTGTGTGGGTTCGACCCCCCATTCCTGGTAAATATTTTATTGAAGGCTGTCTCTAACAACATGTTCAAAAAGGTTTGAAAAAACATCACTTGAGAATAAAATTTAGGCTGCTCTTGGCAACGAACAAATGCTCCTGGTCAAAGCAAGAAGTCACATCATCTGCTTAAAGTACTATCACCATATGAGCCAGTTGTACACATTTGGGCTTAAAAGGTCAAAAAACTATTCGGAAACCTGTTACTTGGTACCGACAAGATGTCCATCCAGTGCTAAGAAATGCAACTTTGCAAACTTTAAAAACAGCAAAAGTTCAAAGCCAAGAACATAATGGTGTTCTCAGCCAGGAACTTAGTAATACTAGGCTACCGCATTCTCTGACACACCAAGGCTGAAAGAAGCTTTGTATATTGGGGAATAAGATATCAAAAGCATCCCTAAGGGGATACTCTAAATAGGGGACATACGCGCAGGGGCTATAAAAATACAGTCCCTCCTTATCAACCCTAACTGACCAGCGGTAAATAGCTGACAGCAATCGACAGTAAGGCCGTTTGGTCATCCCATCGAGAGAGTTTCGTCATCCCATCGAGAAAAAAAAAAACTCCTCAGATGAAATCCCTGTGCTTAATGGTTGAATCGTCATGGAAAGGAGAACAGCTCCCTCCATTGTGAATTTCATTAGTGTTTCCTCAGATGTCCTTCGCAAATAGTGAGAAGGATGGCCGAGTGTTTAAGTCATCATTGGGGCCCAAAGTGTATGTTGAAGTTTCGTAATTTTTTTTTTTTTTTCTGATATGCTGGTGTTACATCTTTCACTTGATTTAAGGCTTCATAGCATCTAAATGTGATTATTTAAAAAGGGGGGGGTAATTCTTTTCTATACCCACTGTACAGCTATACATACAAAAATTTGTTTTTGAAGCCCAGCTGAAACTTCAGGTCATACCTGTGTGTTTTTAGGTGCGGTGAAACACATATAAAGTGAAGCTTGCTATGTGGTGCTTCAAAATAGATAGATAGATAGATAGATAGATAGATAGATAGATAGATAGATAGATAGATAGATAGATAGATAGATAGACTATATTATCAAAAGTATTGGGACACCTGCCTTTACACGCACATGAACTTTAATGGAATCCCACTCTTAGTCCGTAGGGTTCAAAAATGAGTTAGCCCACCCTTTGAAGCTATAACAGCTTCAACTCTTCTGGGAAGTCAATTGTTTGGGACTTTATATGAGATCAAGACCAGATAAGTCATGTACCTCCATCCCTATCTATTGAAAATTGCGGGGGGGAAGGGGGGCAATGGGGGCAAGTGTAACTTTATATGGAGCATGCAGTCTCAGGGAAAACAAAATATTAATAGTATAAATATAAATATGTTTATTTGGTACAATAGGACCATGAATAGCAAGATACAACCAATAATTGATAGTGGTAATATAACCCATAAATTTAATCTATATACACATACATGTTGATTAATAACATATCAAAGCAATGAATACAACAATTACAATAATTAAAATGACCTCCAAACTCTTTGATCTGCATAGGTGTATTAGGAAAGAAACCATAGGTTAGTGGTAGCTCAACCCTATACCCCAAGGTATATATAGAATATAACATGATCATTATAGATAATATGTAGGTACAAACACGGCTTCAAACTAGCTTGACGTGTTTCGTGGTTTGATGTTACCACTCATCAAGAGCAGGCATGTGATAATGATCTAAAACAAGATACATAATTGTTTATGAATAGGTAACATGTAGCAGAGGAAATTATGTATTGCCCCCCTTCCCCCGCAATTCTCTTCTGGGAAGGCTGTCCACAAGGTTTAGGAGTGTGTCTATGGGAAGGTTTGACCATTCTTCCAGAAGTACATTTGTGAGATCAGGCACTGATGTGGACGAGAAGGCCTGGCTCACAGTCTTCGCTCTAATTCATCCCAAAGGTGTTCTATCGGGTTGAGGTGCAGGCCTGTCAAGCTCATCCACCCCAAACTCACTCATTCATGTCTTTATGGACCTTGTTTGTGCACTGGTGTGCAGTCATGTTGGAACAAGAAGGGGCCATCCCCAAACGGTTCCCACAAAGTTGGGAGCATAAAATTGTCCAAAATGTCTTGGTATGCTGACGCCTTAAGAGTTCCCTCCACTGGAACTAAGGGGCCAAGCCCAACCCCTGAAAAACAATCCTACACCAAATGATTTGGACCAGTGCACAAAGCAAGCTTCAAAAAGACATGGATGAGCGATTTTAGGGTGGAGGAACTTGACTGACCTTCACAGAGTCCTAACCTTAACCCAATAGAACACCTTTGGGATGAATTTTCATGGAGACTGTGAGCCAGGCCTTCTCGTCCAATATCAGTGCCTGACCTTACAAATGCATTTCTGGAAGAATGGTCAAACATTACCATAGACACACTCCTAGACCTTGTGGACAGCCTTCCCAGAAGAGTTGAAGCTGTTATAGCTGCAAAGGGAGGGCCAACTCAATATTGAACCCTATGGACTAAGACTGGGATGTTGTTAAAGTTCATGTGCGTGTAAAGGCAGGTGTCCCAATACTTTTGGTAATATAGGGTAGATAGATAGATAGATAGATAGATAGATAGATAGATAGATAGATAGATAGATAGATAGATAGATAGATAGATAGATAGATAGATAGATAGCTACTGTAGATAGATACAACATCAATGAAGACAAAGTTACTTTTAATAAACACCTTACAGTGTGTCTTACAACACAAAGACGTTCATTCCTTCCTAAGATTTTAGCTAAGCTTTATTCACATTTACAGGAAACTTTATTGTGAAAGGCCTGACATAAAACTGTCAAGAAACAGTCGGGCCCTCTAGGAGCCCCAGCCAGCATTCTGTCATCGTATCAGCTCTTGGCAGAACAACTAGAGCATTGTACTTGTGTGGCCTCACATTTTACCATCGTGCAGAATTTCTGTTACTGGACATCATAAACCCCTTAATGAAGACAAGATTGTATTGTTACAAAAAGAGACTCATGTGACTGTGTGGTTGCCATCATCCCTTTAATTATGTTTGTTTTGTAAACCCTGTGTTGGGATTTCAAAAGCAATTAAACAGAATTAATTATTTTTTAAAGATGATATCTTTCATTATTAATTAAAAGAGTTTTATTAGGATATTGTTAAAAACAGTAAACCATCTTTGCAAAGTATTCCATCACATTATGTGGTAATATTAAGGTTACAACAGTATGAGAGCATGTTGAAGTGGAATTCCCCAGCTACTTGCTGTTCCGCCATCAATTGTGCAATAGAGATGGTTTGCAGTAGGTGGCGATTTCCAACGCGTTTCATAATGTAAGCATAAACAAATTCTTCTTCAGGGTAAATACCACTTCTGAAATACATAGTAATTCTATTTTTGCATCGATGCTTCTTAAATATAAAGTTTAAACCACAATGCAGACATTTTACATTTACATTCCATTCCAACCTTGGCTCTCCAAAAGAAACTCCCACATCTCATGTGGCTTATTTTTCGTGTAATACAAGGACTGCTGGATAGATATACAAAGCTTGTGGCACCAAGAAGGATTTATGGCTGGAGAATAGAGAGGAAAAAACAGGCAAAAAGAGAGGAAATAAATATGCTGGATAATCTATCCTCATAGGAGTCTGCATAATCAAGATAGACAAAAATGTCAACTGATCTCAGAGTCTGCCAAACGCAGCCAGCAAAGCTATTAACTTGTGAGTCACCTGTACGCAGCCAAAATCCAAACTGTTGAAAGAAATACACTTCTCTTTGGTCTCAGGCCGTTTCCCAACTGTCCAGGTATACAGCTACAGCTTAAATGTTTTATCCATAGCAAAGGCTGTGGAGAGAGGAATGGCGCCAACTGCAATCCCTGGCGTTCCTCTATTGCGCGTGCGTGTCTTGGTGACGTCATGCGTTGCCGCGTCATATCCAGTCTCCGTGATCACAACATCCGGAGATCGGTATAGCGCCCATATTGGGGACAAAATGCTGCCGACACAGAGTGTCTCCAATGTCTGAGTATGAATAAATCTTTCATCTGCCTCAGTGCATTTTGGAGAGAAAAGTAAGCCCCAGACAAAATTGTAGAGGCCTTTCTGTGCCGGATATGTACACAAGAACACATACAGTATCTCACAAAAGTGAGTACACCCCTCACATTTTTGGAAATATTTTATTACATCTTTTCATGTGACAACACTGAAGAAATGACACTTTGCTACAATGTAAAGTAGTGAGTGTACAGCTTGTATAACAGTGTAAATTTGCTGTCCCCTCAAAATAACTCTACACACAGCCAATAATGTCTAAACCGCTGGCAACAAAAGTGAGTACACCCCTAAGTGAAAATGTCTAAATTGGGCCCAAAGTGTCAATATTTTGTGTGGCCACCATTATTTTCCAGCACTGCCTTAACCCTCTTGGGCATGGAGTTCACCAGAGCTTACAGGTTGCCACTGGAGTCCTCTTCCACTCCTCTATGACGATATTACAGAGCTGGAGACCTTGTGCTCCTCCACTTTCCATTTGAGGATGCCCCACAGATGCTCAATAGGGTTTAGATCTGGAGATAAGCTTGGCCAGTGCATAACGTTTACCCTCAGCTTCTTTAGCAAGGCAGTGATCGTCTTGGAGGTGTTTGGAGTCGTTATCATGTTGGAATACTGCCCTGCGGCCCAGTCTCCGGATGGAGGGGGTCATGCTCTGCTTCAGTATGTCACAGTACATGTTGGCATTCATGGTTCCCTCAATGATCTGTAGATCCCCAGTGCTGGCAGCACTCATGCAGCCCCAGACCATGACACTCCCACCACCATGCTTGACTGTAGGCAAGACAAACTTGTCTTTGTACTCCTCACCTGGTTGCCGCCACACATGCATGACACCATCTGAACCAAATAAGTTTATCTTGGTCTCATCAGACCACAGGATGTGGTTCCAGTAATCCATGTCCTTAGTCTGCTTGTCTTCAGCAAACTGTTTGTGGGCTTTCTTGTACAGCATCTTTAGAAGAGGCTTCCTTTTGGGACGAAAGCCATGTAGACCAATTTGATGCAGTGTGCGGCATATGGTCTAAGCACTGACAGGCTGACCCCCCACCCCTTTAACCTCTGTAGCAATGCTGGCAGTACTCATATGTCTATTTCCCAAAGACAACCTCTGGATATGATGCTGAGTACGTGCACTCAACTTCTTTGGTCGATCATGGCGAGGCCTGTTCTGAGTGGAACCTGTCTTGTTAAACCGCTGTATGGTCTTGGCCACCATGTTGCAGCTCAGTTTTAGGGTCTTGGTAATCTTCTTATAGCCTAGGCCATCTTTATGTAGAGCGACAATTCTTTTTTCAGATCCTCAGAGAGTTCTTTGCCATGTTGAACTTCCAGTGACCAGTATGAGAGAGAAAGAGAGCGTGATAACACCAAATTTAACACACCTGCTCCCCATTCAAATTTACACTGCTATACAAGCTTTACACTCACTATTTTACATTGTAGCAAAGTGTAATTTCTTCAGTGTTGTCACATGAAAAGATATACAAAAATGTGAGGGGTGTACTCACTTTTGTGAGATACTGTAGATCCAGGAGATCTGAATCTAGGAGAGCACTTGTACCAGTACATCAACGTTGATATTACATGTAAACGTATGTTCAAGAAAAGAAAAAAAAAAAAGAAAAAAGAATAACAACAATATAGTATATGTTATATATTCATAACCCAAGGGTGCGTTATCTATTTTTCCACTACAGGTGCCCAGAATTCAACACCTATCATGAGGATGCATAGGAGGGGGTGTCTATCCAGATGTTTATCCTTAACTATCAAGTTTCAGACCATCCCTTGAGGGTTTCACCTCAGGAAAGACAGATTAATTAATATCAATACATTTAACTTTCCTGCAGAATTTTTCATTTTTTCTTTTTTTGGATTTAATTTATTGATAGTTAAGGATAAACATCTGGATAGACACCACCTCCTATGCATTCTCATGATAGGTGATTCTGGGCACCTGTAGTGGAAAAATAGATAACGCACCCTTGGGTTATGAATATATAACATACAGTATACTATATTGTTGTTGTTTTTCTTTTTTTTGTTTTCTTTTCTTGTACATATGTTTACATGTAATATCAACATTGATGTTCTTCTGTACTGATATGAGTGCTCTCCTAGATTTAGATATCCCAGGTCTATGTGTTCTCGTGTACTTACCCGGCACAGAAAGGCCCCTACAATTTTGTCTGGGGCCTATTTTTCTCTCATAAATGCGCTGAGGGGGATGGAAGATTTCTCCACACTCAGACACTGGAGATATTCTGTGTCGGCGGCTTTTTGTCCCTACTATGGCCGCTATACCCGTCTCTGGATGTTGTCATCAGGGAAACCGGATATGACGCAGCAACGCATGACGTCACCACGACGCGCATGCGCAATATGGAGGGAGACCGGGAATTGCAGTCGGCACCATTCCTCTCTTCACAGCCGTTGCTATGGGTGAAACGATTTAGCTGTAGCTGTATACCTGGATGGTTGGGAAACGGCCTGAGAGCGAAGAGGAGTGTACTCCTTTCAACAGTTTGGATTTTGGCTGCGTACAGGTGATTCACTAGTAAGTTGGTTTGCTGGCTGCATTTGGCAGACTCTGAGATCAATTGTCATTTTTGTCTATCTTGATTATGCAGCCTCCTATGCGGATAGATTATCCAACATATTTATTTCCCTTCTTTTTGTCTCATTTTTCCTCTCTATTCTCCAGCCATAAATCCTTCTTGGTGCCACAAGCTTTGGATATCTATCCAACAGTCCTTGCATTACACGAAGAATAAGCCACATGAGATGTGGGAGCTTCTTTTGGAGAGCACTTTAGCCAAGGTTGGAATGTAATGTAAATGTAAAATGTCTGCATTGTGGTTTACACTTTATATTTAAGAAGCATTGATGCTAAAATACAATTACTATGTATTTCAGAAGTGGTATTTTCCCTGAAGAAGAATTTGTTTATGCTTACACTTTGAAACGCGTTGGACATCCCCACCTACTGCAAACCACCTCTATTGCACAATTGATGGCGGAACAGCAAGTAGCTGGGGAATTCCACTTCAACATGCTCTCATACTTTTGTAACCTTAATATCACCACATAAAGTAATGGAATACTTTGCAAAGATGGTTTACTGTTTTTAACAATATCCTATTAAAACTCTTTTAATTAATAATGAAAGATATCTTCTTTAAAAATAATTATTTCTGTTTAATTGCATTTAAAATCCCAATAAAAGGTTTACAAAACAAACAGATTGTATTGTTACGTCACTTGAAGATTCAGGTAGTATGGCTGGTTTAACATATCTCAGTCTGTATCCTGATTAAAAGGTCAGTGCAAAGTAGTATTTCACCCCCAAAAGTAGTATTTCAGTTATAGCTGGAGTTTGATGGGTCATCCAATGGCTTCCCTTATTGCCTGGGGAACCCTGTTGTGAGATCCTACTGCTATAGTTCTTGGTTCTGTTCCTGACATCTTAGCTGTATAATCTCCTCCCCAAAAAAATTAAATAAAACAAATAATTAAAATACAACAATGAGAGGGAACCTCCACCTAGCTACAAATGTAAAAAAGAAAAACATTAACAGGTTAATGTCATTTTAAAAACCAACCTTTCATTAAAATATTCTATGGTGGTCATATCATTGGGTGACCTGCTTCCAATATTCAAAATTCCAATATTCTGAATTTCCTAACTGGAAGCCCCATTGAAGTCAATGAACTTCCAAACCAGACCCTCCAAAAATTGTGCATTTTACAGAGCAACAAACAAGGCAAAATGTTTTGAGAAGCTTCTGGTAGCCTGAAGAGATGACGGGGCCAAAAAGTCACCTGAGACACTTCCTTTTAAATATTCTATGAGGAATACTAAGATAGAAGTGTGGGAACTGGTGGTGCTGGAAGCCAGGCAAATGGTGCTCAGTCAACAAAAGACACAATTTCAAGGCAAAAGCAGCCATTGGAGCATTCTTCGAAAAAGTCTTTTGGAGATTCAATCCACCAAAAATATAATTGAGATTTGTCCCAAATCCATACCACCAAAAAAAACATTGACATTCAGATATTATTTGGCCATCCGAATCCATGAAATGTTTCCCAAATCCAAACCACCAAAAATAGTATTGAAATGTAGATTTTACCCATGAAATTTGACTCAAATTTAAGGTCGTTTTGGGTCACCTCTGGATGTCACCTTGTCACATAAATCTATGAAATGTGGCCCAAATTTAAGGTCATTGTCACGTACCTGGAGATAGATCCTGACATGGAGAGGAAGGAGATCTTCTACACCTCTGGCCTGGTACCCCTAATAAAGTAAACAGGAGGCATGGAAGCCTGGATTGGCATGAATGCCTGGAAGTTCAGATGGTGAAGGCTGCGGATGAGAGGTCTGTGCGTATTTGGATGCAGGCTGGATCGTGATGTAGGGCAGCAGGTACTTGGCAGGCTGACAGATGGCAGACAGCAATGTACTTGGCAGGCTGGCAGATCACAGGCAACAGGTGCTTGGCAGGCTGGCAGGTCACAGTCAGCAGGTACTTGGCAGGCTGGCAGATAGCAGACAGCAGGTGCTTGGCAGGCTGGCAGATAGCAGACAGCAGGTACTTGGCACAGAGCAGGGTCAGGCAAGCCGGGTCAGTCACTAGCAGGCACTTTAAGAACAGAGCAGTAAGTAGCAGAGTAGTCGGGTTCAGGCTGGAGTTGGCAATGGCAATAAGACAGACAGAGGGATCAAGCAGAGACATGGTCGAAGAGCAAGCCAGGGGTCGGTTCAGAGTACAAGTGTGGTCAGATGGATCAGAACGGCAACAGGATCAAACATAGGAAACAAGTTGCAGAACACTGTAGACCATAAGTCCTAGTGTAGCAGAAGTGTTTATATAGCCCACTTATCACCACTTAGTGGCGAGCGTACAAACCTGCGCACACGCTCGTGCGCATGTGCGCAGGTCAGGCTAACGGATGCCCAGGCCATTTGTGCCTGGGCATTTTTCTTCTTTCCTGACAGTCATTTAGGGTCACCTCTGGATGTCACCCTGTCAAACGCATCCATGAAATTTGGTCCAAATTTAAGGTTATTTAGGGTCACCTCTAGATGTCACCCTGCCACACGATCCATGAAATTTGGCCAAAATGTAAGGTCATTTCGAGTATTCTCTAGCTGTCACCCTGCCACATGATTTCATAAAATTTGGCCCAAATTTAAGGTAATTTAGGGTCATCTCTAGATGTCACCCTGCCACACGAATCCATGAAATATGGCCCAAATTTAAGGTCCTTAAGGTCATCTCTAGCTTCACCCTGCCACATTAATCCATGAAATGTGGTCCAAATGTAAAGTCGAACTAAAGGCAAAAGTTTTTTGATAGCGTTTTGGATAGAGTAATGCCGCGTACACACGAGCGGACTTTACGGGCAGACTTTGCCCGGCGGACTGGATTTCGTCAGACAATTCGATCGTGTGTGGGCTCCAGCGGACTTTGTTTTCTCAAAAGTTGGATGGACTTAGATTTGAAACATGTTTTAAATCAATCCGTCGAAATCGAGTCCGGTCGAAAAGTCCGCTCGTCTGTATGCTAGTTCGACGGACAAAAAGCCACGCTAGGGCAGCTATTGGCTACTGGCTATGAACTTCCTTGTTTTAGTCCGGTCCTACATCATCACGTACGAATTCAACGGACTTTGGTGGATTGTGTGTAGGCGAGTCCGTTCATTCAGAAAGTCCGTCGTAAAGTCCGTCGAAAAGTCCGCCGGGCAAAGTCTGCCGTAAAGTCCGCTCATGTGTACGCGGCATTAGGGAAGATTATAGCATCTGTTCGGTTTATTTGCCATCTGTGTCCCAATTGGGGAAAATTCCTTCAATGTCCCATAGCCAAAACAAGAAGTGAGAGGAAACACTTTCAAAATGAGGGAATTCCTAGTAGGGTCACAAGAACTGGTGTCCCAATTAAAAGATTTCCCCTGGTGAAAATTGGGGGTACCTTTTAACTTTCAGTGATAACAGTAACCAGGACAAATAGAGACAGGATTCTAATCCCCCTCCACTATAAAAAAAAAAAAAGTTTGCCTTTCAATATACTTTATGGTCATTTAGGGACATCTGTAGCTGTCACCCTGCCACATGTATTCATGAGGTCTGGCCCAAATTAAAGGTTAAGAGTCATCTCTAATTGTTACCCTGTCACATGAATCTATGAAATCTGGCCCAAATTTAAGGACATTTAGGGTCATTTCTAGTTGTCACCCTGCCACATGAATCCATGAAATTTGGCGAGAGATGATCCTAAAAGACCTGTCACGCTGCCACATGTGCCTCCAATGGAGGCTAAAAGCAGCTCAGCTGATGTAAATTACGCACCATCAGGAAACTCATGCATGGAACACAAAAGGTGACTGTGAGAAGGATCAGCAGTGCTGAGATGCAAAACATGATGAGCAAGGTGAAAATTGTATTTTCTAAAAAAAAAACCCTAAAAACGCAACTGTTTATGAAACACAATACACCGAGCACCCAATCCCTCAAACCTCATATAAGCTGTATCGGGTTAACATAATTTCAAAAGTTGTTTTTAATATTTTTAAATCTGCAACTTTTATTAAAACAATACCAATTGATCCTGCCATGAAGGCCCTTGCGTAGGTACTTCCAGTTCTAGGATGACAACACCCTGTCTCTTGTCTCTCAGGTGAGCCTGAGGTGTTGTCTCATAGGACTCCAATGGGATCTACAAGTGCCCATTTCAATGCACATTGCTCTGGCATTGGTTTATTTTTGTCACCATTAGAAGACATACCCTGAAAAATGCATGGATATAGGAAGTGGCTGCAAAGAGACTGCAGGAGACCTTCAACACTAACGTATCAACACTAAGGTACAAATAAAGATGAAGACAGGTATTTTATTTTTAAAGAAATAACAATTTGTTTATGGTAACATAGCATCTTAATAAGATGAATATCATTTATTTAGGGTTTACATTTACTTTCAAGAGCTCCGGAAGATTTACCCCCCCCCCTTCATGACCAGGCAATTGGTCATGCAACGCTTTACATAAATTAAATTTATATAATTTTTCCCCACGAATAATAGGATTGTTCCGTCATACCTGTAAAATCCTTTTCTTGGAGTACATCAGGGGACACAGAGGAACCATAATAATGACTATATGGGTTATACGCCACTTATAGGTGGATGGACACTGGCAGATAGTCAAACAGGAAGTCCACCCCTATATAACCCCTCCTACACAGGAAGGACCTCCGTTTTGTAGCAAAACAATGAATATCCCAAAAAAGATGGGAGGAACCTCTGTGTGATGTACTCCAAGAAAAGGATTTTACAGGTAAGTATGGTGGAAAAATCCTATTTTCTTTATCGTACATCACGGGACACAGAGCAACCATAATAATGACTATATGGGATGTCCTAAAGCAATGCCCTTGAGGGGAGGGAGACACAATCACAGAAACTGCCACCTGAGAAGGACTCCTTCTGCTGCCCAAAACATACTGTGGCCAAAGTAGTATACTCCGTGGCTTTGATATCTATCTTTGATAGAGACAGCACTTGTGTTGTCCCAGACAGAATGTGGTTCACCTTCCTGAGCCTCATGACTCCTGGTGCCGCCCTGGTGGTTGATATATATATGCCCCTTCAAAGGCTTTTGCGGATAGAACCTACAACTGGTTTGTACCATAATCCAGAGCAAGGCGTACTGGCCAAAAGCTCCAAGATATTTATGGGCAGTATACTCTCCAGTGGAGACCAAGTCCACTGAACTGTAGCCACTCTCAAGATATTTATGGGCAGTATACTCTCCTTTGGAGACCAAGTCCACTGAACTGTAGCCACCCTCAAACCAAATGGAGAAACTGGCCTCAGTGGTTATACTTGAATACCAATACCTGAAAGGAAGAATTCCCCATTTCTAGACTCCGAACCATCAACCACCAATCTTTAGCTGTGCAACACGCCGAGAACAGAGCCCTTCGGCAATCCAATGCCTGAATCTTCAAGTTCCCGACAGAG
Source organism: Lithobates septentrionalis (assembly GCA_037952835.1). Classification (NCBI taxonomy): domain Eukaryota; kingdom Metazoa; phylum Chordata; class Amphibia; order Anura; family Ranidae; genus Lithobates; species Lithobates septentrionalis. The sequence continues at coordinate 606,799 of JBBDGP010000936.1, read as the reverse complement.
AATGACCCTTTACCAAGACCTGGAGTAGGAGTGTACATAAGGAATGTGCTTCGACCTAGATACAGCTTCCTACTGCAAAATGTATCGAAGGAAAATATGGACCAACTGCTTCCTCAGAAAAGGTTATTGTGTTATACTGAGATTGACACCCCCTGCGTCTTTAGCAAGTCCAGCACCAGAGCTAGGAGCTTTCCACTGCAATTACAGAAATCTTTGATGAGGCTTAAAACAACCCTACTATGTAACCCAGCACATGAACCTATGTGTTTTCTGATGATTATGGGCCCCACAAACTACCTCTTGCAGGGAGGTCATCACTGAACATACCGAGCCTATCTGAAACAGAAGGATGCCCAGCGGATGAACGTCCGTTCATCAAAGGTGCAGCAAAAATGTGCGACTTTCAAGTCGCACAAGTGTGAAAGGGGAGCCCAAAACTAAGCTCCGGCAGACCCAATGCATGCTGTTCTGGAGACACAACTCCTTCAAGTGCACCGATGCCCATGTTCTTCCAAACGTGCTTTTGCCACATGTATGTTCGTATTTATGTATGCAACATCTATGCAAAACATGTGTTTATTCAAGCAGGCATTTAGGCAACAAGTTTAAAGCATGTATACTATGTTGCACCTGCCTAACTGCACTTGGCCCCATACTAGTTTTTACTAGTTTAGCACATATGCATGCCATGCAGCCTTTTCCTGCTTCCGTCTAAAAGAAGGCTTATGCAGACCAAATGCACATTATTCTGAAGTTTTGCAAGTATGCACCTGTTCAACTGCACCAGGCCCCATACCATTTTTGTGCCAAATGCACAGTATTCTGGAGACCCAACACTTTAAAGTTCACTGCTAGGGGTGCATCGACTTACAGTTGTACAGACCCCCTGGATTAAGCAGTAAGTAAGCAGTATATAATCTAGCCACACAGATCTCCCATAGTAAGTACTCACACTTCAATAGTATTCATGGGGTAGTGTTATGTCTCAAGAGGCCCCGCTGAAGCTGTGGACCTCATGGCAACATGGCCGCCCTTCCACTTCCTGCCTATATAAAAACAGGCCATACTGAGCGAGCCTGCATGACTAAACAGCACACTGCCCTCAGTGGCCACTTTTTTTAAAAAGAGAAACTACAAAAATGCAGACTTGCCATTCCTGGTGCGTGACTCTGACCATAACAGGAGTCCAATCTTCACCCATCACGGCGAGCTTTGTCATAAAATACCTTCGGTCACTTAATGTGGGGTCCACTCCCTGGACCTGTATAGCACCCTGCAGGAAAGAACCTTGGTCAGAACAAACACTGCACAGGGTTCCATTACGCAGGGTCCAGCACTATAAAGCTGCATTACAGGCAAAACCTCAAGGAATCTTCTCTCCTTTCAATGAGGCTCGGGTACCATTCATTTTGGCTGACAGCTTTTTCGAATGGATCCAAATGAAGTCCATGATCCTAAATAGAACCGTCCAGACCTCCAAGTATGTTCCAAGAGCACATGTATCACATTAGTGACCATTCCACCTTACAAACACTGGCGAAAAAACTGAGGTCCTTCCTGTGTAGGAGGGGTTATATAGGGGTGGACTTCCTGTTTGACTATCTGCCAGTGTCCATCCACCTATAGGTGGCGTAAAACCCATATAGTCATTAATATGGTTGCTCTGTGTGCCGTGATGTACGATAAAAAAGAGCTTTCGGATTGTTTTTTTTTGCCAGCAGCTCGCTTATATCTACCAGTGCAATAATATTTGTGATCTTACATTAAACAATGCAGCTGCCTTAACTGCAAAAAGTCTACCCACACAATTTGGGTAGGGAAAGAGTCCTTGGGAGATGTAGTCTGGGGGGGGGGGGGGGGCATCTACATTAATAGCAACTAAGTTCCCAGCAGCAGCCCCTGCAAGATTTTTACAAGCCTGGTGATGGTGTCACATGGGTTGACACCAGGAAGTTGTTTCTTTCTACAAGAACAAGGTACAAGACTCAAAACTGGGATGTGATCTAGAGGGGGAGACGGAGGTTTGCAAGCTAAATTTGGGTAATGCTTGGACATAACCTTTACATTCTACTGTATATGCATTCATATGTTTTGTGTTGTCTGTACATTTCCACCCAGTTGAGGTTATTTGTTTGTACGGAGCTAACCATGCTTGGATTGCACAGCCACTCCCTATACATAATTCTTTCATTATCAGCCTTATATGATGATAGGAAATATTCAGTTTATGTACATCTAATCCTCATGGCGTTTCATATTTAGCAATCCTTGGACTCCGTGCTGTTTGTTTTACAACTTTATAATAAATAAGTGAATAAAACTGTCAGGAATCGCCTCTGCGGGAAAACAAATTCTGGACCCAAGAATGTGTCAGCGCATCGGCCGCCACTGTGGCCGCGAACTTCACTGCTGCTGCTTATTGTTTGATTACCTGGGGTGACTTGTATCAAATCAATGATATATTTCCTTACCATCTCCAGTGAGCGTCAGCATTTCTTCATCATTGCATGAGAGGGTGTCTATAGTGGTAAGAGATTTTTTTTATGTACTCTAGCGATGGCTGCGTGGCATTTCTCAGGACAGGTTTCCTGATGGTGACAACAGTGCATCATGCCTGCATAGTAAGTATGTTATAATGGACACTAGTATTCTCTACTAGAAGCCTGTGTGACAGAGTGATAATGCAGAAGTACAACTGGGAAACGGGAACAGAGAGTTGTCACCCTACACCATGAGCGAGGACCTTCATGGCAGGTAGCCAATCAGTACTTATCAGTGTCACCTATCAGTGCCGCATACCAGTGCCCATCAGTACCACCTACCAGTGCCCATCAGTGCGGTCTATCAGTGCCAATCAATGCCACCTATCAGTGCAGCCTCATCAGTACCTCCACATCAGTGCTCACCAGTGCCGAATCATACGTGCCCATCAATGTAGCCTATCAGTGCCTGTCAGTCCTGAGGCCACCTCATCAAGGCTGCCTCATCAATGCCACCTCATCCGTGCCCATCAGTTCAGCCTCATCAGTACCCATCAGTGCCACCTCATTAGTACCCATCAGTGCAGCCTCTTCAGTGGCCATCAGTGCAGCCTCATCAGTGCCCATCAGTGCCATCTCATCAGTGCCCATCTGTACCCATCAGTGCCACCTCATCAGTGCCTGTCAGTCCTGAGGCCACCTCATCAAGGCTGCCTCATCAATGCCGCCTCATCAGGGCCTATCAGTTCAGCCTCATCAGCGCCCATCAGTGCAGCCTCATCAGTACCCATCAGTGCAGCCTCATCAGTACCCATCAGTGCAGCCTCATCAGCACATATTAGTGAAGGAAAAAATTACCTGTTTGCTAGATTTTATACCAAACTAAGAAATTTTTTTTTTTTTTTCAAAGTGATCACTTTTTTTTCTTTTGGCTAGGAAAAAATAAAGGGGTCGCTGTGGTGCATGATTCAGTGCATCACACAGCTCTCGTTTTTTTTTTTTTTTGGTGCAAACTTTATTTGAAGTGTACAAAAGTACACTTCATTCATGTCACTGATGATGCTGCGCTGCTGTACGGTTACATGCTGCAGTTTCTTTGCAGCCCACTGCGGGGCAGCTCTGGGCTGCGTTGCAGTGCAAATAGGACACACAGAAAACAATCGTTTTGTATGTGTCCTTGTGGTGGCTAGCGTTTTACAGTGGGGTACAACATCGGTCAACGCACATAGTGGGACCAGCTGTCAGGAGACTCGCCAGATTACAGTTGCCCGCAAGCCTGGCACAGTGGCCAATTGCCAATATGGCCATGCCCATTTGCGCAGAAATGTGTACACATGTATTGGTGCCAAACGACAGTGCACGACAGATCTGGGTGCCCTCTGGCCTTTAAAAGAGTGACTGTGGCACATGGACATTGCTAACTGGTCTTCAGCTCCCAGTTCCCTAGTTTTGCTGATGCTTCTGATTACCCGTTACCAACTCGGCTTGCCCTTAGATACCTCTTGTCTCTCTCCCGGCTCTGACCTTGGATTGCACACGGATCTGCTCTTGTCTCCTGTCCTGTGCATGACCCCGGCTTGCCTGACCACGCCTATGATCTCCTGTCTGCTGACCACTGGCTCTCTGACCTTTGCAAGCATCCCTGACTACGCCTTCTGCTTTGCCCTGTCTGCTGTGATCTGTCTTGGTGCCTATCTGCTGTACCCAGCCTGCTGTACCTACCTGTTGCTCCAGCTTGCAGTACTTACCTGCTGTATCCAGCCTTCTGCACTTACCACTGCAACCTGCTTTCTGCTGTGTGTATCCCGCACAGCCATCAGCTCTCCTGGGTGCTACTGCTTACATCACCTGGTATCCACCTGTAGAGAGATCTCCACACCTACATCTCTCATCTGTGGCACAGCTGGCAACCCCTGCTTCTTTGGGCTTCCTGTTCCCTGTTTCCAGCTTCAGGGACACCGAGTACGCAGCCACAAGGAGAGCCCTCTCAGCATTTCGGCTTCAGGACCAGGTACGTGACACCGGCTTTTATAGGCTGTTCCTGAGCATTAATCGTAGGTGACGGATAATATTGCATATTATAGCTTGGCTTTGTAATGCTGATTGGTTGGATACAAATCAGGCTGAAAAATCACAATAAATGTCAGGTATGGTTGGGATTGTGGCCCTCTGTGCTGTCCATACATTCGGTGAAAATTTGAGCCCTAAAAAAAGGAAGACATAGTAGGGTTGATTTACTAAATCTGGTGCAGCTCTACATAGAAACCAATCAGTTTCCAGGTTTTATTGTCAAAGCTTAATTGAACAAGCTACATTTAGAAGCTGATTGGCTACCATGCACGGCTGCACCAGATTATGCACTCTCCAGTTTTAGTAAATAAACCCGAAAGTTTAAAGAGCTTTCTAGCATTCACCAGAACAACCCGTAAGGGGCAACGGGCTTTGCTGCAGGACAACTTGCAGGTTTGAGTACACCCATGCAAGAAGCAGCAGACCAGGGAAAAACTAGAACAAAATATCAAAATAAAAGATAATCTCAATACAGGGACAGGCCAAAGGTCAGGGAAGGCAGTGGACAGGAGTGGTCAGGAACAGGGTCAGAGAAAAACAGGAAGTCTGGAACAGGGGACACCAAAGCTCAGGGACATTGGAACTCAGGAACACTGGAACTCAGGAAGAGAGTGGAGTCACAAGCGTACATAGGGTGATATCATTGGATAAACTGGGGTCACTGGAACTCAGAAAACTCTGCAACTAGGAACTCTGGAACCAGGGTCTGTGGCTAGGAATTAAATCTATTTCTCAGGCAACAGAGGTTGGTCAGAGCATAGCTTAAATAATGAGATTTATGCAGCAAAATGAAGACGGCAAACAGGTATCATACACAAATATAAATCCTTTATTAACAACATTGTGGGTATACAAAAGCGTGAAGCTGTTACTTACTCATAGCACTTATGGTTAGCGGCACTTTTGATACTTTGTGGGAATGGGTTAAACATCTAAGGCCATCAAAGGGTTACCTGTGTGCCTAGCCAGTGTTTTAGTGACATTTGTGTGCTGCTTTTACTAGGGCAAGAGATTGATTTTACTCCCTGCTTTGCCAGTATACAAAATCCATCTCTTCCCCCCTCTCAGAACGGAGATCTACCTTGTGTACATAGGCAGATCGCAGTTCTGGGTGTTTTGCCGACGATCGGCGGGTGCCCCCCGAACGTCCAGTTCCCCCATACCCGCAGATCGGCTTCTGCTGTGATCAATCATAATATATAATATGTATTATATATATACATAATATCAATAATTGATTATAATAGGAAAGAGAGGGAGCATAGACAATGGTCCTAACAACCATTTCACCTCCCAGTGCCTCTGATCCATACTACCACTACCATTATGTATATATATTACTTGCTACTCATAGGTAAGAGTTGTTAGGACCATTGTCTATGCTCCCACGCCCCCACGCCTTACGTCCAGCGTCATTTGTGACGCCGCACGTTGACATTGTTTGTATTCCAACGACATTCAGCAGGAGGGACGCCGGGCTCCCACATATGAGCGCTAGTCGCTTAGACGTGGATGCTCTCTTCCTCTGAGCTGTGCACACTCAGCGTGACATTGGTTTACATCCTTGGCGATGTTGCGGGCTATTGTCACCACTAGGTGACTAAAGTGATTTCGCGCAAATTGTGATGAAATATTCAAAATAAATTATCCCATGTGGGATATATATATATAAAAAAACTATTTAAAGAATTAATTAATATACAAAATGATATGTATAAATCATATAATCTCAATCTTGCTGTGTATAATCAAATAAATCCTTAATATACTCATGTGAAATTTGGTGTGTATCACCTTGTTGTGTAAGGGAAAAAAATCAAAAAATCACAAAGTGAAAAAAATTAAAATAAAAACACAGCTTCAAATCTTATGACAATAAGACCTCATGCACACAGACGTTTTTACAGACGCTTTTTTGAGCGTTTTTTGCAGCTTAAAAAGGCCTGTCTATGTTAGTCTATGGCTTCATGCCCACCTAGGCGTTTTTGAGCTGCAAATGGCATAGGCGTTTTAAGCTGTAAAAAAAACCCAGGACCAGTGGGTTCTGAGAGACGTTTTTCAGCTGTAAAAACGCTCTAACGCTAATAAATGCTCAAAAACGCTCAAAAACGTCATTCATCAATGTTTTTTAACGTTTTTGATCCATTGAAAAAAAAAATTTGAAAAAAAACCCGCTAAAAACCGCCAATGCGGAAAAACGCTAAATAACGCTAATTAACGCTAAAAAACGCTATTGCAAAAACGTTGAA
>JBBDGP010000935.1:987500-1161310 GCA_037952835.1 Lithobates septentrionalis | reverse complement strand
GCTCTGCCTCACCTGATCATTCCTTCTGTCTCTTTACAGGTATGTGTCAGCTCATCCACATCTTCCACCGTTAACTGCAATTGGGATCTGCTTGCTGTCTCTGTGTGTGTGTGTCTCTCTGGTATGTGTCAGCTCATCCACATCTTCCACCGTTAACTGCAATTGGGATCTGCTTGCTGTCTCTGTGTGTGTGTGTCTCTCTGGTATGTGTCAGCTCATCCACATCTTCCACCGTTAACTGCAATTGGGATCTGCTTGCTGTCTCTGTGTGTGTGTGTGTCTCTCTGGTATGTGGCCTTCTCTATCTGTTGCCCTGTGCGAACAACCATGACATTATTTGTTTTTCTGAACTGTCTTACCTAGGTTTTATGTGTTGATCTTGTCTTGGCCTCTTGCTATCCTGACTTTTGAAGCAAAAAGTTCACTTTGATTGCTAGGCACTCTTATAGTCACTCATGATTAATTAACGAACTTCAACCCCACCCTTATAACAGTATATATTTGAGCATCCTTAAGGGGGTAGCACATTGCTGGGGAGCACATTGCAGGGGCTTCTATCCTTAAGGCTTCTTCCTCTAAGTGTTTCTTTCTACAAGTGTTATGCACTTCATTCTCTGCACTAAGCTCTGCCTCACCTGATCATTCCTTCTGTCTCTTTACAGGTATGTGTCAGCTCATCCACATCTTCCACCGTTAACTGCAATTGGGATCTGCTTGCTGTCTCTGTGTGTGTGTGTGTCTCTCTGGTATGTGGCCTTCTCTATCTGTTGCCCTGTGCGAACAACCATGACATTATTTGTTTTTCTGAACTGTCTTACCTAGGTTTTATGTGTTGATCTTGTCTTGGCCTCTTGCTATCCTGACTTTTGAAGCAAAAAGTTCACTTTGATTGCTAGGCACTCTTATAGTCACTCATGATTAATTAACGAACTTCAACCCCACCCTTATAACAGTATATATTTGAGCATCCTTAAGGGGGTAGCACATTGCTGGGGAGCACATTGCAGGGGCTTCTATCCTTAAGGCTTCTTCCTCTAAGTGTTTCTTTCTACAAGTGTTATGCACTTCATTCTCTGCACTAAGCTCTGCCTCACCTGATCATTCCTTCTGTCTCTTTACAGGTATGTGTCAGCTCATCCACATCTTCCACCGTTAACTGCAATTGGGATCTGCTTGCTGTCTCTGTGTGTGTGTGTCTCTCTGGTATGTGGCCTTCTCTATCTGTTGCCCTGTGCGAACAACCATGACATTATTTGTTTTTCTGAACTGTCTTACCTAGGTTTTATGTGTTGATCTTGTCTTGGCCTCTTGCTATCCTGACTTTTGAAGCAAAAAGTTCACTTTGATTGCTAGGCACTCTTATAGTCACTCATGATTAATTAACGAACTTCAACCCCACCCTTATAACAGTATATATTTGAGCATCCTTAAGGGGGTAGCACATTGCTGGGGAGCACATTGCAGGGGCTTCTATCCTTAAGGCTTCTTCCTCTAAGTGTTTCTTTCTACAAGTGTTATGCACTTCATTCTCTGCACTAAGCTCTGCCTCACCTGATCATTCCTTCTGTCTCTTTACAGGTATGTGTCAGCTCATCCACATCTTCCACCGTTAACTGCAATTGGGATCTGCTTGCTGTCTCTGTGTGTGTGTGTGTGTCTCTCTGGTATGTGGCTTTCTCTATCTGTTGCCCTGTGCGAACAACCATGACATTATTTGTTTTTCTGAACTGTCTTACCTAGGTTTTATGTGTTGATCTTGTCTTGGCCTCTTGCTATCCTGACTTTTGAAGCAAAAAGTTCACTTTGATTGCTAGGCACTCTTATAGTCACTCATGATTAATTAACGAACTTCAACCCCACCCTTATAACAGTATATATTTGAGCATCCTTAAGGGGGTAGCACATTGCTGGGGAGCACATTGCAGGGGCTTCTATCCTTAAGGCTTCTTCCTCTAAGTGTTTCTTTCTACAAGTGTTATGCACTTCATTCTCTGCACTAAGCTCTGCCTCACCTGATCATTCCTTCTGTCTCTTTACAGGTATGTGTCAGCTCATCCACATCTTCCACCGTTAACTGCAATTGGGATCTGCTTGCTGTCTCTGTGTGTGTGTGTCTCTCTGGTATGTGGCCTTCTCTATCTGTTGCCCTGTGCGAACAACCATGACATTATTTGTTTTTCTGAACTGTCTTACCTAGGTTTTATGTGTTGATCTTGTCTTGGCCTCTTGCTATCCTGACTTTTGAAGCAAAAAGTTCACTTTGATTGCTAGGCACTCTTATAGTCACTCATGATTAATTAACGAACTTCAACCCCACCCTTATAACAGTATATATTTGAGCATCCTTAAGGGGGTAGCACATTGCTGGGGAGCACACTGCAGGGGCTTCTATCCTTAAGGCTTCTTCCTCTAAGTGTTTCTTTCTACAAGTGTTATGCACTTCATTCTCTGCACTAAGCTCTGCCTCACCTGATCATTCCTTCTGTCTCTTTACAGGTATGTGTCAGCTCATCCACATCTTCCACCGTTAACTGCAATTGGGATCTGCTTGCTGTCTCTGTGTGTGTGTGTCTCTCTGGTATGTGGCCTTCTCTATCTGTTGCCCTGTGCGAACAACCATGACATTATTTGTTTTTCTGAACTGTCTTACCTAGGTTTTATGTGTTGATCTTGTCTTGGCCTCTTGCTATCCTGACTTTTGAAGCAAAAAGTTCACTTTGATTGCTAGGCACTCTTATAGTCACTCATGATTAATTAACGAACTTCAACCCCACCCTTATAACAGTATATATTTGAGCATCCTTAAGGGGGTAGCACATTGCTGGGGAGCACATTGCAGGGGCTTCTATCCTTAAGGCTTCTTCCTCTAAGTGTTTCTTTCTACAAGTGTTATGCACTTCATTCTCTGCACTAAGCTCTGCCTCACCTGATCATTCCTTCTGTCTCTTTACAGGTATGTGTCAGCTCATCCACATCTTCCACCGTTAACTGCAATTGGGATCTGCTTGCTGTCTCTGTGTGTGTGTGTGTGTCTCTCTGGTATGTGGCCTTCTCTATCTGTTGCCCTGTGCGAACAACCATGACATTATTTGTTTTTCTGAACTGTCTTACCTAGGTTTTATGTGTTGATCTTGTCTTGGCCTCTTGCTATCCTGACTTTTGAAGCAAAAAGTTCACTTTGATTGCTAGGCACTCTTATAGTCACTCATGATTAATTAACGAACTTCAACCCCACCCTTATAACAGTATATATTTGAGCATCCTTAAGGGGGTAGCACATTGCTGGGGAGCACATTGCAGGGGCTTCTATCCTTAAGGCTTCTTCCTCTAAGTGTTTCTTTCTACAAGTGTTATGCACTTCATTCTCTGCACTAAGCTCTGCCTCACCTGATCATTCCTTCTGTCTCTTTACAGGTATGTGTCAGCTCATCCACATCTTCCACCGTTAACTGCAATTGGGATCTGCTTGCTGTCTCTGTGTGTGTGTGTCTCTCTGGTATGTGGCCTTCTCTATCTGTTGCCCTGTGCGAACAACCATGACATTATTTGTTTTTCTGAACTGTCTTACCTAGGTTTTATGTGTTGATCTTGTCTTGGCCTCTTGCTATCCTGACTTTTGAAGCAAAAAGTTCACTTTGATTGCTAGGCACTCTTATAGTCACTCATGATTAATTAACGAACTTCAACCCCATCCTTATAACAGTATATATTTGAGCATCCTTAAGGGGGTAGCACATTGCTGGGGAGCACATTGCAGGGGCTTCTATCCTTAAGGCTTCTTCCTCTAAGTGTTTCTTTCTACAAGTGTTATGCACTTCATTCTCTGCACTAAGCTCTGCCTCACCTGATCATTCCTTCTGTCTCTTTACAGGTATGTGTCAGCTCATCCACATCTTCCACCGTTAACTGCAATTGGGATCTGCTTGCTGTCTCTGTGTGTGTGTGTCTCTCTGGTATGTGGCCTTCTCTATCTGTTGCCCTGTGCGAACAACCATGACATTATTTGTTTTTCTGAACTGTCTTACCTAGGTTTTATGTGTTGATCTTGTCTTGGCCTCTTGCTATCCTGACTTTTGAAGCAAAAAGTTCACTTTGATTGCTAGGCACTCTTATAGTCACTCATGATTAATTAACGAACTTCAACCCCACCCTTATAACAGTATATATTTGAGCATCCTTAAGGGGGTAGCACATTGCTGGGGAGCACATTGCAGGGGCTTCTATCCTTAAGGCTTCTTCCTCTAAGTGTTTCTTTCTACAAGTGTTATGCACTTCATTCTCTGCACTAAGCTCTGCCTCACCTGATCATTCCTTCTGTCTCTTTACAGGTATGTGTCAGCTCATCCACATCTTCCACCGTTAACTGCAATTGGGATCTGCTTGCTGTCTCTGTGTGTGTGTGTCTCTCTGGTATGTGGCCTTCTCTATCTGTTGCCCTGTGCGAACAACCATGACATTATTTGTTTTTCTGAACTGTCTTACCTAGGTTTTATGTGTTGATCTTGTCTTGGCCTCTTGCTATCCTGACTTTTGAAGCAAAAAGTTCACTTTGATTGCTAGGCACTCTTATAGTCACTCATGATTAATTAACGAACTTCAACCCCACCCTTATAACAGTATATATTTGAGCATCCTTAAGGGGGTAGCACATTGCTGGGGAGCACATTGCAGGGGCTTCTATCCTTAAGGCTTCTTCCTCTAAGTGTTTCTTTCTACAAGTGTTATGCACTTCATTCTCTGCACTAAGCTCTGCCTCACCTGATCATTCCTTCTGTCTCTTTACAGGTATGTGTCAGCTCATCCACATCTTCCACCGTTAACTGCAATTGGGATCTGCTTGCTGTCTCTGTGTGTGTGTGTGTCTCTCTGGTATGTGGCCTTCTCTATCTGTTGCCCTGTGCGAACAACCATGACATTATTTGTTTTTCTGAACTGTCTTACCTAGGTTTTATGTGTTGATCTTGTCTTGGCCTCTTGCTATCCTGACTTTTGAAGCAAAAAGTTCACTTTGATTGCTAGGCACTCTTATAGTCACTCATGATTAATTAACGAACTTCAACCCCACCCTTATAACAGTATATATTTGAGCATCCTTAAGGGGGTAGCACATTGCTGGGGAGCACATTGCAGGGGCTTCTATCCTTAAGGCTTCTTCCTCTAAGTGTTTCTTTCTACAAGTGTTATGCACTTCATTCTCTGCACTAAGCTCTGCCTCACCTGATCATTCCTTCTGTCTCTTTACAGGTATGTGTCAGCTCATCCACATCTTCCACCGTTAACTGCAATTGGGATCTGCTTGCTGTCTCTGTGTGTGTGTGTCTCTCTGGTATGTGGCCTTCTCTATCTGTTGCCCTGTGCGAACAACCATGACATTATTTGTTTTTCTGAACTGTCTTACCTAGGTTTTATGTGTTGATCTTGTCTTGGCCTCTTGCTATCCTGACTTTTGAAGCAAAAAGTTCACTTTGATTGCTAGGCACTCTTATAGTCACTCATGATTAATTAACGAACTTCAACCCCACCCTTATAACAGTATATATTTGAGCATCCTTAAGGGGGTAGCACATTGCTGGGGAGCACATTGCAGGGGCTTCTATCCTTAAGGCTTCTTCCTCTAAGTGTTTCTTTCTACAAGTGTTATGCACTTCATTCTCTGCACTAAGCTCTGCCTCACCTGATCATTCCTTCTGTCTCTTTACAGGTATGTGTCAGCTCATCCACATCTTCCACCGTTAACTGCAATTGGGATCTGCTTGCTGTCTCTGTGTGTGTGTGTGTCTCTCTGGTATGTGGCCTTCTCTATCTGTTGCCCTGTGCGAACAACCATGACATTATTTGTTTTTCTGAACTGTCTTACCTAGGTTTTATGTGTTGATCTTGTCTTGGCCTCTTGCTATCCTGACTTTTGAAGCAAAAAGTTCACTTTGATGGCTAGGCACTCTTATAGTCACTCATGATTAATTAACGAACTTCAACCCCACCCTTATAACAGTATATATTTGAGCATCCTTAAGGGGGTAGCACATTGCTGGGGAGCACATTGCAGGGGCTTCTATCCTTAAGGCTTCTTCCTCTAAGTGTTTCTTTCTACAAGTGTTATGCACTTCATTCTCTGCACTAAGCTCTGCCTCACCTGATCATTCCTTCTGTCTCTTTACAGGTATGTGTCAGCTCATCCACATCTTCCACCGTTAACTGCAATTGGGATCTGCTTGCTGTCTCTGTGTGTGTGTGTCTCTCTGGTATGTGGCCTTCTCTATCTGTTGCCCTGTGCGAACAACCATGACATTATTTGTTTTTCTGAACTGTCTTACCTAGGTTTTATGTGTTGATCTTGTCTTGGCCTCTTGCTATCCTGACTTTTGAAGCAAAAAGTTCACTTTGATTGCTAGGCACTCTTATAGTCACTCATGATTAATTAACGAACTTCAACCCCACCCTTATAACAGTATATATTTGAGCATCCTTAAGGGGGTAGCACATTGCTGGGGAGCACATTGCAGGGGCTTCTATCCTTAAGGCTTCTTCCTCTAAGTGTTTCTTTCTACAAGTGTTATGCACTTCATTCTCTGCACTTCAGCGATTGCACGAAGCAAACAAATACAGCAATCTGCACTGGAAAACAGCTAACAGACTGCAGGTGACCTGTCTCTCTATTAAGCTCTCCTTCCTCTCTGTAACATGCACTCTCTACCACTGCTCCTGACACTCCTGTCCTCTCTCCTCAAACTCTCTTACCTTCACCCCCCCTCTCCACCCACCTGCTTATACATATCACCCTGCCTTCTGTCTTCCCCCTACTACTGCTCTTACCAACTCTCGCTCATTCTACATCCATACACTGATAAAACCTCCAGTATTCTGAGACATGCCCCTTCACATAAATCACAGTCCCACATTACCTCCCTCACTCTCCTGCTTCTCCTAATCTCTGGTGACATATCCCCAAACCCTGGGCCACCATCATCTGTCTTTGCCCAACGCTCCCATCCCCCTACACCCTCTGGCAGGAGCCGCAACCCACAGAACTTGGTCCATATTCCTCTTTCCAACACCAGCCCCCCCTTTTCCTGTGCCCTGTGGAATGCACGTTCTGTCTGCAACAAACTCACCGCCCTCCACGACCTCTTCATCACAAATTCCTTTAACCTTCTTGCCATTACTGAAACCTGGCTTCATGAATCGGACACTATTTCTCCTGCTTCCATCTCCCATGGGGGCCTTCTCTGGACTCACTCCCCCAGACCAAGTGGACGGAAGGGAGGTGGAGTGGGAATCCTTCTAGCCCCATGCAGCACCTATCAGGTTCTTCACCCACCTCCCTCTCTGACACTCTCCTCTTTTGAGGCACATTGCATTCGTCTTTTCTCTCCCATTTCTCTAAGAATTGCTGTCATCTACCGGCCCCCTGGACCGGTATCAGCCTTTCTTGATGACTTCTCTGCCTGGCTACCCTACTTTCTCTCTTCTGAAATCCCCACAATTATTCTTGGGGACTTCAACATCCCTGTCAACACTAACACTACTATTACTTCTAAACTTCTCAGTCTAACCTCATCGCTTGACCTGAAGCAATGGATACAGGCTCCTACCCACTCCAACGGCAACACCCTTGACCTTGCCTTCTCCTATCTGTGCACTCCGTGCAACCTTTCCAACAATCCACTCCCACTCTCTGATCACCACCTTATTAGTTTTGCTCTCTCCTTGTCTTCCACCTCTTCTCCCTCCAACCGCCCAACAGTTACACGCAGAAACCTTCGCCACCTCAACCCTTCTCTTCTCTACTCTGCTACTGATCACCTCTATGACAAAATCTCCCCCCTGTCCTGCCCCAACCTAGCTACTTTCATTTACAACAGCTCACTGTCCTCCTCCCTAGACAAGCTGGCCCCCCTCACTACACGCAGAATTAGGCCCCGACTGCTACAACCCTGGCAAACAGATGACACCAGAGGTCTCAGAAAACGTAGCCGCGCTCTTGAGCGCCTGTGGCATAAGACTAAGACCCAGGAAGACTTCACACAATATAAATCTGCCCTCCTAAAATACTACTCCTGCCTTCACACTGCCAAACAGACCTACTTTATCACACTCATCAACACCTTCTCATCCAGTCCACGTCAACTCTTCTCTACCTTCAACACTCTACTCTGTCCTCCACTGCCTCCACCCACCAACTCAATCACCGCCCAGGAGATTGCCAATCACTTCAAAACTAAGATTGATACAATTCATGAGGAGATCGCCAATGCGCAAAAACCTCCCCCATGCAACACCCCATGTCCACAGATACAGTCATTACTTCCCTCATTCAACCCTGCTACTACTACTGAGGTTGCTAAACTTTTATCTAGCACTCATCTAACCACTTGCCCCCTGGATCCTGTTCCCTCGCAAATGCTACGCTCACCCTCTGACTCAATTCTACGCTCTCTAACTCACATTTTCAACCTCTCCCTCTCTTGTGGCATCTTCCCAAACTCTCTAAAACATGCGCTAGTCACCCCCATACTAAAAAAGCCCTCACTGGATCCCACCAATCTCAACAACTTACGTCCCATCTCCTTACTCTCCTTCTCCTCCAAACTTCTTGAAAGACTGGTCTACAACCGATTAAGTGACCATCTGACCATGAATAAACTTCTTGATCCCCTTCAGTCCGGTTTTCGCCCTCAACACTCCACGGAAACTGCTCTCCTTAAACTCTCAAATGACCTACTAATGGCTAAAGCCAACGGACACTATTCTGTACTACTTCTCCTGGATCTCTCTGCTGCCTTTGACACAGTGGACCACCCCCTCCTCCTCGAAAAACTCCACTCCTTTGGTCTCCGTGACTGTACTCTTCGCTGGTTCTCATCCTACCTATCCCACCGCTCCTTCAGTGTCACTTACAACTCTACTTCCTCCTCTCCTCTTCCTTTTTCCGTTGGGGTCCCCCAAGGTTCTGTTCTCGGACCTCTCCTTTTCTCAATCTACACCACCTCCTTGGGTCAGTTGATTGCCTCCCACGGCTTTAAATATCATCTCTACGCTGATGACACCCAAATCTATCTCTCCACCCCCCAGCTCTCTCCACTTGTCTCCTCACGCATTACCAACTTATTAGCAGACATATCAGCCTGGATGTCACATCACTTTCTCAAACTCAACCTATCCAAAACCGAGCTCATGATATTTCCTCCCTCAGGTGCCACTTCCCCTGATCTCCCTGTCAAGATCAACGGCTCAACTATCAACCCATCTCCCCACGCCAAGGTCCTAGGTGTAATCCTGGACTCTGAACTAACCTTTCGACCCCACATTCTATCACTATCCAAAGCTTGCCGCCTCTGTCTTCGCAACATTTCCAAGATACGCCCCTTCCTAACCATCGACACCACAAAGCTTCTAATCCACTCCCTGGTCATCTCCCGCCTTGACTACTGCAACTCCCTCCTCATTGGTTTACCTCTAAATAGGCTATCCCCACTTCAGTCCATCATGAACGCTGCGGCCAGGCTCATCCACCACACAAACCGCTCAGCGTCTGCTACACCCCTCTGCCAATCCCTCCATTGGCTGCCACTCAGTCACCGAATTAAATTCAAGAAACTAACTATAACTTACAAAGCCATCCACAACTTGGCCCCTAGCTACATCTCTAACCTAGTCACAAAATACCAACCTAATTGTTCTCTTCGCTCCTCCCAAGACCTCCTGCTCTCAAACTCCCTTGTCACCTCATCCCATGCTCGCCTTCAGGACTTCTCCAGAGCCTCCCCCATCCTCTGGAATGCTCTACCCCAATCCGTCCGTTTTTCTCCTACTTTATCCACTTTCAGACGATCCCTGAAAACTCATCTCTTCAGAGAAGCCTATCTGGCCCCCACCTAACAACTGTACATTTATCTTCTCAATCAGCACATCACCCACAGTTATTACCTCTTGTATCTCTTGACCTCCCCTCTTAGATTGTAAGCTCTAAGGAGCAGGGCCCTCTGATTCCTACTGTATCAAATTGTATTGTATTTGTACTGTCTACCCTCAAGTTGTAAAGCGCTACGTAAACTGTTGGCGCTATATAAATACTGTATAATAATAATAATAATAATAATGCAAAGTTATCAACACAGCACAATACAATAGCTAAGGAGCTCACCCTTGCTTTATGATGCAGTCTTTTGTTACTGCGACTGAACACAAGGCCTTACAATGAAAGATGTAGTCTTTGATCTTCTGCCTTCTGCTAGCTATTATACTGCAGTGATTGTAATCCAAGGGTTTAACAAGCAAAGCAATAGTATAGAACAACAATTGAAACTATTCTTGCTGGATAAACACACTTATAACTGCCTCCGGTATAGTTGTCACTTAACCACACAGTGTCAGTTCTCTGTAAAATATAGGCTTGGGGCCTGCTTGAACTCGGTCTACTTGAATGAGACCCCTCTGTGGAACTGCCAGTCTCAGCAACTCTGTAGTATGATGTCTAAGTGTGTAAAGTGTGTTAAAGAACATTGGGTGACAGCCCTCTCACCACATCAGGGCTGTAAAGTTGGAAACCTCCGCTCCGGTTGTCTCAGTCCTGCTACCAGACAGCTCCGTCATGCTGCTCCGCTTTGCAAGATGACCGGGACCCTCAGATGGCTCCGTCAGGCGTCTCTGGATCCTTCCCGATCCGATCACACTGCTTCTCCAGCACACAGGTGTAAGGCAAAGTCGCTGGTTGTTTCGCTCCGCAAGATGACCGGCCGTGCTCTCTCGAACACCTCCTCACAGATCCTTACAGGCAGGCCACGCATCCAGAAGAGAGCCAAAATGGCCGAGCTGGAGCTTTTATATCCTACCCAGTATGCAGTTCAGTCACCCAGTGTTCATGGGTAGGTGAGTGAGCATTGTGGGTAGGTGAATCCTTTCACAAAGTAAACATTAAGTCACTTACTGTCAGGCTCTGTCAATTTCCTTGTGTGAAAATAAGCAAAGTCTCTTTCACATTTATACCACTAGAGGGAGCCAAATACCAATTCATAATATTGTTCATTGTTTAACCACTTGCCGACCGCCTCACGCCTATATACGTGAGCAGAGCGGCACGGGCAGGCAAAATCACGTACCTGAAACGTGATTGCCTTCCCGTGGGTGGGGGGTCCGATCGGACCCCCCCCCGGTGCCAGCTGCGGTCGGCATTTGATTGGAAGCGATGGGAGACGAGGGGGAGGCCATCCGATCGTGGCCCCCCCCTCGCGATCGCTCCCAGCCAATGAGAAACATCCCCTGCCTCTGTATAGTACACAGAGGCAGAGGATGTGATGTCATCTCTCCTCGGCTCGGGAGTTTCCGTTCCAGCGCCGAGGGGAGATGACATGTAAGTGCACCAAACACACACACACACACACACACACACACAGTAGAACATGCCAGGCATACATTACAACCCCGATCCCCCCCCGATCGCCCCCCGATCCCCCCCCCAATCACCCCCCCCCCCCCGTCACAAACTGACACCAAGCAGGGTTTTTTTTTTTTTTTTTTTTTTTTTCCTGATTACTGCATAGTGTCAGTTTGTGACAGTTAGCAGTGTTAGGGTAGTGACTGTTACCCCCCTGTAGGTCTAGGGTACCCCCCTTACCCCCCCCTAATAAAGTTTTAACCCCTTGATCACCCCCCGTCACCAGTGTCGCTAAGCGATCATTTTTCTGATCGCTGTATTAGTGTCGCTGGTGACGCTAGTTAGGGACGTAAATATTTAGGTTCGCCGTCAGTGTTTTATAGCGACAGGGACCCCCATATACTACCGAATAAATGTTTTAACCCCTTGATTGCCCCCTAGTTAACCCTTTCACCACTGATCACCATATAACCGTTACGGGTGACGCTGGTTAGTTTGTTTATTTTTTATAGTGTCAGGGCACCCGCCGTTTATTACCAAATAAAAGTTTAGCCCCCTGTAGGTCTAGGGTACCCCCCTTACCCCCCCTAATAAAGTTTTAACCCCTTGATTACCCCCTGTCGCCAGTGTCGCTAAGCGATCATTTTTCTGATCGCTGTATTAGTGTCGCTGGTGACGCTAGTTAGGGACGTAAATATTTAGGTTCGCCGTCAGTGTTTTATAGCGACAGGGACCCCCATATACTATCTAATAAATGTTTTAACCCCTTGATGGCCCCCTAGTTAACCCTTTTACCACTGATCACCGTATAACCGTTACGGGTGACGCTGGTTAGTTTGTTTATTTTTTATAGTGTCAGGGCACCCGCCGTTTATTACCGAAAAAAGGTTTAGCCCCCTGATCGCCCGGCGGTGATATGCGTCGCCCTAGGCAGCGTCAGATTAGCACCAGTACCGCGAACACCCATGCACGCACCGTACACACACCGTACACCTCCCTTAGTGGTATAGTATCTGAACGCATCAATATCTGATCCGATCAGATCTATACTGGCGTCCCCAGCAGTTTAGGGTTCCCAAAAACGCAGTGTTAGCGGGATCAGCCCAGATACCTGCTAGCACCTGCGTTTTGCCCCTCCGCCCGGCCCTGCCCAGTCCAGCCCACCCAAGTGCAGTATCGATCGATCACTGTCACTTTTTTTTGTAGCGTTTTGGTGAACTGGCAAGCACCAGCGGCCTAGTACACCCCGGTCGTAGTCAAACCAGCACTGCAGTAACACTTGGTGACGTGGCGAGTCCCATAAGTGCAGTTCAAGCTGGTGAGGTGGCAAGCACAAGTAGTGTCCCACTGCCACCAAAAAGACAAACACAGGCCCGTCGTGCCCATAGTGCCCTTCCTGCTGCATTCGCCAATCCTAATTGGGAACCCACCGCTTCTGCAGCGCCCGTACTTCCCCCATTCACATCCCCAACCAAATGCAGTCGGCTGCATGAGAGGCATTTATATATCCTCCCAAGTACCCCTACCCAACGAACCCCCCCAAAAAAGATGTTGTGTCTGCAGCAAGCGCGGATATAGGCGTGACACTCACTATTATTGTCCCTCCTGTCCTGACAATCCTGGTCTTTGCATTGGTGAATGTTTTGAACGCTACCATTCACTAGTTGAGTATTAGCGTAGGGTACAGCATTGCACAGACTAGGCACACTTTCACAGGGTCTCCCAAGATGCCATCGCATTTTGAGAGACCCGAACCTGGAAGCGGTTACAGTTATAAAAGTTACAGTTACAAAAAAAAAAGTGTAAAAAAAAAAAAAAACACAAACAAAAATAAAAAAAAATAGTTGTCGTTTTATTGTTCTCTCTCTCTATTCTCTCTCTCTATTGTTCTGCTCTTTTTTACTGTATTCTATTCTGCAATGTTTTATTGTTATTATGTTTTATCATGTTTGCTTTTCAGGTATGCAATTTTTTATACTTTACCGTTTACTGTGCTTTATTGTTAACCATTTTTTTGTCTTCAGGTACGCCATTCACGACTTTGAGTGGTTATACCAGAATGATGCCTGCAGGTTTAGGTATCATCTTGGTATCATTCTTTTTAGCCAGCGGTCGGCTTTCATGTAAAAGCAATCCTAGTGGCTAATTAGCCTCTAGACTGCTTTTACAAGCAGTGGGAGGGAATGCCCCCCCCCCACCGTCTTCCGTGTTTTTCTCTGGCTCTCCTGTCTCAACAGGGAACCTGAGAATGCAGCCGGTGATTCAGCCAGCTGACCATAGAGCTGATCAGAGACCAGAGTGGCTCCAAACATCTCTATGGCCTAAGAAACCGGAAGCTACGAGCATTTTATGACTTCGATTTCGCCGGATGTAAATAGCGCCATTGGGAAATTGGGGGAGCATTTTATCACACCGATCTTGGTGTGGTCAGATGCTTTGAGGGCAGAGGAGAGATCTAGGGTCTAATAGACCCCAATTTTTTCAAAAAAGAGTACCTGTCACTACCTATTGCTATCATAGGGGATATTTACATTCCCTGAGATAACAATAAAAATGATTTAAAAAAAAAAAAAATGAAAGGAACAGTTTAAAAATAAGATAAAAAAGCAAAAAAATAATAAAGAAAAAAAATAAATAAATAAAAAGCACCCCTGTCCCCCCTGCTCTCGCGCTAAGGCGAACGCAAGCGGCGGTCTGGCGTCAAATGTAAACAGCAATTGCACCATGCATGTGAGGTATCACCGCGAAGGTCAGATGGAGGGCAGTAATTTTAGCAGTAGACCTCCTCTGTAAATCTAAAGTGGTAACCTGTAAAGGCTTTTAAAGGCTTTTAAAAATGTATTAATTTTGTGGCCACTGCACGTTTGTGCGCAATTTTAAAGCATGTCATGTTTGGTATCCATGTACTCGGCCTAAGATTATCTTTTTTATTTCAAACATTTGGGCAATATAGTGTGTTTTAGTGCATTAAAATTTAAAAAAGTGTGTTTTTTCCCCAAAAAATGCGTTTGAAAATCGCTGCGCGAATACTGTGTGAAAAAAAAAAAAATGAAACACCCACCATTTTAATCTGTAGGGCATTTGCTTTAAAATAATATATAATGTTTGGGGGTTCAAAGTAATTTTCTTGCAAAAAAAAATAATTTTTTCATGTAATCAAAAAGTGTCAGAAAGGGCTTTGTCTTCAAGTGGTTAGAAGAGTGGGTGATGTGTGACATAAGCTTCTAAATGTTGTGCATAAAATGCCAGGACAGTTCAAACCCCCCCCCAAATGACCCCATTTTGGAAAGTAGACACCCCAAGCTATTTGCTGAGAGGCATGTCGAGTCCATGGAATATTTTATATTGTGACACAAGTAGCGGGAAAGAGACAAATTTTTTTTTTTTTTTTTTTTTTTGCACAAAGTTGTCACTAAATGTTATATTGCTCAAACATGCCATGGGAATATGTGAAATTACACCCCAAAATAAATTCTGTTGCTTCTCCTGAGTACGGGGATACCACATGTGTGGGACTTTTTGGGAGCCTAGCCGCGCACGGGACCCCGAAAACCAAGCACCGCCTTCAGGCTTTCTAAGGCCGTAAATTTTTGATTTCACTCTTCACTGCCTATCACAGTTTCGGAGGCCATGGAATGCCCAGGTGGCACAACCCCCCCCCAAATTACCCCATTTTGGAAAGTAGACACCCCAAGCTATTTGCTGAGAGGTATAGTGAGTATTTTGCAGACCTCACTTTTTGTCACAAAGTTTTGAAAATTGAAAAAAGAAAAAAAAAACATTTTTTTTTCTGGTCTTTCTTCATTTTCAAAAACAAATGAGAGCTGCAAAATACTCACCATGCCTCTCAGCAAATAGCTTGGGGTGTCTACTTTCCAAAATGGGGTCATTTGGGGGGGGGTTTGTGCCATCTTGGCATTTTATGGCCTTCAAAACTGTGATAGGTAGTGAGGAGTAAAATCAAAAATGTATGCCCTTAGAAATCCTGAAGGTGGTGCTGGGTTTTCGGGGCCCCGTACGCGGCTAGGCTCCCAAAAAGTGCCACACATGTGGTATCCCCGTACTCAGGAGAAGCAGCTGAATGTATTTTGGGGTGCAATTCCACATATGCCCATGGCCTGTGTGAGCAATATATCATTTAGTGACAACTTTTTGTAAATTTTTTTTTTTTTTTTTGTCATTATTCAATCACTTGGGACAAAAAAAAATAAAAATATTCAATGGGTTCAACATGCCTCTCAGCAATTTCCTTGGGGTGTCTACTTTCCAAAATGGGGTCATTTGGGGGGGTTTTGTACTGCCCTGCCATTTTAGCACCTCAAGAAATGACATAGGCAGTCATAAACTAAAAGCTGTGTAAATTCCAGAAAATGTACCCTAGTTTGTAGACGCTATAACTTTTGCGCAAACCAATAAATATACGCTTATTGACATTTTTTTTACCAAAGACATGTGGCCGAATACATTTTGGCCTAAATGTATGACTAAAATTTAGTTTATTGGATTTTTTTTATAACAAAAAGTAGAAAATATAATTTTTTTTCAAAATTTTCAGTCTTTTTCCGTTTATAGCGCAAAAAATAAAAACGGCAGAGGTGATCAAATACCATCAAAAGAAAGCTCTATTTGTGGGAAGAAAAGGACGCAAATTTCGTTTGGGTAGAGCATTGCATGACCGCGCAATTAGCAGTTAAAGCGACGCAGTGCCGAATTGTAAAAAGTGCTCTGGTCAGGAAGGGGGTAAATCCTTCCGGGGCTGAAGTGGTTAACATTACATGGCATTATAAGGCAAAATACCAGTGCTACTGGAACGAATTATGCTCGTAATCCAAGGTACCACTGTACCACTGTACTTTACATTGTAGCAAAGTGTCATTTCTTCAGTGTTGTCACATGAAAAGATATAATAAAATATTTACAAAAACGTGAGGGGTGTACGCACGTTTGTGAGATACTGTAATATATATTTAGATCCAAATAACACCCCCGAGCTCATCTCTTCACCACACACAGCCACAAAGGCAAGATAATTCTTGTTGAGTAGTGTATTAGTGCTCGGACGAACACACTAATGCCCTGTACACACGGTCTGATTTTCCGATGGAAAATGTGTGATAGGACCTTAAGTTTAAGAGCAGGTTATAAAATTTTTCGACAACAAAATCCGTTGTCGGAATTTCCGATCGTGTGTACACAAATCCGACGCACAAAGTGCCACGCATGCTCAGAATAAATAAAGAGATGAAAGCTATTGGCTACTGCCCCGTTTATAGTCCAGACGTACGTGTTTTACGTCACCACGTTCAGAATGATCAGATTTTCCGACAACTTTGTGTGACTGTGTGTATGCAAGACAAGTTTGAGCCAACATCCGTCGGAAAAAATCCTAGGATTTTGTTGTCGGAATGTCCGATCAATGTTCGACCGTGTGTACGGGGCATTAGACTGAAGCTTAATGGTTTAAAGAATGTCAGGCACAATGGTCGGTCCACAAGCATGTTCATTTCATCAAATCTGGCCCTCTTTAAAAAAGTTTGAATACCCCTACTCTATAGTCTTGAACTCAATATAGATAAATATCCCATTGAAAATTCAGCATGTTCTTCTGCCAGCATATAGGTGTGTAATTCTCAGGAAAGAGGTTATTCATAGTGTAATAATTTTATTATAAAAATAAGGTTAAAATAGCAGGGAACATTCACATGAAAAATACATCTTGCTCTAGTGGATAATCACATGTGTATACGTAGCTTCGGTAAGCTAATAACAGATCACAGCCACAATCCCGATCTCCAATGTCTTACTAAGTATGATCTGTATACCAATGTGTCTCAAAAGCCCATCTTACACATTTTGTCACCTGGACCTCAACACAAGTTAATTAGGGCTAGTTAAGGGTTTAAGTAGGAAAATATTTCAGCAGGGTTCCTTCAGCAAATCCTGTTTCAAAAAAACAATGATTGCTCCTAAAAGCTAGAGCTATGGACAGTGTGTCAAACATGAGTATTGAATATTGCGCAGGTAATCTGACATTTCACACCAGGGCAGCAGAGCAGACATGAGTCTACAAGCAGATGGTCTTCAAAGAGCTTTCTTGAAGACTAAACCCTCTCTCCCAAAGTTCTGTTCAAGAGAAATAAAATCTCTTTGCATTCAAGAAGTGTCTGGTGCCCATGAATCTACCTTACTCTACACCCACTATGCCTTACAAACCACTGTATATGGGAGGATGTCAGCAGCTCTTGGCTCTGGAGGCTCTCATTAGACTAAAGGAGGCCTGGGACCTTGCTACAATGTGGGGGGAAAAGGCGTTATCCTCACAACAGTCGCCCATAGCAATCAGCTACAGCTCCATCGAGATAGCTCTATGGGACAATGGCAAGTAACATCTGTACTTCTCATAGACTGTGTTAATGTGCATACTAACAACGTCGGGAAGAACCAACAAGTCTCATTGCTCATGGGAGAGGATCAGCCTGTTTTTTTTACACCTCCCGCCAGCGTTGTGAGGGTTAAAACAGACTCTATTACAGTTTTGGCGTGCTGCAATATGGTGAAGGCGAGCGTGAAATTTTCCAGAGAACATCTGCACCAATCCATTGGCGGGGGGAGGAGTCCCCACTCTGCGGGTCACCATCTTGGGTCCACATGCTGAAACCTCATGGCCCCAGGGGAAAAAAATGGCGCATCCGGGAGCTCCTAGATTTGAGGCCCCCCCCCCCCCCCCCCCCATCAGATGTCGGCTGAATATGACCCACGGGAAATCGCCAGTTTCTTTGTCTCTGGGACCACAATTAGTGACACAGGTATTCGACTGGTGCTGAGAGGGGAGATCACCATGTATATCTCTCAAAGTTCTGCAGCTATGGGGATCATTTGCCAGCGTTTTTTCCGGGTTTGCTCTGTTCTGGTGCCCTTGGAATCGGTGCTATTGATGTGGAGAATTGCTACTGGTGGATGCCAGGCCACTACTACCATCGCATGTGATGAGGGCAGATTGGGCTCGCGGATATGCCATGGTGGAGCTCCACTGCCGCTGACTCTGGCCAGCCTGTCCCTGCCTGGGCAGATTCCTCTCCAGAGGAGCACATTTCGTCCGGTGACCACACTGAGACCACAGTGGAAGTGTCAGTTCCCTCTGCCACCGTTCACTCTGAGATATCTACAGCAACTGCTAGCCCAGACCAAGTAGTACCAGCACCCCACCTCCCTTCTAAAGATACTCAAGTGCCTGCCTCAACTACCTCCCCGGGTGTCACTCTTACTGAGGATTGCGGCCCTACGGTTCTTACTCGCCTGTCCCAGCATGTCCGTTCATCTCGTACCAAAAGAGGTGGATGATCTCGTGTTCCTCCCCGGCGGTGCCCGGGACTGGTAAGCGAAGAGAGAGTGGAGGATGTACGAGTCGAGTAAAGAGATTTTTGCTTGAAGTTGTTGAGACATACTGGATAGTAAGACTATTCGTATTATACTGTTCCTCTTCCTAACCTTAAGGGAAAGGGTATTCTGACCATTGGCAGAGTTGCTAAGACAGTGCCGCCGCAAGAGCCTCATGAAAAGTTATTTTCTTTGAATATGGCATAGTACCCTGGGTTTGAGGGCCCCACTGTTACCTGTTTCTATAAATGCCTGTTGGACTAACATAAATAACGTTAACTCTATAAAAAGGACATTAAACACTTTGTCGCTACGGTGAATGCCAGAGAATAGTCCTTAATCTTGCCCGATCCTGGGCACTACTGGTGAATTTCATGAAGATGCATATGTTCTTTACCCTGTGGATTACAAATATGTGTTGTGTGATATCAATGACACTATGCTGGAAGCCACTTCACACTCACATACAAGTTGTTGCTAGTGGAGACCATTCCTGAAGGCTGTACTGCCAGGATTGTGCTGGACTGAATGCTGCCGGCAGATACAGGGAGTGCCCACCTGAGCCGCGTTGGCTAGTGTTTGAAGTGACCTGTGATCTTCAGCAGGTTGTTTTTTCTTCAATTGAGGAAGGAAATCTCCTCAGTCTCCGGCTGTCATACGGACAGATTGAGGATATCTTTGCAAGGGGACCTGTGTCTCAAAGTGTGGTCCCTTGCACCATGGCCTGGCTGCTTGCCATCTGAACGCAACTGTGTCTCTTTGTTTCAGAGTTACTTCCTAAACAAGAAGGCAAACTGCTGGGAAGTGTTGTTCACCCCAAGTGAAAATCAGATTGACTGTGTCATGTCAAGGACACTGGAGGGTGTGTAGTTAGGTAGGATGAGCTGTGGCAAAGGGGCAAATTCTTACCATTTGTGTGAATAATGGACTCATGCATCAGGACTGTTCTCTTGATACAAAACATTAAGAAAAAAGTTTCTGATTTGTTAAAAAGCGGGTGGTATTCTCGGCTGAGAATGGGACCCGCTTTCATTATATATAGGATATAACTGCATTATAGGGTGTAATTAACTGCTATGCTGTTCTCGGCTGAGGACAATTCCTAACTTAATCACGTACAGTATGTACATATTGCACCATGTTATTATAGGATAGGATGCATTTGCATTGCTATTTAATTCTCTTTCAGGTGTTGCTTCATCGGTGCGTCTTCCTTGGACAAGCAGAGACAGGGATCTAACCTGACGACAGCACTAACCTTTATATTTTCTTATCACTGTATATATTAGATAGATATTTAGGAAGTAAGGTCATTGCTTATGTCCGCCTTTAAATATTTCAGTTGTACATCACCTTTAAAACTGTACAGCAAGGACAGATTAGGAGTATATGGGGCATCTCAGCAAATGGGCAGGGGCTTTCTTAAATCCCTTGGCCTGCTGGGAGAACCTATATATTTGGGTGGAGTCAGTTGATCAGTGTTCTGTGCCACCTGGACAGCTGTCTGGGTGGATGTGTGTTGTATTGCCCGGGCTGCTAGGCTGGAGTTTGGGCCAATGCCAGGCACATCTGGCTGCTAGGCTGTCTGAGGGCCTACCAAGAAGCAACAGAGCAGCATAGGGTTGGGATTGCGGCTTGCAGTCCAACCATAAGTGACGATTCTGCCAGGCGGAGAACCTGTCGCCACCTTACTACCAGGGACCACAGTGAGTAGCTGAAGCAAGTACTGTCCCCAGTATTCTCACCAACTGGGGACAGTGAAGAATTCGGAAACTTCAGTAAGTCTCAAGCCAGGGATCCAGCCAGCGGAGGTGACACTTACAGAGCAGCCTTATGTGTCAAGCCAGGGACCGAGAAGGCCAGTGGGATGAAGCTTGAAAAGTATCTGGAGTGCCAAGCTAGGGACCCAGCAGAGAAGTGGGGGTGACACTTGAGGAAGATACTAAAGTACAGATTGGAAGAGCTCAAGGGAGTCCGTGGCAGTGAATCAGCAAGTCTAGTGAGAGACGGCGAGCTCAGTGGGTTGAGAACCTACAAGAAGTGATTGTAAAGAAAGTGAAGGAGTTCATTACAACTTGTGTTAGGAACTGTTCTAAGACTGTTGCCATAAGAGACACCATTCCTACACATGCAGATGTGGTGTCTTGCTGGATGCCTTTCCCTGCATGGCTGTCTACCTGTAGAAGTTTCGGAGTCTGCCAATTAACATTGCAACTACCTTAAGGGTGTCCTGGTCCTAAACCCTCTCTCCCAAAGCTCTGTTCAAGAGAAATAAAATCTCTTTGTATTCAAGAAGTGTCTGGCGCCCATGAATCTACCTTAAACTACACCCACTATGCCTTATAAACCATTCTATATGGAAGGATGTCAGCAGCTCTTGGCTCTAAAGGTTCTCATTAGACTAAAGGGGGCCTGGGACCTTGCTACACATGCTATGCACTGAACTTCACACATTTTCTTTAGTGGGCTCCAGGCACCTCAGGCCAACATTGTGACACCTGCTTCACAATACAATCGTGCAAAGCTATAGGTACAGAAGGATATCAAATATAATACATGGCCAAAGCTCTGCCTACCATACTTGACATCAGCAGCCATACCTTCAATTGTCACCAGTGGCGGCTGATGCTGGATGATTTTGGGGGGGCATGGGCGGGCACCTCCAGGCACACACTCCCCAACAGGCACCCGGCGCCACGGCTTGGGTGTTGACCCAGTCTTCTTTCCGGGTTCTGGGTCTTCAGCCCACTGTCTTGGTTCGGCAGGAAGCCGGGTGTTCATTTGCTAGTATCAGGGTGCTGCCCCAAGGACACAATGAAACAGGCCAATTGGGGCCTCAGGCTGTGCTACAAACTCACATGCTTGTAGGGGGTGATGGACCTTGTAGAGACCTGTTGGCCCGGCGCCCCACACAGTGCTTGGCCAGACACATGATGTTTGATTGTGCAGGCATCCTGCACCTCTTGTGGACCGGCCACCACTGATTGTCAGCCACATCACTTTTAGGGCTCGTTTAGACTTTCTGCATTTTTACCGCCCCTCCCCCTTAAACTGCAAAGGGAATGGTGGGGAGCGTACACAAATTTATTTAAAACAAGCAATGAGGAGGCAACGTACCTCTTTTTAGCAGCATGGCAGTGAAAGCCGCAAGTGTAAATGTAGCCTTAGCTAAAGTGGATGTAAACCCAATTTTTTTTTCTTAATTAAGGCTCGCACCTTGTAGAGTATAGGATTTCATGTCATTTGTGCCCAGTCTTGCCATTAAGAGTTAATCCAGCTCTGAGCAGTCCTCTTATCTTTTTTCAGTGAGATAAAAACAGTCAGACAGAGAAATAGGTATAAGAAAAAGGAAGGTGGGACTTTAAATGAGGCTATTGATTTGTGGGGTGAGATAATTAAAAATTATATTTAATTGGCATATTAAATCTGACAATACATAACAATGATGCACATAGTAAAAAAAGTTTAATATCTATACACACACACACATACATGGTATTGACCTCATGAATACATTACATATACATATCAAAGGCACAGCATATAAAAATTGACAATAGCTTTAATATGGATAAAATGAATTATTGCAGATTCATATATGTACACGTCATATAGATGGCACCATGCAGTGTAATCAATGGTAAGAAACACGGTATAATCATTTGGTTGTAGATAATGAGTCTAAGTAGGTTTTTATCAGTAGGCACAAGAATGCATCCTAAAAGCCTGATGCATTTCGTGGGTAATACCACTCTTCAGGGGCAGATGCATGCAACTCTATAAAAAACAAAACATGAGTAGACCAGTATGATGAAACATTATAATCCTCAACAAGGAGGATGTGTACAAGAGAAAAAGGAGAGAGAGTTACTCATCCCTCTGAGTACTTACATCATAAGTCTGGAAAATGGGGGACGAGGAATCAGAGGCTGTCCAAATTGTCTGTACCGGGAGCTGTTGAAGGAGCCCACAGGAGAGGGACCGGGTGCACAAAACATCATCCCCAGGAAAAACGAAAGCCAGAAATCCAGGTAGCGGTATGGGTGGGCTCCATGTCTAAAAATATACATATATTGAGTGTACTATAAATACTCTCTATTGTGGGAAGTAGCTAGAGCCCAATGCCAAAGTGCAGAAGAAGAAGTGTGTGAAGAGAGAAAAAAAAAAAAAAGAGGGGGGGGGGAGATCAGAGATGAAAAAAAAAAAAAGGGGGTATAACGTTTGATCATACTGGTTTACTCATGTTTTGTTTTATATAGAGTTGCATGCATCTGCCCCTGAAGAGTGGTATTATCCACGAAACGCGTTGAACTTTTAGGATACATTCTCGTGCCTACTGATAGGAACCTACTTAGACTCATTATCTACAACCAAATGATCATACTGTGTTTCTTACCATTGATTACACTGCATAGTGCCATCTAGATGACGTGTACATACAGTGGGGACGGAAAGTATTCAGACCCCCTTACATTTTTCATTCTTTGTTATATTGCAGCCATTTGCTATAATCATTTAAGTTATTTTTTGATCTAATACAGCCATGAGTCCTTTTGGGAAAGATGCAACAAGTTTTTCACACCTGGATTTGGGGATCCTCTGCCATTCCTCCTTGCAGATGCTCTCCAGTTCTGTCAGATTGGATGGTAAACGTTGGTGGACAGCCATTTTTTTTGTCTCTCCAGAGATGCTCAATTGGGTTTAATTCAGGGCTCTGGCTGGGCCATTCAAGAACAGTCACGGAGTTGTTGTGAAGCCACTCCTTCGTTATTTTAGCTGTGTGCTTAGGGTCATTGTCTTGTTGGAAGGTAAACCTTCGGCCCAGTCTGAGGTCCTGAGCACTCTGGAGAAGGTTTTCGTCCAGGATATCCCTGTACTTGGCCGCATTCGTCTTTCCCTCGATTGCAACCAGTCGTCCTGTCCCTGCAGCTGAAAAACACCGTCACTGCATGATGCTAACACCACCATGCTTCACTGTTGGGACTGTATTGGACAGATGATGAGCAGTGCCTGGTTTTCTCCACACATACCGCTTAGAATTAAGGCCAAAAAGTTCTCTCTTGGTCTCATCAGACCAGAGAATCTTATTTCTCACCATCTTGAAGTCCTTCAGGTGTTTTTTTAGCAAACTCCATGTAGGCTTTCATATTTCTTGCACTGAGGAGAGGCTTCCGTCGGGCCACTCTGCCATAAAGCCCTGACTAGTGGAGGGCTGCAGTGATGGTTGACTTTCTACAACTTTCTCCCATCTCCTGACTGCATCTCTGGAGCTCAGCCACAGTGATCTTTGGGTTCTTCTTTACCTCTCTCATCAAGTCTCTTCTCCCCCGATAGCTCAGTTTGGCTGGACGGCCAGCTCTAGGAAGGGTTCTGGTCATCCCAAACGTCTTCCATTTAAGGATTATGGAGGCCACTGTGCTCTTAGGAACCTTAAGTGCAGCAGAAATTTGTTGTAACCTTGGCCAGATCTGTGCCTTGCCACAATTCTGTCTCTGAGCTCTTCAGGCAGTTCCTTTGACCTCATGATTCTCATTTGCTCTGACATGCACTGTGAGCTGTAAGGTCTTATATAGACAGGTGTGTGGCTTTCCTAATCAAGTCCAATCAGTATAATAAAACACAGCTGGACTCAAATGAAGGTGTAGAACCATCTCAAGGATGATCAGAAGAAATGGACAGCACCTGAGTTAAATATATGAGTGTCACAGCAAAGAGTCTGAATACTTAGGACCATGTGATATTTCATTTTTTCTTTTTTAATAAATCTGCAAAAATGTCAACAATTCTGTGTTTTTCTGTCAATATGAGGTGCTGTGTGTACATTAATGAGGAAAAAATGAACTTAAAGGATCACTAAAGTTATTTTTTTTTTAAAAATAACAAACATGTTATATTACCTCCACTGTGCCGCTCGTTTTGCACAGAGTGGCCCGAACCTGATCTTCTGGGGTCCCTTAGCGGCTGTCTCAGCTCCCCCCCCGCAAGGACTCAACACTTTCATGCAAGCTCCCTCGCATGGTGTTGAATGCTTGCGGGCGCGCTCCCGTGATACAGCCAGCGGCCATAGCCGCTCACTGTATCACTTGGCCCGCCCCCCAGCGCGCCGCTTCATTGGATGTGATTGACAGCAGCCAATGGCTGCGCTGCTTTCAATCTATCCACTGTAACCAATCAACGACCAGGCTGAGCAACGAAGAGGATTTCGGGGCGAGCGCGGGACTTTCAAGGGGTCAGGTAAGTAAAACGGGGGGGGACACCACCTTTGGCAAAAAGAATGGAACAGGTCGTAACACGACTCTGTCATGGTGAAGGATCAAGTACGGTTCCCTGCATGAAAGGGCCGCCAACTTGGACACCCATCTAGCCGAGGTGGTAGCCATCAAGAAGGCTAGCTTGCGTGACAGCAAGTCTAATGCCGCGTACACACTGTCGGACTTTTCAGCTACAAAAGTCTGACAGCCCGTCCGACAGACTTTCGACGGACTTTTGGCTGACTTTCAACAGACTTTCTAACGGCCGGACTTGCCTACACACGATCACACAAAAGTCCGACAGATTCGTACGTGATGACGCACACCGGACTAAAATAAGGAAGTTGATAGCCAGTAGCCAATAGCTGCCCTAGCGTCGGTTTTTGTCCGTCGGACTAGCATACAGACGAGCGGATTTCTGGGTCCGGCGGAGTTACGACGTAAAGATTTGAAGCATGTTCCAAATCTAAAGTCCGTCAGATTTGTGGCTGGAAAAGTCCGCTGAAAGTCCGGGGAAGCCCACACACAATCGGATTGTCCGCCAGACTTGGTCCGTCGGCATCCGTCGGACTTTTGTAGCCGAAAAGTCCGACCGTATGTACGCGGCATAATGGAATCAATAGCCATGCCATCAAATTTAGAGACTGTAAATTGGGGTGGAATATAGGACCTTGAGATACTAGATCGGGGCGATGTGGAAGCGTCCATGGCCCATCTATCGTCAGTCTCACAATCTCTGGGAACCAGGGCCTTCGGGGATAGGCTGATGCCACCAGAATGACTGGAACCTCTCTCTCTGAATCCTGCGCAACAAATGTGGAAGGAGAGGGATCTGAGGGAAAGCATAAACCAGGGAGTACTGGCTCCATGGAACTATCAGACCATCTGCTCCAATTGCCAGAGGATCTCTTGTTCGAGACACAAACTGCTGTAGCTTGTTGTTGAACCTGGATGCCAGTAGTTCGACCTCTGGCCATTGCCAACATTGGCAAATTTCCTGGAACTCCTCTGGGTGTAGGGACCATTCCCCTGAGCAGATCTGCTGGCGGCTGAGATAATCTGCCTTCCAGTTCTCTACTCCCGGGATATGGACTGCCGATATCATTGGCACATATCCCTCTGCACAGGCTAGTAAGTAGTTCACCTCCTTCAGAGCTGAACGACTCCTGGTAGCGCCTTGGTGGTTTATATAGGCCACTGCCGTGGCATTGTTGGACTGAACCCTGATGGGGCAGTCCTGAAGCTCCACCGTCCAGGACGGCAGGGACAGACGTACTGCCCGTAATTTTAGGACGTTGATGGGCAAGGTCTGCTCTGTCCCTGGCCATTTCCACTGAGCTGTGAGCCCGTCTAGGGTTGCTCCCCAGCCTGAGAGACTGGCATCGGTAGTCAGTACTCTCCAAGTTACCGGGAGAAAGGATTTTTCCTTTTGCAGGTTCTGATCCTGCAACCACCA
The DNA here is from genome assembly GCA_037952835.1 of Lithobates septentrionalis. NCBI lineage: Eukaryota > Metazoa > Chordata > Amphibia > Anura > Ranidae > Lithobates > Lithobates septentrionalis. The sequence continues at coordinate 1,134,852 of JBBDGP010000935.1, read as the reverse complement.
GTTTAAGCTTAAGCATGCCTGAGGAGATAAGCACATTGGATAATCCAGGGCTTTTCTTCCTCTGTTCCAAGCCGACAAGATGTCTTGTTGTAAAGGCCTGGAATGGAACTGGGCATAGGGCATTGCATTGAAGGAGGATACCATCCTCCCTAGAAGACTCATACAGAGTCGAATGGAGGATTGTCTGGTGCCCCTTAACTGATGCACCTAATCCTTCGACGCACAGATCCTTACAGGTGGTAAGAATACTCTTGCTTGGACCGTGTTTAGAATCAGACCTAAATATTTTAGACTTTGAGCTGGTCTCAAGGCTGACTTTTCAGTATTTATGATCCAGCCTAAGCTTTTCAAATACCTCACTGTGTATATTATGCTCTGTTCTAGAGCTTGTACTGAATGATCTCTGAGCAGGAGGTTGTCCAGATACCCGAGCACCAGGATCCCTTGGGCCCTGGCCTTAGCGCTCTGTTGGTGGCGGTACCGCCCTGGCCCTGAGACGATTGAGGAAGCAGTCCCTGGGTTTTTAAACGAGGGACGTTTAGTGCTTTTCTTCACAGGAAGTAGAGAATTCTTCTCTCTTTTTGACATATTTGTCCAAGTGATCACCGAATAAATGTTCCCCATGAAACGGGAAACCAGCCAATAACTTCTTACAAGGAAGCTCGGCTGACCAGTTCTTGAGCCATAAAAGTCTGCGCATATGTACAAACAAGAGAGCCAGACGAGAAATCTGCTGTATCGAATCCTTTAAAGCATCAACAGCAAAACACAGCGCTCAAGGAATATCTGTCTTACTTTCATGCAGATCATCCTCCTGGTTAGGCCTATCAGGCTGTTTGACTTGATCCTTTACGGACTGGCAAATACCAATTGCTGCAACAGTTGACTGAATAGCGGAACTGGCCAAAGAAAAGGAAGCTTTTAATAATAACTCCAATTTCTTGTCAACAGGTTCTTTCAAGCCCTGTGCATTATCTACCAGACAAGTTAAGTTCATGTTTAAGGAAGAGACTGCTGCATCTACGGCTGGCATGCTCCATTTTTAAACAAACTTTTCATCCATGGGATATAAAAGGGAAACCTTTTAGGAGGCAAAAAATCCTGTCAGGATGTTCCCAATCAGCATACACTGCCTGTTCCAACAGTCTGTGTGACCTGAAAAGGTCTCAGAGGTCCCAAAGAGGACCAGGGGGGCTCAGTCACCTCTGCAAGAGGCAACTTAAAGGCAGAATGAAACATTTTGGTCAGAGTCAGGATCAAAAGCCTCTGCGACTGAGAGGCAGACATCTACTGGATATCTTCTTGTCCAGATTGCTCGGAAGCAGACTCATCTGCTGGGCACTCCACCGAATCCTGAGCTTTCAGCTCTTCCCCATCCTCAACCCATTCCTGCTCCCGACTAGGAGACTCCGGGGAGGCGGGACCTGTCATGCTTCCTGCCACCCTGCGGGATGGAGGCAATCATGCTGGCAATCCTGTGCTCTAACCCGGCTAGGGCTAATGACAGTTCATCCTTAGTGATAAAGGGTGAAGCAGCAGCGTTGACTGTAGGCACAATACCAGATAGGCGCAGCAGCTCAGAATGCCCGGGAGCCTCTGGTCTTGTAGGGGATACAACACTAGGGATATGACTAGGTTCATCAGGAACTACTAATGACATAGGTGTGCCCTTTCCTATGGTGTTAGTCCCACTCCTCTTTTTGGAAGATTCAATGCCTGCAAACAAAGAGTACATGGGTGTAGTATTAAACACCTCAGAAGAGAGACCCTTTAATAGGGCTCGCCCAGCCCCTATGCAACAATCCTGCTAAGCACCTTTAGCCTGTCAAGCAACACCTGGTGACTCACGTGACCCGGGTAAGGAAAAATGAACCACTGCAAGTGTCTGTTCAGGGCCTGCTCTGTGTCCCACAGCTGCCTTCTGGAAGCACCACATGCATGGCCTGCACAGCTTAAATAAGCTGGGTGTGCGCCAGAACGTTCTGTGTGTGTGTGCACACGCATGTGTGTGCGCACGCATGTGCACGGTCCCGGTGAGCGGGCGTGACTGTATTCGCGTACAATGCAAATCTTCGTGTGCCTAGATAAAGGCTATGGCGCATGTGCGGCAAAGCCGCGTGCGCCATGGCCACCAAACAAACAAACTGCTGAGCCCAGCGGCGCTCTTGCGAACGCACGTGCACCATGGCGAATCAAGCCGAAATGGCACACCACCGTGCGCCATCATACAGGTATAAAACAGTCAGACACAAGCAAAAAAGGTACACTTTGCAAACACCCACAGCTAGCCCAGAACTCCCCCGTATGGTCACCGCACACAGGTGTCCAGCCTTTAGCTAGCTTGACTGATTGTTACAATCACTGGGACACCTCACAATAATAAAATAAATGGGTTTCACTTACCCGTCACTTAACCTTAGAAGCTAAGGGCCCAATCTTCACCCTTCATGGCGGGTTCCTGTCACTTGGACCTTCATGGACTGGGTAACCTTTCATGTTTAGGGTCCCCTCCCTTGGACCTGTACTGTGTACAGCACCCTGCAGGAAATGCCTTAGCGCTGTAGTGTCCAGGATTTCCACTCCGCAGGGTTCAGCGCCCGGAGGCCAAGTTACAGGCAAAACCTCACAGGATCTTGAGTCTTCTTTGCAAGGCTCGGGTACCATTTATTTACGAATAAAAGCCTGTGTCAAATGGATCCGATCGGTCAATCCCTTGATTCATTTTTGGAACCGTTTGTGGGACTAGAGACCTGGAGCTCAAACAAACCCTGACATCCACCTTGCAGACACTGGTAAAAAACTAAAGTACTTCCTGTATGGGAGGGGTTATAAAGGGGATCACTTCCTGTCTGAAGACCTTTGGTCTACCAGTGTCCATTCACGTAATGATGGAGTATAACCCAGTAGGTAATGAATATTAGCCTGACTCTAGGTCCCATGAGGTACGAAAAAGAAATACTTTTTAATTATCTGACCCCCACAAATCAATAGCCTTATTTAAAGTCCCACCTTCCTTTTTCTCATACCTGATCCGGGGATGGAGGCACACACCGTGTGCTTCATTTAAAGTCTCAAACTCCCCCCTATTATTCTATAGACAGAGAAATAGGAGTCAGTTTCTGTGAGTGACAGATGATTTACATATCTCATGCACAAATGTGAGAGAGACATTCTGTTTACATTCTATGTACTTCAGATCCCCTCCTCCTTTCTTCTCCAGCTCTCCCAGGATTGGCTGCTCCGCACCTCAGCATGATTGGGCATGCTGAAGTCATGTGTGACCTTTCTGGGTTTTGATTGGATATTAGTGATCATGGGGCATAATCCACAAGACCAGCAGAAGTTCAGTGTAAGAAATATCGATGCCTAGCCAAGGGGAGTGTAGAGGTGGGCGGGGAGTCTACTGACATCACGACTCCACACACTGAGCTCCAGACAACAGACCCACCCACAGAATCTGCAGTTTTTTGGGTCTCATAACAGACAGAGGGGAGATGTTTGACAGGTAAGGATACATGCAGGAGGCATGTATATCCTTATAGATAACCACTATGGCAGTAGTTTAGAAAGGATGAGAGTGGGTTTACATCCACTTTAACATACTTCAAAAACAAGGCCTTTAGACGGCTGTGCAGCATGGAAAAGTGTCATTTGTGTGTCTGGGAGTTACAGGTGTTTGCTTATAGCCAGGCACTGCAGCCAATAAGTTAATGACAAGCTGACAGACTCAGTGGCTGTATGCACATGTGAGCATTTACCTTGTACAGGGATGAATGAAACAGTTTGCATCCAGTGCTGTTCACCCATCCATGTACAGATATAAGTGTTTGGATGTGCTTACAGCCACAGCGTCTGTCATTGATTTGTACAGGCTGCTGTACCTAAACAGTGACTCCTGGAATACAAATCAAACTCCTTTGTGCAGTGGCATACTAATAGGGGGGCGGGGGTGGTCCGCCCCAGGTGCCATACATCCTCCCCTGTATGAAACAGTGACGTCGGGCTTGGTAGCACAGCGGCATGGGACACCCTGACAGCGCAGGGACAGCCCAGCTGTGACAAGGTGCGGGGGTGGCCGGGCCGGGTGCGGACTGTACAGCTCCCTGCACGCGCCCTGAGACTCGGGTGATCACAGATCCGAGTAAGGGGCTGGTCCCGGCCCCTTACCATGTGATCAGCTGTCAGCCAATGACAGCTGATCACATAATGTAAACAAAAGCTCGGTAATCGTTTTTTTTTCTCCTCACGCTGACAGCGTGAGGAGAAAAAAAAAAAGCCGATCACTGGTTTATCTGCAAGGGACATCGGTCCCGAAGAGGAAGAGGCAATTGTGCCTCATCTGTGCCCACCAGTACCCCCTGCCAGTGTGGACCTGAATTTCCGGGAGGCCTTCATATGACGGCCTCCCCTTTGCATGCTCCCTGCACGCGCCCTGAGACTCGGGTGATCACAGATCCGAGTAAGGGGCTGGTCCCGACCCCTTACCATGTGATCAGCTGTCAGCCAATGACAGCTGTTCACATAATGTAAACAAAAGCTCGGTAATCGTTTTTTTTTCTCCTCACGCTGACAGCGAGAAAAAAAAAAGCCGATCACTGGTTTACCTGCAAGGGACATCGGTCCCGAAGAGGAAGAGGCAATTGTGCCTCATCTGTGCCCACCAGTACCCCCTGCCAGTGCCCACCATAGCCATCTATCAATGCCCATGAGTGCCACCTATCAATGCCCACAAGTACCACCTATCAATGCCCACCAGTGGTGCCAATCAGTGCCACCTAGCAGTGCTGCCTATCAGTGTAACCGATCAGTGCCCATTATTGCCACCCATCAGTGCCCACTACTGCCACCTATTGGTGCCCATCAGTGCCACCTCATCAGCGTACATCAATGAAGGAGAAAAATGACCTGTTTGCAAAATGTTATAACAAAATATAAGAAAAAATTAAATTACTTTTTTTTAAAAATTCTGTCTTTTTAATTTTTTTTATCAAAAAATAAAAACCACAGAGGTGATCAAATACCACCAAAAGAAAGCTCTATTTGTGGTAAAAAAAATGATAAAAATTTCATTTGGGTACAGTGTAGCATGACCGCACAATTGTCATTCAAAATGCATCAGCGCTGAAAGCTAAAAATTGGTCTGGACAGGAGGGGGTTTAAGTGCCCAGTAAGCAAGTGGTTAACCTCTTGCCGACCAGCCGCTGCAGTTTTACTGTGGCAGATTGGCACGGTTGGGCGAAACAATGTTACCTTACGTTCCTTTGCCTTTTGGCCACTAAGGGCGCGTGCACGCCCCTGGCGTGTGCCCGGAGCCGATGTGAGTGCCCGGCGGGTGTGATTACACAGATCCCGGTTCTCTCAGGGGAGAGGAGACGGATTGTGTGTTTATACTGATTATGATGAACACCGATTTGTGATCTCCTAGACAATCCCATACCCCCTACAGTTAGAACACAGTGAGGGAACACAGTTAACCCCTGGATCGCCCCCTAGTGTAGCCCCTTCCCTACCAGTAACATTTATACAGTAATCAGTGCATTTTTATAGCACATAGCACTGATCGCTGTATAATTGTCAATGGTCCCAAAAATGTGTCAAAAGTGTCCGATATGTCCGCCGCAATATCGCAGTTCCGATAAAAATCGCAGATCTCCGCCATTACTAGTAAAAAAAAATACTAATAATAAAAATGCCATAAATCTATCCCCTATTTTGTTGACGCTATAACTTTTGCGCAAACCAATCAGTATACGCTTATTGTGATTTTTTTTTTTTTTTTTTACCAAAAATATGTAGAAGAATACAGATCGGCCTAAATTGAGGAAAAAAATTGTTTTTGTGATAAAAAATGTGGGATATTTGTTATAGCAAAAAGTAAAAGATATTGGGGGTTATTTACGAAAGGCAAATCCACTTTGCACTACAACTTGGAAGTGCTGCCGATCTGAGGGTGACATGCAAGGAAAATAAAAAACAGCATTTTAGCTTGCACATGACTGGATGATAAAATCAGTAGAGCTTCCGCTCATTTCAGATCTTCCCCTCAGATCTACAGTGACTGCACTTCCAAGTGCACTTGCAGTGCAAAGTGAATTTGCCTTTTGTAAATAACCCCCATTGTGTTTTTTTTTTTTTTTTTTTTAATTGTTGCTCTTTTTTGTTTATAGCGCAAAAAATAAAATCTGCAGAGGCGATCAAATACCACCAAAAGAAATCTCTATTTGTGGGGAAAAAAAAGACGTTAATTTTGATTGGGTACAACGTCGCACGACCGTGCAATTGTCAGTTAAAGCAACGCAGTGCCGTATCGCAAAAAATGGCCTGGTCATTGAGCAGCCAAATCTTCCAGGGCTGAAGTGGTTAAAAGGATGAGGTGGCAACCCTAGAATGAGGGACACCTATTAGTGTATGTAGGCATAGGGACACACACCCTGCCATGCCCTCTTAAAGCAGAAAAGTGTTTTTTTTTTTTTTACCACTATTATTACTTTATATTGGCTTTTGACATTTACAAATTCAGCAATTCTAAAATTGGATGAAAGGTTTAGCACTGGGAAACACTTTTTGAAAGATAAAAAGTGCCTATTTATTTACAACTTATTATTATTATTATTGTTATTATTATTATTATTACAACTTATTTAATTTATTTACAACTATAGAGATCAGACCAAAATGAAGGACAAATGAGGAGGACAGAGGATTGTTCGAAATCAGGGACAGTTGGCAGCTATGCGTTATGTATGTAATGAGCAAATTGGCTGCCACTTTTATACAAACTGGGGTTTTAAAACATTGAGACGATTACAGGCAGTCAGCTGCATACGTAGGCTCATTGTAAAGACCATACATTTCCTTTAATGCACCTAGGGTGTGCCTTCCGCCTGACATTTCCCTCCCTCTCTCTGTTCTTTGGTATCTAACCCTCCCTATTTTATGTTTACACATTCTCTCTGCTGCCTGAGTTCTTCCCTTCTTCCCCTGTAAGGTCACACCCAGTATCCTGGGCTTCCCTTTTAAAGAGCAGGCTCACGTCAGAGAGGCAGCCACTTAGGAAGAGAAGACTTGTAAGCTATCAGGAACATCTGGGACCAGGTAAGTCCATTCTATTTCCACTGTCCTGTACAAGGGGGACTCAGCACTGTCTGAGATCAGAACAGCTGGACACAGCAGCCTAGGGATGGTGCGTTTCATGACTTAGAACCGGAAAGCAGCTGCGCTATTAACATGATATACAGCCAGACAAAACGTTCTATGAGTATTACTTAGTACAGCTGTGTAATAATGCAGGCTTTATACTCCTTAAAGTGAAACGTTACCCTCTTTTTTCTTTTGTTTTTACTCCTTCTTTAACTTACCTTTTTGTTATTTAGTTATAGTAAATAAAGCACCCAACGAATCCAGCGTTCTGTTGTAATTCGCCACTGCCAGGGTTGCCACCTCATCCCTTGAACATAAATTCCACAGGTTCTGTGTCTGATTAAGGTGGTAATTAATCTCACTTGGTGCCTTACCTGCATTAAATTAGCCTCAGAACCTGTGTAATTCATATGTGTTCGGGTTTAAAGGGATGAGGTGGCAACCCTAGCCACTGCACACCTAGTCCAGCATTGCCATCTTCCTCTCCTACGCCATTTGGAACCTGTTGTCTCTTCTTGGTTCTTGCATCTGGCCCCCCCGAATGATGCGCATGCGTCACGAGTCATCAGGTGGATGTTTACAAGTACCAGGAAGACGCAGACAGGCACGTCGTGGTGCGCACATGCGCATGGTTTTTTTTAATTGCCCCAAAGCCCCCCTGGAATGCCTGACGTTAATGTACTAGGAGGTTGCTGGCTGTTGGGCTACGCCAGTACAGAAGTGTGGGTCCATCTTGACTAAAAAAAAATGTTTTTTTAGAATATACTATAATAATAATAATAATAATAATCAGGATTTATATAGCACCAACCGTTTGCGCAGCGATTTACAACTTTATATATATATACAATTATGTAAAAGGAGGGGGGATGCAGTAATAGTATGGAAAGTGTTTAAAAGAGGATGAAGGTCTGCTTTAATTGTGTCAGCCTCTGTCCGGCCCTATTACAGTAAGCAGCAGGAATGCTTTTCAGTACAATCTACCTTTTATGGAAATTTTTACAAGTACTGCTGCCCGCAGACAGAAGGGGTGTGGTGTGTGTGCGTCTGCTACTGTCTGTACTTCCATCCTACCTCCCAAGACTGAAAGAATTGCTCTTAAAAGGATGCCGTGCTGTGTGATTGCAGATCTAAATGGCTGGACTTTAAGCTAATATTACAAGGAAGAAAAGACAATCAAATTCAAACAGTATACTGTGGCAGTGGCTTGAAAACAAGTGCTGTAGGTATAGGCAGCCTCTTTATAGTCACATATGTTTTACCTCCATTGACAGTTGCAAGCTGCTTCCTGTGGACTAATCTGACTAATCGCATTAGACAGGAGAGACGTTATCATTCCCTGAGCAAAACACATAATTATATAAACTCCTTTAAAAAAAATAAAATAAATAATAATAATATATATATATATATATATATATATATAATATATAATATATATTTTACGGTATTTAATTATTTTTATAAAGAGTTATGCCCCGTACACACAGTCGGATTTTCCGATGGAAAATGTCTGATCGGAGCGTGTTGTCGGAAATTCCGACCGTGTGTGGGCTCCATCGGACATTTTCTATCGGATTTTCCGACACACAAAGTTGGAGAGCAGGAGATACAATTTTCCGACAACAAAATCCGTTGTCGGAAATTCCGATCGTGTGTACACAAATCCGACGGACAAAGTGCCACGCATGCTCAGAATAAATAAAGAGATGAAAGCTATTGACCACTGCCCCGTTTATAGTCCCGACGTACGTGTTTTACGTCACCGCGTTCAGAATGATCGGATTTTCCGACAACTTTGTGTGACCGTGTGTATGCAAGACAAGTTTGAGCCAACATCCGTTGGAAAAAATCCTAGGATTTTGTTGTCGGAATGTCCGAACAAAGTCCGACCGTGTGTACGCCCTATAAGAATAAAACAAGCATTTTATTAAATTTTGGTTATATAATGCTATTGTATATAATGAATAAGGGTTATTGTAGTAACACGGATTACTAATGCTCGAAGGTTGGGTTCAGACTATCGCGAATTGGAAGCAGATTTCCCCGCATCCAATTCGCATGTAAGGAGATTGTGACCAGCTCTCTATGGAGCTGGTTTACACATCTCCAGTGCAAATTGCACAGGAGTCCTGTGTGTCTTCTTGTTTCGTTTCAGGTCCGAATTCAGCCAAAAATTTGGACTGAAATCGAACCTGAAACGGTGAATGGGGACGCACCGCACTCCTGCTATGAGCTGCTCCATGCTGTGGTGTGAACCCAGCTTTAAAGTGGAACATGGCAATTTAATGAGAAATTACCTCTCGCTCAAGGTAACTAAAGCTGGCTATGCTCCGTTCGAATATTTATTTATTTATTTCATGCAGGCTGTAGCAAAAAAAGTAACAGCTTCCTTAATCTACACCAGGGGTCTCTAAACTTACTCTGCTCCCAACTACATCACTAACCTAGTCTCAAAATACCAACCTAATCGTTCTCCTCTTTCCTCCTAAGACCTCCTGCTCTCTAGCTCCTATGTCAACTCCTCCCATTTTCGCCTCCAGGACTTTTCCCGAGCCTCTCCCATCCTATGGAACTCCCTACCTCAATCTGTCCAATTATCTCCTACTCTGTTTGCTTTTGGACGATCCCTAAAAACCCATCTTTTCATAGAAGCCTATTCTGCCCCAACCTAACAAGTGTACTTAAATTTTCTCCATCACCACCTCCCCTACAGTTACTACCTCCCCCCCCACTTGATCCTCCCTCTTAGACTGTAAGCTCTAACAAGCAGGGCCCTCTGATTCCTCCCTGTATTGAATTGTATTGTAATTGTCCTGTCTGCCCTCATGTTGTAAATCACTGTGCAAACTGTTGGCGCTTTATAAATCCTGTTTAATAAACAAAGGGCCAGTTTACTGTCCTTCAGACTTTAGGGGGGGCCGGACTGTGGCAATTGGAAGTACAAAATGTCTATACATCAGTGGGAGAAAACAAATCATTAGTCTCAGTGGGTGGCCTTGTGCCCCTTCATTAGTCTCAGTGGGGGACTTGTGCCCCATCACTGATGCCATTGGGAGGACTTGTGCCCCACTGTTGGTGTCATTGAGAGGGCTTGTGCCCCATTGTTGGCGTCATTGGGAGGACTTGTGCCCCATTGTTGGCGTCATTGGGAGGACTTGTGCCCCATTGTTGGCGTCATTGGGAGGACTTGTGCCCCATTGTTGGCGTCATTGGGAGGACTTGTGCCCCATTGTTGGCGTCATTGGGAGGACTTGTGCCCCATCGTTGGCGTCATTGGGAGGACTTGTGCCCCATCGTTGGCGTCATTGGGAGGACTTGTGCCCCATTGTTGGCGTCATTGGGAGGACTTGTGCCCCATTGTTGGCGTCATTGGGAGGACTTGTGCCCCATCGTTGGCGTCATTGGGAGGACTTGTGCCCCATCGTTGGCGTCATTGGGAGGACTTGTGCCCCATCGTTGGCGTCATTGGGAGGACTTGTGCCCCATCGTTGGCGTCATTGGGAGGACTTGTGCCCCATCGTTGGCGTCATTGGGAGGACTTGTGCCCCATCGTTGGCGTCATTGGGAGGACTTGTGCCCCATCGTTGGCGTCATTGGGAGGACTTGTGCCCCATCGTTGGCGTCATTGGGAGGACTTGTGCCCCATCGTCGGCGTCATTGGGAGGAACTGTGCCCCATCGTCGGCGTCATTGGGAGGAACTGTGCCCCATCGTCGGCGTCATTGGGAGGAACTGTGCCCCATCGTCGGCGTCATTGGGAGGAACTGTGCTCCATCGTCGGCGTCATTGGGAGGAACTGTGCTCCATCGTCGGCGTCATTGGGAGGAACTGTGCTCCATCGTCGGCGTCATTGGGAGGAACTGTGCTCCATCGTCGGCGTCATTGGGAGGAACTGTGCTCCATCGTCGGCGTCATTGGGAGGAACTGTGCTCCATCGTCGGCGTCATTGGGAGGAACTGTGCTCCATCGTCGGCGTCATTGGGAGGAACTGTGCTCCATCGTCGGCGTCATTGGGAGGAACTGTGCTCCATCGTCGGCGTCATTGGGAGGAACTGTGCTCCATCGTCGGCGTCATTGGGAGGAACTGTGCTCCATCGTCGATGTAATTGATAGGAATTGTGCCTTTCATTTGTGTCAGTGAATAAACTAGTTCTTCAAGGGCCAGTTAAAAGCAAGCAAAGGACTACATTTGACCGCAGTTTGGAGACCACTGATCTACACCAGTGCTTCTCAAGTACAGGCCATGTTTTCAAGTTTTCCTTTATCTTGTACAGGTGCTTTAAATCTGAGTCAATGGCTTGGTATTTTGGACAGCTATTTTATCCAAGAGGAATTCCCAAAATATGGCCTGTTGGGGGTACTTGAGGACTGAGGTTGAGAACCACTGGTCTTAACTATACAGTGCAGATGGATGGATCTACCACTGAGGCTATTGTATTCTGACAGCCGGAACCAGTGGCTGTCAGAATAACTGAGTAGCACTTGCACCTGATTGGATGCAGCCACTTTTCAGCTGATAATCTTCCCTCTGGCTCCTTTTTATTTTATTTGCTTTTTTAATTGTCAACAGGACCACCCGCAAAAAAAAAAAAATTCATAATTTGCATAGTGTATGGCCAGATTAAAACTTGATTACCATTTGTTGGTGCACTTTGCAAAGTGCTTGAATACTACATTATCCTAATAATTTAAAGCTGTATGAAGACCACCAGTAGGTCTTTGCTATATAAAGTTTATGCAATCAATGCTTTGTGTCCCGAATTCATCCCTGCTTTCCTGTAGGCTCCTTGCACATGGGACCGTTCAGCTGCAGTGCATCCCTCCCAGTGGTTTAGCGCACCCAGGAGCGCCAGATGTGGCATCTAGTCCCCCTGTCAAAGTCTATGGCTGTGGCTGGATGGGGCCGAATGCTGTACTTCTTTTCTTTAATGAACTAAATGTAATTCTGACATGCTACACAGGTTCCAGTGATCAATAATCAGTTTGCAACACTTCATGGTTTCTGTACGTCAGAGAGAAAGTCTAATTACTAGCTATTTATTATAATGGTCAGGATAGATCAAAAGTTGTATCAAACAAACCACAAATATTTAAAAACATAAAATATAAATATCGATTTGTTTATGTAAAATGTAACATTCAACAAAATAGTCAAAGTAAATTTCTATATGGAATAAGGAAATGAGTGTTCTATGGACTCCGATCATAGTGCCACTTTTGCATGGTAAGGAACCAGGCTGAATGACCTCTGGCTGAGATAAAGGCTTACAAAATCTAAATCAGTAAACATTTCCCCATGTGAATGTTAGGGTGATATATGTGAAAAAAAAAATGTAATTTTACAGAGGCTTTCAGGTGTTTTTCACATGGCTCTTCTCAGCAACCAATGGGAATTCATCGTAATTTGATCAGTAAAATACATCCTGCATTTCCTATCTCCATTGCTTCCTGTTTTACCAGATTTTTTTTTTTAAGCCCATATATGCTGGAGTGTTTGTACAAAGGTATGACTTCATGGTTTTGGGATATGCCTTTCCTTTTAGGGTGTGTTTTGTTGTTAATAGAACATGATGCTGGGCATGAAGGATGAAGACTTTAAAATCATAATTGAGCTTAACTTGTTGTAATGCCATGTTTGTTCATGTCAACCCATGTATATCTTGTCTCTAAGAGACAAAATGCCATACAGATGGATTTTTAAAACCCAGCTCTGAGAAATGTAAAAGTCCTCCCGTGCAGTGGGCCTGTGCTTGCAGTGCAAGGGTTAACTGCCCGTTTCTGTCTAGGTAGGGGATAGAAAAGCACATTTACTTACCCAATCCCCAGCAGACAGCAACCCCCCCCATACTCCAGCAGTGGACTGTTCCTCATGCCCAATGCAGGGCTGTGGGCTCTGCAACTGTCTTGATGGCATCAGAAGACTGGCTGGAGTGCAGGGGAGGCTGCAGGCATCCCTATGTATGCAATATATTACAGCTTACCAATCATTAAATGTGGTGACTGCATTATATTTTATTTTTAAGGCTTTTTTTTTCTCTTCTCCTGGTGATCTACAGTAAAGGAAAAAAGTATTTGATCCCCTGCTGATTTTGCATGTTTGCCCACTAACAAAGAAATGTTTAGTCGTTCATTTTAATGGTAGGCTTATTTTAACAGTGAGAAACAGAATAACAACAAAAATATCAAAAAACAAAACACATTTCATAAGTTATAAATTGATTTGCATTTTAATGAGCGAAATAAGTATTTGATCAATCAGCAAGGTTTCTGGCTCCCAGGTGTCTTACTATACAGTAATGAGATTAGGAGCACTCTCCTAAAGGGTGTGCTCCTAATCTCCGCTTGCTACCTGTATAAAAGACACCTGCCCACAGAAGCAATCAGTTTCCAATCTCTCCACCATGGCCAAGACTAAAGAGCTGTCCATTGATGTCAGGGAGAAGATTGTAGACCTACACAAGGCTGGAATGGGCTACAAGACCATCGCCAAGCAGCTTGGTGAGAGGGTGACAACAGTTGGTGCGATTATTTGCAAATGGAAGAAACAAAATAACTGTCCATCTCCCTCGGTCTGGGGCTCCATGCAAGAGCTCACCTCGTGGAGATTCAATGATCATGAGAACAGTGAGGAATTGGCCCAGAACTACAAGGGAGAAACTTGTCAATGATCTCAAAGCATCTGGGACCATAGTCATCAAGAAAACAATTGGTAACACACTACGCTGTGAAGGACTGAAATCCTGCAGCATTCACAAGGTCCCCCTGCTCAAGAAAGCACATATACAGGCCCGTTTTGAAGTTTGCTAATGAACATCTGAATGATTCAGAGGAGAACTGGGTGAAAGTGTTGTGGTTTAGATAAGACCAAAATGGAGCTCTTTGGCATCAACTCAACTCACCGTGTTTGGAGGAGGAGGAATGCTGCCTATGACCCCAAGAACACCATCCCCACCGTCAAACATGGAGGTGGAAACATTATGCTTTGGGGGTGTTTTTCTGCTAAGGGGACAGGACAACATCACTGCATCAAAGGGATGATGGATGGGGCCATGTATCGTCAAATCTTGGGTGAGAACCTCCTTCCCTCAGCCAGGGCATTGAAAATGGATTGTGGGTGGGTATTCCAGCATGACAATGACACAAAGCCAAGGCAACAAAGGCATGGCTCAAGAAGCACATTAAAGTCCTAGAGTGGCCTAGACCTTAATCCCATAGAAAATATGTGGAGGGAGCTGAAGGTTCAAGTTGCCAAACGTCAGCCTTAAAACCTTAAAGGAGTTGCAGAGGGTTTTTTTTTTTTATCTTTATGCATTAAGATAAAAAACCTGTGTGGTGGAGCAGCAACCACCCCACCCCATCCCACCCCATCCCACCCCATATTACCTACCTGAGCTCTTTCTCACTCCAGCAATGTCCTTGATCTCATCAGCCATCTAGTACACTCCTCCTGGTTGGCTGAGAGAGCAGCGGCGCCTATTAATGTCAATCAGGGGGGAGATGGGGCGGGGCCAGGTCGGGTCTCCGTGTCTGAATGGATACATGGAGCTCTGACTCGGCTTGGGTGCCCCCTGAAGCTGGCTGAGGAGCACTCAAAGGAGGGAGGGGCCAGGAACAGCAAAGAGGGACTCAAGAAGAGGAGGATCTGCTCTGTGCAAAACCAACTGCACAGAAGAGGTAAGTATAACATGTTTCTGTTTTTCATTTTTTGATGTACAAAATCAGCAGGGGATCAAATACTTTTCTCCCTCACTGTAGGCAGTAACATACCGCCTGTATTTAACTGCCTACACTCTGGAGTCTGGATGAAGGAGCAACAGAGACCCCTTTTGGATAGCAGCATTGTCATTTTGCAGGGAGGGGAGTGTTAAGCCTCGTACACACGATCAGATTTTCGAACCACCGTTCATCCGTTTTTTGTTGCATGCTAGTCTCATGTCAAAGGTGAAGAGGTTCCTCACCATACGACAGAATACAACGTCAGAAGTGACGCAAGGTGTTGAATTTGTATGTATTCTTTCGTCTCTGAGCATGTGTAGTCTTGCTCTTATGTTTTTGTTTTTTTTTCGGACGAAAAACGTACTACTTAAACGAAAATTGGACGTTGAGTTCATACGACAAAAAATGTTATAGTCTGCACATCCAGCATTTGTCGGACGAAAAATCGGAATCGGCTGTCGAAAGCACCATCCTAACGATCCGAAAATCAGCAGATCGTTCGTTGGACGAAATTTTACTTTCAATTTTCGTATCGTGTGTGTGTATGGGCCTTAAGACGTATTAGCAGATTTATATACAATAACAAAATGAAGCCAAACCCCAGCTCACACTGCAGTTACAGCATCAGTTTTTTTTTTTTCTTTTGGGATAAAGGTTTTACATGAATAAATGCAGATTGTTGTAAGCACACCTGTCAGTGGTAAATGGTTTGTCTCAACACTCTAACTGCTACACTTGCAGGAAAGATTGTTTTATTGAAAAACAGACTTAATGGCCAGATCACCAGAGGAAAATAAATAAAAGAGCCTAAAAAAGAAAACTAATGCAGCCATCACATCTAAGAATTAGTAACCTGCAAAAAATTTTTGCTTTTGGGTTTAATACTGCTTTAACTCCTGAAGAAGCAGGCGCAGCCCCTCTGCAGGGAATATTGTTATGTTTACTGGAGTTCAGCTTTAAGCCAGATCTGCTTATGTTTGTGGTTGCCTTAGGCCTTGTTCACACTGGGACTGTCAAACCTGCATTTAAAATAGTGTAGAGGACAGTTCTAAACCTATATAAATGTACATACAGTGGGGACGGAAAGTATTCAGACCTCCTTAAATTTTTCACTCTTTGTTATATTGCAGCCATTTGCTAAAATCATTTAAGTTCATTTTTTTTCCTCATTAATGTTCACACAGCACCCCATATTGACAGAAAAACACAGAATTGTTGACATTTTTGCAGATTTATTAAAAAAGAAACACTGAAATATCACATGGTCCTAAGTATTCAGACCCTTTGCTGTGACACTCATATATTTAACTCAGGTGCTGTCCATTTCTTCTGATCATCCTTGAGATGGTTCTACACCTTCATTTGAGTCCAGCTGTGTTTTATTATACTGATTGGACTTGATTAGGAAAGCCACACACCTGTCTATATAAGACCTTACAGCTCACAGTGCATGTCAGAGCAAATGAGAATCATGAGGTCAAAGGAACTGCCTGAAGAGCTCGGAGACAGAATTGTGGCAAGGCACAGACCTGGCCAAGGTTACAAAAAAATTTCTGCTGCACTTAAGGTTCCTAAGAGCACAGTGGCCTCCATAATCCTTAAATGGAAGACCAGAACCCTTCCTAGAGCTGGCCGTCCGGCCAAACTGAGCTTTTGGAGGAGAAGAGCCTTGGTGAGAGAGGTAAAGAACCCAAAGATCACTGTGGCTGAGCTCCAGAGATGCAGTCGGGAGATGGGAGAGAGTTGTAGAAAGTCAACCATCACTGCAGCCCTCCACCAGTTGGGGCTTTATGGCAGAGTGGCCCGACAGAAGCCTCTCCTCAGTGCAAGACGCATGGAGTTCGCTAAAAAAAAAACACCTGAAGGACTCCAAGATGGTGAGAAATAAGATTCTCTCGTCTGAGACCAAGATAGAACTTTTTGGCCTTAATTCTAAGCGGTATGTGTGGAGAAAACCAGGCACTGCTCATCACCTGTCCCAACAGTGAAGCATGGTGGTGGCAGCATCATGCTGTGGCAGTGTTTTTCAGATGCAGGGACAGGATGACTGGTTGCAATCGAGGGAAAGATGAATGCGGCCAAGTACAGGAATATCCTGGATGAAAACCTTCTCCAGAGTGCTCAGGACCTCAGACTGGGCTGAAGGTTTACCTTCTAACAAGACAAAAACCCTAAGCACACAGCTAAAATAAAAGAGTTGTTTCACAACAACTCCATGACTGTTCTTGAATGGCCCAGCCAGAGCCCTGACTTAAACCCAATTGAGCATCTCTGGAGAGACCTAAAAATGGCTGTCCACCAACGTTTACCATCCAACTGGAGAGAAACTGCAAGGAGGAATGGCAGAGGATCCCCAAATCCAGGTGTAAAAAAACTTGTTGCATCTTTCCCAAAAAGACTCATGGCTGTATTCAGTGCTGGTACAAGGCCATCTGGTGCCCAGGGCGAAGATGGCAAACTGCGCCCCCCCCCCCCCCCCCCCGTATAAAGAAAGAGTCAGTGTCCTTTCAAAACCAGAAAACACTCAAAATAATACAAGAATACAATACTGTAGCTGCAGCCCCGTCGCAGTATATGTACTGCGGCGGTTCAGCAAATGGTTAAATTGTAAGGTGAACTTACATTGGACCCCATCCCCCCCAGTCCTGCTAACCTGGAGTCCAGCGATCCCCCGCACTGACCCCTTTACATTACACAGCACCCTGCATCTCTAGGCCCCTTTACATTACACAGCCACCTGCACCTCTGGGCCCCTTTACATTACACAGCCCCCTGCACCACTGGGCCCCTTTACATTACACAACACCCTGCATCTCTTGGCCCCTTTACATTACACAGCACCCTGCATCTCTGGGCCCCTTTACATTACACAGCCACCTGCGCCTCTGGGCCCCTTTACATTACACAGCCACCTGCGCCTCTGGGCCCCTTTACATTACACAGCACCCTGCACCTCTGAACCCCTTTACATTACACAACACCCTGCACCTCTGGACCCCTTTACATTACACAGCCCCCTGCACCACTGGGCCCCTTTACCTTACACAGCCACCTGCAGCCCTTTACATTACACAGCCCCCTGCACCACTGAGCCCCTTTACATTACACAACACCCTGCATCTCTGGGCCCCTTTACATTACACAGCACCCTGCATCTCTGGGCCCCTTTACATTACACAGCACCCTGCATCTCTGGGCCCCTTTACATTACACAGCACCCTGCACCCCTTTACATTACACAGCCACCTGCATCTCTGGGCCCCTTTACATTACACAGCCACCTGCGCCTCTGGGCCCCTTTACATTACACAGCCCCCTGCATCTCTGGGCCTCTTTACATTACACAGCCACCTGCGCCTCTGGGCCCCTTTACATTACACAGCCACCTGCGCCTCTGGGCCCCTTTACATTACACAGCCACCTGCGCCTCTGGGCCCCTTTACATTACACAGCCACCTGCGCCTCTGGGCCCCTTTACATTACACAGCCACCTGCGCCTCTGGGCCCCTTTACATTACACAGCCACCTGCGCCTCTGGGCCCCTTTACATTACACAGCCCCCTGCACCACTAGGCCCCTTTACATTACACAGCCCCCTGCATCTCTGGGCCTCTTTACATTACACAGCCACCTGTGCCTCTGGGCCCCTTTACATTACACAGCCACCTGCAGCCCTTTACATTACACAGCACCCTGCACCTCTGAACCCCTTTACATTACACAGCACCTCTGGGCCCCTTTGCATTACACAGCACCCTGTGCCTCTGGACCCCTTTACATTATACAGCCCCCTGCACCCCTTTACATTACAAAACACCCTGCATCTCTGGACCCCTTTACATTACACAGCCCCCTGCACCCCTTTACATTACACAGCACCCTGGACCTCTGGACTCCTTCAGTGTAGCCCCCCTTCAGTGCAGACACCCCCCCTTTCAGTGCAGACCCCCCCACTGTTCAGTGCAGACACACACCCCTGTTCAGTGCAGACACACCCCCCCCTGTTCAGTGCAGACACCCCCCCTTCAGTGCAGACACCCCCCCCCCGTTCAGTGCAGACACCCCCCCCCCTGTTCAGTGCAGACACCCCCCCCCCCCCTGTTCAGTGCAGACACACCCCCCCCCCCTGTTCAGTGCAGACACACCCCCCCCCCCTGTTCAGTGCAGACACACCCCCCCCCCCTGTTCAGTGCAGACACCCCCCCCCCCCTTCAGTGCAGACACCCCCCCCCTTCAGTGCAGACACCCCCCCCCCCCTTCAGTGCAGACACCCCCCCCCCTTCAGTGCAGACACCCCCCCCCCTTCAGTGCAGACACCCCCCCCCCTTCAGTGCAGACACCCCCCCCTGTTCAGTGCAGACACCCCCCCTGTTCAGTGCAGACACCCCCCCTGTTCAGTGAGGACACCCCCTTCAGTGTAGCCCTCGTTCAGCTCCCCCCCATTCAGTACCTCAGATCAGCGCGGCGGCACATGCTCAGCAGATCTCCTCCCCCTTTTTGCACATAAACAGAGAGGAGGGGGAGGCGGCTTCACTCTGGTCGGCTGTGCCTGTGTGACATCCGGGATCGCACAGACAGACAGCCCGCGGCCGCGAGAGGAGGGGAAGGTAGGTGCAGCGGTGCCACCCTGCACCCCCCCTCTCCCTTGCATTACAATGTAGATCGCCTCTCCCTGCCTGTGCCTGTCACTGCGCCGCTGCCTAAATCCGCAGCACTGCCACCGCTTCAGTCCCGGAGGGGGGGGGGGCGGCCTGACACCCCCCCCCCCCAGTGTGTGGTACCCGGGCGGCCCGCCCCCTACTTAGTATGCCTCTGCACAGCTTCGCAAGCAGGCGCAGGTCTGCAGTGTGATAGTCACTTGTTGCCCACGAAGTTTAAGAACACACTGCCTGCCAGCACTGCGCCCCCTTCCTACAATTAATTGATCCGCCCAGGGCATCCGCCCCTTCCGCCCACCCCTTGTACCGGCCCTGGCTGTATTCGATCAAAAGGGTGCTTCTACTAAATACTAAGCAAAGGGTCTGAATACTTAGGACCATGTGATATTTCAGTTTCCTTTTTAATAATTCTGCAAAAATGTCAACAATTCTGTGTTTTTTCTGTCAATATGGGGTGCTGTGTGTACATTAATGAGGAAAAAAAATGAACTTAAATGATATTTTAGAAAATGGCTGCAATATAACAGAGTGAGAAATTTAAGGGGGTCTGAATACTTTCAGTCCCTACTGTATGTAACGATTTTTCAATGGTGCCATTCACACTGTACATTTACCCCCTTTTTTAGGTGCAGTCAGTTCAGCTGCAATTAGAGATAAAAGAATTCTGTGCATCCGGGATCTGGGCAAGGAGTTGGTAAAGACAGGCAGTTGATAAAACGATAATTCTCCTGCTCTACAAGACGAGGTGCGGCCAGACCACAGAGTATGCTGTCCAGTTCTGAGCACCAGTCCTCAGGAAGGATGTACTGGAAATGGAGCGAGTACAAAGAAGGGCAACAAAGCTAATAAAGGGTCTGGAGGATATTAGTTATGAGGAAAGGTTGCGAGCACTGAACTTATTTTCTCTGGAGAAGAGACGCATGAGAGGGGATATGATTTCAATATACAAATACCAAATTCCCTTCCACAGGCGGTGGTCCCAGCGGGGAGCATCGATGGTTTCAAGGTATTAGATAAGCACCTGAACGACCACAACATACAGGGATATACAATGTAATACTGACATATAATCACACACATAGGTTGGACTTGATGGACGTGTATCTAATTTTTTTTTTTTTTTTTTTTTTTTTTGTTTTAACCTCCCCTACTATGTAACTATGTTGAGTTGAGCCTCAGTTTTGTTGCCTCCCAACTGCCCATCTACAAAAAGTTATAACACCTGTTGCATTAGGTGGGTGATTGTTGCTGGCAAATGCGACTCATTCCAGTAGATTGGTGTGTGCCACAACTGCCCTGTAGGCATTGAGACATATTTCCTGCCAGTCAACTGCCCTTTAAAAAGCGCTACTGCTGAACAAGCTAGATGCATGTAAATGTGACTAAAGGTGCCTAAAAGCAGGAACATATAAACAAAGGAAAGAGTGACCTAGAAGGCAAAAAAGTGTGTGTGTGTGTGTGTGTGTGTGTGTGTGTGTGTGTGTGTGTGTGTGTGTTGTGTTTTTTTTTTTTTTTTTTTTTTTTTTTTTTTATGCGCAGTATGATTTTGAAGGCCAGGAAACACATTAACCTTTTTTTATCAGTTGTTAGTATGGCAAAAAATAGAACCGATTTTCTATTTGTGCCCAAACCTGGACAATAAAACAAACGAACGGTCCAGATGGTAATGTCTTTGAATTATTTTTTTCTCTAGTGTATGGGGGACATAACACACCTAAGGTTGGCCTCTTTTAGCAGTCATTTACCCTATCTGCGCTAAATAGCTGACATTGCCGACTATTACTTTTAGATAGCTGCAGCTGCCTAAGTCCCCGTTCACATCGGTGCAACTTATCGTGCAGTTTGGCAGTTCTAAAATGCATGACAAGTCGCATCCTATTGTTGGCAATGGAACCGTTCAAATCGGTGCTACTTCGACTTTGCGGTGCTGCACTGATTTGAGAAAGGGTTCCTGCACTTTTTTTTTTGCGATTTCAGGTGCAACCTGAATAGACATCTGTGCATGAAGTCGTACAGATGTCAAGCAAGTCGCACCTGAAATTGCACTGACCTCTGGCATGATCTCAAAGTCGCATTCAGTGTGAACAATGCCTAAAGTGTTTGGTCAGCATTTTTCCATCCAGGACCTGTGATTTGTTTTTTCCAAAATAAATCAACTTTTGTCCTCAAAACATTAGCTATGTGCCCTTTTACATTGGTCGTCAGTGCCCACCTTGCATTGGTGGTCAGTTCTCAGTGCCTTCTTAGGCTCGATTCACATCTATGCATGGTGCTTGCCACGTTTTTGGACATGCGATTTGCGTTTTTTTTTTTTTTTTTTTTTTACACTGTATATAGCTGGTTGCTAAGGGGCCGGGAAGCCGGCCTCCATGTCCTTAACAACGGATAAGTCAGCAGGCTTCCCCGCTGAATGTAAAAAAGAATTGCCGGTTAAAACAAAATGACCAGGCCCTTGGTCCTGGTATGGATTCAGAAGGGACCACCCCCTCCCCCCACACCAAAAAAAAAAAAAAAAGCGCGGCGCCCCCCCCCAAATCCATACCAGACCCTGTATCCCAGCATGCAGGTGAGGAAAGGGAGGGGACGAGCGAGCACCCCCCCCCCCCCCCCCCCCTGAGCCATACCAGGCCACATGCCCTCAACATGGGTGGGTGCTTTGGGGCAGGGGGGGACAAGGGCCTCTTCCCGACAACCCTGGTAGTTGGGGTCTGCGGGCGGGGGGCTTTTGGGTACATTGTACCCCTACCCATTCACCAAAAAATAGAGGGTAGTGTTAAATACAGTAGACAGTTTTTGACAAGTCGCCTTTTTTTTTTTTTTTTTTTTTAAATATCTTCATCTTCCTTTTCCCGCTTCTTCTTGCGCTCTTCTTTGTCCGTTGTTCTCCTTCCTCTGCCGCTGACGACCCTCCTCCGATGCTGCGTCCCGCTGATCTGTTCTTGCTGATGTCAAGCATGTCTTCGATAACGGTGGGGGGCGTGGCAATCAGATGACGCCATCCAGGGGCCCCGCCCCCCTTGTGACCTCACTGCCCAGGCATGAATGGGTCCAGAGAACTGACCATGCTGAGTTTTTAATAAGAAAGAAGTGGGACTAGCAGGAACACCAGGGATTTCACACAAAGGAAGCAATACAAAGAGAGCAGGATACTTCTTCCTTTTTTTTTTTTTTTTTTTTTTTTTTTTTTTTTACACAAGTATATGTTACAGCAGAAATCTAAGATGTTGGGTTTACATATACTTTAACTGGATTCGGCAATTGAGAAAATTCCTTGGTTGGAAGTCTCCTTTTTATAAGAAGTGCTACTCCAACAGCAAACTTGCTTCTGAGATTCAAATCTCCCAATACCATATTAAGGAGGTCTTTATTTGATGTTCCTAATTGCTTTTATATTATGGAGAATGCAGTGGAGATTTGGAAACGCTCCAAGATGGCTATGAAGAGAACTTGGAGCTATGGTAGACTGATCTCTGCTGGAGTCCCCAAAAGACCAAGCCAGTGGATGGCTCGGCCTACCAAACTCCACCTATGAGTGACATAATCTATTTGGGTGGGATGACTTCATTGCACTGTGGTATTCTAGATAGGGTTGCCACCTTTTCTTTAAGCCAAACCCGAACACTTTAGCGGCCCAGGGCACATTCTCTTTCATAGTATACACTATAGGATTATAAAAGACCTGGGACATCTTTGGGTGAGTGGTAATGCAGCACGCTGTGGCAAACAATGGATGTGGCCAAACTGCTCTTGCTGACATCAGAGTGCCCCAGTGATGCCGAACCTGCCCTCAGACCGCGGCCTGCAGCTCCTGCATGGCAACAGATTTGTGTGTGACTATATCTCAGTTACTTGGGGAGCCACAGCCCAGTCCAAATAGTGTGTCCGGGTTTCAAGCAGACTGAAACCTGGAACTTTATTCCAAACCCGGACTGTCCGGGTGAAATCTCGGACAGGTGGCAACCCTAATTCTAGAATATTTACACACACACACCAATGCCAATTTGTCATAGTTGATTGGCTCATTATTTAGGATGTAACCTTCATGGTTACATTCACCTCTTCTGTTTTCCAGTATATGATTTATACCTTTCTGTGTACATACAGTATCTCACAAAAGTGAGTACACCCCTCATGTTTTTGTAAATACTTTATTATATCTTTTCACGTGGCAACACTGAAGAAATGATACTTTGCTACAATGTAAAGTAGTGAGTATACAGCTTGTATAGCAGTGTAAATTTGCTGCCCCCTCAAAATAACTCAAAACACAGCCAATAATGTGTAACAAAAGTGAGTACACCCCTAAGTGACAATGTCCAAATTGGGCCCAAAGTGTCAATATTTTGTGTGACCACCATTATTTTCCAGCACTGACTTAACCCTCTTGGGCATGGAGTTCATCAGAGATTCACAGGTTGCCACTGGAGTGCTCTTCCACTCCTCCATGACGATATCACAGAGCTGGTGGATGTTAGAGACCTTGCGCTCCTTCCCCCTTCTGTTTGAGGATGCCCCACAGATGCTTCATAGGGTTTAGGTCTGGAGACATGCTTGGCCAGTCCATCACCTTTACCCTCACTTTCACTTTCTTTAGCAAGGCAGTGGTCATCTTGTGTGTTTGGGGTCATTATCCTGTTGGAATACTGCCCTGCGGCCCAGTCTCGAAGGGAGGGGATCGTGCTCGGCTTTAATATTTCACAGTACATGTTGCCATTCATGGTTCCCTCAATGAACTATAGCTTCCCAGTGGCGGCAGCATTCATGCAGCCCCAGACCATGACACTCTCACCACCATGCTTGGCTGTAGGCAAGACACACTTGTCTTTGTACTCCTCACCTGGTTGCCGCCACACACGCTTGACACCATCTGAACCAAATAAGTTGGTTCAGACACTAATCTATGTCCTTGGTCTGCTTGTCTTCAGCAAACTGTTTGCAGGCTTTCTTGTTCAGCATCTTTAGAAGAGGCTTCCTTCTGGGATGACAGCCATGCAGACCAATTTGATCCAGTGTATGGTCTGAGCACTGACAGGCTGACCCCCCCCCCCCCCCTTCAACCTCTGCAGCAATACTGGCAACACTCATAAGTCAATTTCCCAAAGACAACCTCTAGATATGACGTAGAGCATGTGCACTCAACTGCTTTGGTTGACCATGGCAAGGTCTGTTCTGAGTGGAACCTGTCCTGTTAAACCGCTGTATGGTCTTGGCCACCATGCTGCAGCTCAGTTTCAGGGTCTTGGCAATCTTTTTTTAGCCTAGGCCAGGGATATGCAATTAGCAGACCTCCAGCTATTGCAAAACTAAAAGTCCCATCATGCCTCTGCCTCTGGATGTCATGCTTGTGGCTGTCAGCTTATTGCTATGCCTCATGGGACTTATAGTTCTGCAGCAGCTGGAGGTCCACTAATTGCACATCCCTGGCCTAGGCCATCTTTATGTAGAGCAACAATTCTTTTTTTTCAGATCCTCAGAGTTATTTGCCATGAGGTGCCATGTTGAACTTCCAGTGACCAGTATGAGAGAGTGAGAGCGAAAACACCAAAATTTAACACGCCTGCTCCCCATTCACACCTGAGACCTTGTAACACTAAGGAGTCACATGACACCGGGGAGGGAAAATGGCTAATTGGGCCCAATTTTGACATTTTCACTTTGGGGTGTACTCACTTTTGTTGCCAGCGGTTTAGACATTAATGGCTGTGTGTTGAGTTATTTTGAGGGGACAGCAAATTTACACTGTTATACAAGCTGTACACTCACTACTTTACATTGTAGCAAAGTGTCATCTCTTCAGTGTTGTCATATAAAAAGATCTAGTAAAACATTCACAAAAATATGAGGGGTGTACTCACTTTTGTGAGATAATGTACATGGATATGAAGTGATACTAAGGCTGGCCATACAATGATAGAATTCTTGTTCCTTTTCTCTAGAAAGATGTAATCTAACATATGACCAATGCTTGATGTGTAAAAATCGGTAGGAAACTAAGAAATTCCTTTTAATTATGCAACAGAAAACAAATCTTGGACCTGATTGGCTGGCTGTTGTAAATGTAGTAAACTGCTTATGTCACTTTTCCTTGTAACACAGTCAGTGTTACAGTATGTCATTTTACAATTTTCTTCTCCATGTATTTTATTATCACAGGACAATGCCAAACTGGGGCGGTGGAAAGACCTGCTCAGTCTGCCAGAAGGCTGTCTACTTTGCGGAGGAAGTCCAGTGTGAGGGTGGAAGCTTCCACAAATCCTGCTTCTTGTGCAGTGAGTCAGTCCACTTCTATTATAAACACTAATCTTTTTCCCAGCTGTGGGGCTTGTGTTCTTTATCATTCTTGTTAAGAGCTTTACATATGGAAGCAAGGCACGCCATCGACTGATGTCTGCATACTCTAGAGGTGACAGGAAAGAAAAAAGTCTATATAACTCCAGTACAGATTAAAGGGAACATATGCCAGCATTCCCCCCCCCCCCCCCCCAAATTCTTTATTTTAAACAAACCTACAGTCCAAGAGAGCAACCTGATTAACAAAAAATAAACATTACATCTGGACATTTTCCAGGCGAGGATCAATACTGGTAAATTGAATAACCTGATTCATGGAAACACAAGCCATATAATCATAGATTAGTTTCATGTCTGAAGGATATGCCAACATATAAATTGGAGCTGTTTTTCTGCAAAGTATATACAGGGGCGGATACAGAGTCTAGTCTCGGGAGGGGCACTACCCGAAAATAAGGTGTTGCTTACAGAACTGAATTTATCGTATCATATAGTGTACATTAAAGCCACACCCACAAACACGCACCCCCATTTTTAACACGCCCTCAATCCATTGGTCACAAACCTCTGGAACAAGAGGCAGACATTAAAGAAATAAAGACCAATTAAACAGATTATAAATAAGGCATCAAGATATGCTGCAAAGAAAGAGCGGGAAGGGGGGCACCATGATGGTAGGAAGGTGATAAATACACCACTGAAGCATATTTAGCTCTGAAATAGTGCAAGTGGTTGTGGCATATTGCAGCAATTCAAAGAGTTTAACAGTGGTGCTAAATATAAGGGCCAATATTGGCAAAGGAAGAAAAAATGATTGCTGTGTTGCTGCCTTGACGTCCGTGACAGCTGGATAAAGAGGGGGACTGGGAGGCTAGGGTAGAGGGTGTCTCTTTAACGTTTGCTGAACTAGGGTGCCCTGGGTGGCTCTAGGGGAGGGAAGAGGCTTAAGGACACTGACATCTGTACTAGTGACTACTAGAGGCACTGTGAGCTATACCGGTCACCTACACTCCCTCCTTGTCGGTGTGTTTCACAGAGGTAGTATAACTCCCTGTATATTGTATGTCCTGCCTCTGCAACATAGTGTGCCACAGCAGGGATGTTGGTAGGATTGTGAAAGACCTTGGGCAACCCTATGCCTCCAAGGTGAAAAAATGATACGATGCTCCTTGGTGAATGGTGGGTGTGGTCCCATTGCGATGACAGTAGGAGTTTAATTATGCTTTTAATTATTGTGCCACAAGAGACAGTGCTTAAGATATATAACCTCAGTCAGTACAACCCCTTTTTTTTTTTTTTTTTTTTTTTTTTTTTTTTTTTTTTAAACTTAAACTTTTTTATTACATATGCCTTTCTGCTCAGAGTAAAAACGGCGAGCTAAAACTTTGAGTATACTTGAAAGAAGAACTTTATTAAAGCCGTCAGGAGCTTTAGTCAGGAATATGTGATTACAATATAACATATAGAATGCAAGGGTCAGGAGTATTTAATGTAAACCGTGCAGTGGTCAGGGGTATGTAATCTACAGTACAGAGCACAGCAGCCTTAAGTACTGTATGTAAGATGGGAAAGTAAAAGATCTGTACCACACAGTACAACATACAGAATATGGTCAGGAGAATGTAATATACACTACATGTTACATAATTCTGACTGCTACAATTTGTTTGCTGTGTTTTATATTGCATACCCCTGACCACTACACCTGTTTACTGCAACACACACTACGTAATTCTGACTTTTGCTATTTACGTTGGGCTTTATGATAGTCCTTATCACTGTGCTCCATAAGTTGTGCCATACAATACAACCTGTTGGCCTCTCTTTTTTCTGTGGTGTACTTTGTACACTCCTAATTGCTCCCAGCAGAGTGGTCAGGATTATGTAACATTTAGTCCTGTATACAGAACGCAGTGGCCAGAAGTATGTGACTTATGGCCCAGTGCACAAAGTACAGTGGTCAAGTGTATGCCATGTGCAGCCCAGCATGGAGTTTGCAGGGCTCAGGAATTTACAATATACATCCCATTGTACAGAGTGCAGCGTGAGTAGTAGAGTGGCCACTAGTATGTAACCTAGGACCATAAGGGTATGTAACATAAAACTGCAGTCAGGAGTATGTTATATGCAAGTATACAAGGTAAATGGCAAAATCCTGACCGCTGCACTCTGTATGTCATAACAATCCTTACATACTGTTGACCATGACCACTGCCAGTATCTGCAAATATTGCTGTAGATTGCAGAAGATTGGCAACAAAGTCATCAAATGCCTGGTCCATTCTGGGGGAGTCTTTGGGATAAGCCAAAATGATGCCAATACCTGGCGCATGAGTAGTAGAGTCAGCAAGGTAATAAAGTTGGGGGTTATTTACGAAAGGCAAATCCACTTTGCACTGCAAGTGCACTTGGAAGTGCAGTCGCTCTAAATCTAAGGGGTAGATCTGAAATGAGGGGAAGCTCTGCTGATTTTATCATCCAATCATGTGCAAGCTAAAATGCTGGTTTTTTTTTTTTATTTTCCTTGCATGTCCCCTCGGATCTACAGCAACTTTACTTCCAAGCGCACTTGCAGTGCAAAAGTGGATTTTCCTTTAGTAAATAACCCCCATTGTGTCGCTATTGCGCATGTGTGGTAGCATCCACAATTAAATACTGGTCTCAACGCACAAGTGTAAATGGAACCCTTAAGGATGTATGAACACAGAGCTACGTGAACACGTTTCTTTTATAGTTCAGCTTTAAGATGTTTATCCAAGGCTGCTACCCTGGATTAAAGAAGTTAGATTATTTTTTGTGGTGAAGGGTCATAAACTGTTTTCTGTATGCATTGCTAGAAAGGAGATTTCTCTCCCATTGTTTCCCACTGAACAGTGGTTCCTATAATAAAAAAAAAAAAAAAAAAGGAGAAAAAACAGAAATACACAACATTGATTTCTAATGCCGCGTACACACGGTCGGACTTTTCGTCTACAAAAGTCAGACAGCCTGTCCGGCAGACTTTCGGCGGACTTTCGACGGACTTGCGGCGGACTTTCTAACGAACAGACTTGCCTACACATGATCACACAAAAGTCCATCGAATTCTTACGTGATGACGTACACCGGACTAAAATAAGGAAGTTCATAGCCAGTAGCCAATAGGTGCCCTAGCGTGGCTTTTTGTCCGTCGGACTAGCACACAGACGAGCGGATTTCGGGGTCCGTCGTAGTTACGAAGTAAAGATTTGAAGCATGTTTCAAATCTAAAGTACGTCGGATTTGAGGCTAAAAAAGTATGTTGAAAGTCCGGAGAAGCCCACACACGATCGGATTACCAGCCAGCTTTAGTCCGTCAGCGTCCGTTGGACTTTTGTAGACGAAAAGTCCGACCGTGTGTACGCGGCATAACCCTTCCTTGCTTTATTGAAAACGTATAGTGATTCTAAACTCAAAGGCTCCCTTCACATTTGGTGTTTTGGGATCTCGCTGCAATTCTGCCCGCTATCTCAAATTTCGCTATAATTGCAAAACGCATGTTCGGGTGCCAATGTTTTCAATGGCACCTATACGCGGTGCTGTTTTGGTGCGATTCTGCTCTTAAAATGCCAAAGGTGAATGGAGCCAAACTGTTTACCTTTAATGCATTGATGTAAAAAACGCCCCACTACCTGTTCCTTCTTCCCTTCCCATTCCTAAAACCTTACCTCTCACCGCAGCAGTGCTCTTTCTGGTCTCAGACAATGAGACCCCTTTCACACTGAGGCAGTTTTTCAGGCGTTTTAGCGCTAAAAATAGCGCCTGAAAACTGCCTCTCATGCCTCCCCAGTGTGAAAGCACAAGGGCTTTCACACTGGAGCGGTGTGCTTGTGGGACGGGAAAAAAAGTCCTGCAAGCAGCATCTTCGGGGCGGTGTAGGAGCGGTGTATACACCGCTCCTACACCGCCCCTGCCCATTGGAATCAATGGGCAGCGCTTCCAAAGCGCCGCAACACAGGCAGTTTTAACCCTTTCTTCCGCTGCTAACAGGGGTTAAAAGTGCCCCGCTAGTGGCCGAAAAGCGCCACTAAAACTACGGTAAAGCGCAGCTAAAACTAGCGGTGCTTTACAGCTAACGGACCCGCTGCCCCAGTGCGAAAGCAGCCAGGTCCATAGACTCCTGCTGCTGTCAGTCAAACTCCTGTGAAGAGGGAGCCTGGCTCAGGAGCATGTCCACATGGGTGACCCCTTAGCACACAGCTTGCTGAGGGGCACCCAGAGGAAAGATGAGCAGAGAGTGCCGGCAGGGGACCACCAAAGAGGAGGTAAGGGACTGCTTTGTGCAAAATTGTTTCACAGCGCAAGTACCGTGTTTCCCCGAAAATAAGACCTACTCAGATTTTTGGGGAATAGCTGAAATATAAGCCCTACATCGAAAAATGCTCTAGTTTAAAGTGCTGGAATCCACTCTGTTGCAGTAATGTATAGTGTAGACTGTGTGTGTTTGGATCTAATTGTGCCAAGTACTTTTGGAATAAGCGATCAGCTGATCTCCTGCTGCTCTCCTCCCAGCTGTCAGTGGGGGGATTCCAACCCCCCCCCCCCCCCCCCCTGCAATGCTCAGAGTGGGGAGGAGCGGTCCGGCAGGCTAAGGAAGCAGCGGGCTAAGAAAGTGGCGAGCTGCACTCAACTGATTGCCCCCTCTCTAAGCTGTCAGCGGGCGATCTCGGGGCCCCCCCCCCCCCCTCTGCAGAGCTCCGGCGGGTCACAGAAGCGCTCAGCTGCGCTATAAGAAGGTATGTGGCACGGTTGTATTGCAGAAACATACACTATTTGCATTGTGTGATACTGCAATGGAGTGGATTCTAGTATTTTACAAGCACTTTTACACAGGGGATTCCTGACAGGCATGGAGAGAAGACAGCACATGGCATGATAAGACCTACCCTGAAAATAAGCCCTACTGTGTCTTTTTTGCCAAAATTAATATTAGACCTGGGCTTTTATTCGGGGAAACACGGCAAGTATAACCTCATTTTATTATTTGTTAAAGTGATAGTAAAGGCTACTTTATAAAAAAAAAAAAAAAAAGTTTTGGCTGTAGTTGCACTTTAAGAACTAATTTACTGATAACTTTCCCTTTTCTGGGATGCTTGTATACAGTAAACACTTTTCCTATACAGTTGTTATTGGACATGGCACAAAAGGAACTCATCTAATCGAATTAATGCAAGAGTCCTAGATTTGGACTTGGCATCATGTTTTAAAGTGGAAATGATCTGCAATGTTACAGGAAATTTTTAGAAATGGTAAATGTACCCAAGTGGTACTCTGTGCTTT
Organism: Lithobates septentrionalis; assembly: GCA_037952835.1. Taxonomy (NCBI): domain Eukaryota; kingdom Metazoa; phylum Chordata; class Amphibia; order Anura; family Ranidae; genus Lithobates; species Lithobates septentrionalis. Next base: position 1,103,747 of record JBBDGP010000935.1, on the reverse strand, counting down.
TTTGCCTGGAATTTCTCCTGAAAAAATGTCTAAGTGTACTCTCATAGCTGTATATTACAGTGTGAGATCGATGACACTACCGCCTCTGTCTCCAAGTTATTGAAAGTCCATAATGGGAAAAGATCAGCTGCAGGGAGACTACAGGCAACAATGGGGACTAGTCCTTTGCCCTGTGATTGGCTTTTATTGGGCACAGCTTCCAGTGTTTAATTCCTCTTTAACCACTTAAGGACCAGTCTCGTTTTGAGATTTTGGTGTTTACATGTTTAAAACAGTTTTTTTTTTTTGCTAGAAAATGACTTAGAACCCCCAAACATTATATATTATTTTTTTTTCCTAACACCCTAGAGAATAAAATGGCGGTCATTGCAATACTTTTTTTCACACCGTATTTGCGCATTGGTCCTACAAGTGCACTTTTTTTTTTTTTATTCACAATTTTGAATAAAAAAATAAGACAACAATAAAGTTAGCCCAATATTTTTTTTTTTTTTTTTTTTTATTGTGAAAGATAATGTTACGCTGAGTAAATTAATACCCAACATGTTACGCTTCGAAAATTGTGCCCGCTTGTGGAATGGCGTCAAACTTTTACCCTCAATCTCCATAGGCGACGTTTAAAAAATTCTACAGGTTGCATGTTTTGAGTTACAGAGAAGGTCTATAATTATTGCTCTCACTCTAACGATTGCGGCAATACCTCACATGTGTGGTTTGACCACCGTTTTCATATGCGGGCGCTACTCGCGTATGCGTTCACTTGTGCGCGGGAGCTCATCGGGACGGGGCGTTTAAAAAAAAAAAAAAAAAAAAAAATGTCATATTTATTTTACTTGGTTTTTTTTTATTTTTACACTGTTAAAAAAAAAAAAAAAAAAAAAAATTGGGTCACTTTTATTCCTATTACAAGGAATGTAAATATCCCTGTAAAGCATGACAATTCCTCTGAAATATGAGATCTGGGGTCAAAAAGTCCTCATATCTCATATTTGGACTTAAATGCAATATAAAAATTTGTCATTTGAAAGAATGACAACGGAAAAATGTGCCTTTGAGACCTATGGGCGGAAGTTACGTTTTGACGTCGCTTCCGCCCTGCTATGGTATGGAGACGGGTGGGGGCCATCTTCCACTCATCTCCATACCCAGCAAGGGGACAGACGCGATCGCCTCCGCCACTGCCGACGGCTCCGGTAAGCAGCGGGAGGGAGGCCCCTCTCCCGCCACCAATAAAAGTGGTCTTGCGGCGAATCCACCACAGAGCCCATTTTTATCTTGTAGCCGGCCGAACAAGGGGATACCGGGGTTATGGCAGATAGCTGCTGCCATAACAATGATATCCGTCCCCAAAGTAGGGACATACATCGGTGTGCGACGGTCGGCAAGTGGTTAAACCCACAACCGTAAAACCAGTCTTTATATACAGTAAAGCATGCTTCTTATACACACTGTGGAACTTAAGGGGTTAACCCTGTGCATTGTGTAAAAGGCCTGTTTGATCCTCCCCTTCTTCCACAGTCCCCAATCTATCTCCTGATAGTACAGAGCATTGGGGGCACATGCTCAGTTTAGTGTGTATTGCTAGAGAGTTTTTGGGGATTTTTTTCTCGGGAGGGTACATGTGGTCAGCACTGTCCAGACAGAGTCAGGAGTCATGCAGCCTCATAGGACAGTCTGAGGAGAATGAAAACTCCTACAAGCTTTAACCAGTGCTTGACCGGACACTGATAGATGCCAGAAGACTGCTATTACACTGTTGGTGAGAAAAGGTATTTAGCAGTTTATGTTTGCATTTCCAAGTTCTGTGTACTGTGGGAGACCAGATATAGTGAATGCAGGGTCCTGGGTTTAGTAACACTTTACGTGCACGCCCTTGTCTGTGTTTTGTTTGTTTTTTTGTTTTTTTTCTGCAAAAGGACAGCACCATCTTTGTTCTGGCATCATTCAGAGTTAGCATCTACTTCCTGGACTTGCTGTAGATGTTGGCTGAGAGATCAAACTATGTCCCAATACCTGTGCATTTTACAACTCTGTTCACATGGCGTTGTTTAATTCTAGGCAAAGTCACTTGACCTGGAGCTTAAAGTGGTATTAAACCCCAAAAATAAAAATGTAATAAATTGCAGCTTACAAATCCTTAGACGTGATGGTTGCATTTATCCTTCTTTTTTTTTATTTGCTCTGGCCAGTAACACACTTCCTGTCTTAGGGTGTCTGCATTCTAGATGAAATGGTAAAGCAGACACCATTAGACAGCAGCATTGTCAGTCTGGGGGTAGTGTTAAGCCAGCCGTAGACGGATGGATTTTCTTTTTCTTTTGACACCGGGGTGACATTATATTTTAGCACACAATGCTAAGCTGGAAGAAGCTTGCAAGCGTCATGACTAAGTAATCTGGCTTCTGTTATCTACAGGAAGTGAAACAGAGCAGGTCTGGTCATTAGCGATAGCAAGAAACTGGTTTTGAAATCAATGTTTTTTTTTTCTATAGGGTGGTGGAGTAATATGCTTATAATCCTGCCCTTCCTCCTTCTGTACCCGACAGAAAACTATCACAAATTGCAGCCAATCAATATATCAGTAATCTGCACTTGAAAAAGTTAAAATATTTCCCACAGATAGTTGCGGTTTGTAAATGAGTTGAGCTGCGATTAGGTGCATCAGCGTTTTCAGGTTTTTTTTTTTTTTTTTTTTTTTTTTTTTTTTTTTTTTTTTTCAAAATCCCATTCTTGGGGGAGGGGATATTATACCCCAGGTACCTCCTCTTCCACTTTATTGGTAGTTTTCTGAGCAAGCAGAGGTGTGTAATTGAAATGGAGTGCAGAGCAAAGCTGGTGCTTACCAATATGTACGCGCTTTAGAGGAGAAGATTGAGGGCTGGTTCACACTGCTTTTGTGATTTGGTGCCCGCAAAACACACTGCATTGTGATCTGGGTTTGGGGTTTCGGTAACAATTAATTGGCACCTGCATGCAGATTGCAAGGGCAGTGCGGGAAACGCGCCTTTCCCACGGTGTGAACTGACCCTGAGGCAGAGAGGCAAATGAAGTGAAGATGGGAACATCCCCTAATCTAACTAGGGGATATTTTGTCCTGATATGAGGAAATCAGAACCTATCCTGATAAATTTTACACCTTTACCAGAATGTCAGTGTCCACCATTTGACAGCTTACTAACTATTGCATAGTTACCAACTGTCTCGGATTTCCTGGGACATTCCCAGGATTTGGACTCTTTTTCCCAAGTTTATTTCCCGGGAAATGTCCCGAGAAATCTGTTTTTTTTTTTTTTTTTTTTTTTTTCCCAGGAATTTTCGCCGCTGCCGCTAGAGGTCCGTGGCCGCCGGAGACCTTGTCTCTGCCGGCCGCCATTTTTAAGAAGACCAGGAGCGGCTGGGTGGCTAGGCCAAGCTCCTGCGTGGCCGTCCACCCTGCGCCCCGCCCCGCCTACCCCCCCCGCCCACTGCCGGTCTGGTATGGAAAGGGGCAGGGGTTCTATTGTAACCATGTGGCCAGCGGAGGGAGACCTTATTTTGTATACCCCCTCCTACTAGGACACCTGAGGTAATGGGGGGGCTCCGCTGGGGACACCTGAGGTAAGGGGGGGCTCCGCTGGGGACACCTGAGGTAAGGGGGGGCTCCGCTGGGGACACCTGAGGTAAGGGGGGCTCCGCTGGGGACACCTGATGTAAAGGGGGGCTCTGCTGCATATTTCCATTGTTGTGTAGGATCTGGGCCTGCTGTCTCTCCATCCCTCATTCATCTCAGACTCTAACCACACCCCCTTTGAACCATGCCCACTTAAGACACGCCCACTATTTGCGTAAACCACGCCCATTTTTAGCTGCGCCACATTTTTACTCTCCCCCTGTGCCACGCCTACAAATGCATGCCCCACCCCCTAATTATAATAAGACTCCGCCTACAGCTAAAAAAAGTGTCCCTAAAATTTTTTTTTCAATGTTGGCAACTATGCTATTGTTAGACCATGTCTGCAAAGAAAGAATACCAACATTTTAGGGAGAAAAGGCAAGTGTCATTTTCTGCTGCTAAACTCACTGCCGCCATCTGCAGCTAAATGCCATGCGCATTTAGCTGCAGATACTTGACCCATAATGCAGCACTTTCCTTTTCCTAAATGCAACTAAATGTTGCTATTCCTTCTATATGAATAACGTGATTACTCTGCATTGTGTGAGTCAAGCTGCTTTTATAAAAGTCTTCTAAACGCAGCTATACTCTCAAATGTAGGCGTCCATGAGAATTTGGCCTAAGGCTACTTTTGCACATGTGATTAGAGCTGGTGCAAATGGCAGTGGCAGGAATCCAATATTCCTTCTGCGGCTCTGAGTGGCTAGGCGTGGCCGCTGCCCCCATTCACTATAATGACAGGTTGCTGGCGGCCACATCTATTCGCAGTTCTCTGCACAGCCAGCGACCTGTCGGTATAGTGAACGGCTGCTTTACCTAGCTGCTGAGCCTTAGCAAGAACTGCTCTAACAATTCGCACTGGTGTGAATGTAGCCTAACAGATTGGCTTGACTCAAGCGCTTATCTATTTTCTTTTCTGATTTTAAACCAGAAGTTGATTCTTATTCCTTTCCTCCAGGACATTTTGCAGCTCTCTGAGCAAACTTGACCTATTGTCTGGAGGTGGGTTACAAAGCTGAACGTCAGGCAAATGCACAACTGAAATATAAAGATCACTTGTTTTACCTGCTAACCACATTGTGTTTTTAATCCACTCCCATGTATTATTTTCACACATAAGATAGTCACTTCATTTGGTAGAGTTGCATATAACAGTTGCCACTTATAACAGGTGAGGCAATGTATTGCATTTGTGTATATAGAGATAGAGCTAGTATCTCACAAAAGTGACTACACCCCTCACATTTTTGTAAATATTTGATTATATCTTTTCATGTGACAACACTGAAGAAATGACACTTTGCTACAATGTAAAGTAGTGAGTGTACAGCTTGTATAACAGTGTAAATTTCCTGTCCCCTCAAAATAACTCAACACACAGCCCTTAATGTCTAAACCACTGACAACAAAAGTGAGTACACCCCTAAGTAAAAATGTCCAAATTGGGCCCAAAGTGTAAATATTTTGTGTGGCCATCATTTTTTTTCCAGCACTGCCTTAACCCTCTTGGTCATGGAGTTCACCAGAGCTTCACAGGCTGCCACTGGACTCCTCTTCCACTCCTCCATGATGACATCACGGAGCTGGTGGATGTTAGAGACCTTGCGCTCCTCCACATTCCGTTTAAGGATGCCCCATAGATGCTCAATAGGGTTTAGGTCTGGAGACCTGCTTGGCCAGTCCATCGTCTTTTACCCTCGGCTTCTTTAGCAAGGCAGTGGTCATCTTGAAGGTGTGTTTGGGGTCGTTATCATGTTGAAATACTGCCCTGTGGCCCAGTCTCTGAAGGGAAGGAGATCATGCTCTGCTTCAGTAAGTCACAGTACATGTTGGCATTCATGGTTCCCTCAATGAACTGTAGCTCCCCAGTGCCAGCAACACTCATGCAGCCCCAGACCATGACACTTCCACCACTATGCTTGACTGTAGGCAAGACACACTTGTCTTTGTACTCCTCACCCGGTTGCTGCCACACGCTTGACACCATCTGAACCAAATAAGTTTATCTTGGTCTCATCAGACCACAAGACATGGTTCCAGTAATCCATGTCCTTAGTCTGCTTGTCTTCAGCAAACTGTTTGCGGGCTTTGTGCATCATCTTTAGAAGAGGCTTTCTTCTGGGACGACAGCCATGCAGACCAATTTGATGCAGTGTGCGGCGTATGGTCTGAGTACTGACAGGCTGACCCCCCACCCCTTCAACCTCTGCAGCAATGCTGGCAGCACTCATACGCCTATTTCTCAAAGACAACCTCTGGATATGACGCTGAGCATGTGCAATCAACTTCTTTGGTCGACCATGGCGAGGCCTGTTCTGTGTGGAACCTGTCCTGTTAAAACTGTATGGTCTTGGCCACTGTGCTACAGCTCAGTTTCAGGGTCTTGGCAATCTTCTTAAAGCCTAGGCCATCTTTATGTAGAGCAGCAATTCTTTTTTTCAGATCCTCAGAGTTCTTTGTCATGAGGTGCAATGTTGAACTTCCAGTGACCAGTATGTGAGAGTTATGACACCAAATTTAACACACCTGCTCCCCATTCACACCTGAGACCTCGTAACACTAACGAGTCACACGACACAGGGGAGGGAAAATGGCTAATTGGGCCCAATTTTGACATTTTCACTTAGACTCGGTTCACACAGGGGCGGCACGACTTGCAGGTCGCCTCGCCGAGGCGACCTGCACACAACTGCCACGACGACTTGCAAAACGACTTCTGTATAGAAGTCTATGCAAGTCGCCCCCAAAGTAGTACAGGAACCTTTTTCTAAGTCGGAGCGACTTGCGTCGCTCCGATTAGAACGGTTCCATTGTACAGAACGGGAGGCGACTTGTCAGGCGACTAGGTCGCCCCTGTGTGAACCGAGTCTAAGGGGTGTACTGACTTTTGTTGCCAGCAGTTTAGACAGTAATGGCTGTGTGTTGAGTTATTTTGAGGGGACAGCAAATTTACACTGTTATAAAAGCTGTACACTCACTACTTTAGACTGTAGCAAAGTGTCATTTCCTCACTGTTGTCACATGAGAAGCTATAATAAAATATTCACAAAAATGTGAGGGGTGTACTCACTTTTGTAAGATACTGTGTGTGTGTGTTTATATGCACCTGGGTTGGTGCAAATGATGAGGTATGAGTGTGAATGGGAGGGATCCCTGCTACATCTACTTTTGAGTTTAAATCTGAACTCCAGACCAACGTCTTGCTTTGGTTAGGATAGAGCTGGAAATAGTAGTGAACAGAAACTAAAGGCTGTTTGGCCTAGAGAAAAATGGGGAGGGGGGGGATCTTCCCCAGGGACTTTTAAGGTGCTATTCAAAAGACAGTATATTCAACAAATTCTGTACAATCATGTAGGATAAAATTAATATTTATTGATATTGAATCATATTAAAATATTCATGTCATACTTCAGGAGTAAGACATGTTAATAAGAACACTATGACATAAACAGTATCACCCAAAAGGATTTTTTGATTGTATCACAATTAGACCGTGCAACAAGAAGCAATTACTGAAAGATGCCAAAACAATCTGCCATTCTCGACATGTTTCGCTCTAAATGTGAGCTTCTTCAGGAGTTTAAAGGCAATGATTGTGACGGACTCAGGCTGTAGCACATTAATCTGGCATACAGATTTCAATAGATCGACAATACTGCTGCTAGTTTCGAACCGGAAAGTTCTCATATATGAGGGACATCAATGTCATACTGTGACCACAGGGGAATATAAAGTTTACGAAGCGGCCCTGAAACATAAAAGTATATCGGCAAATGATGTCATATAGATGGGAATGGCGTCATAAATGAGTGAAAAAATTTGGTGAAAAATAAAATTAATATTTATTGATATTGAATCATATTAAAATATTCATGTCATACTTCAGGAGTAAGACATGTTAATAAGAACACTATGACATAAACAGTATCACCCAAAAGGATTTTTTGATTGAATCACAATTAGACCGTGCAACAAGAAGCAATTACTGAAAGATGCCAAAACAATCTGCCATTCTCGACATGTTTCGCTCTAAATGTGAGCTTCTTCAGGAGTTTAAAGGCAATGATTGTGACGGACTCTAAATGATAAAGAAATAAACAAAAATCAATACATACATTTAAACATAAAGTAGAGAGCATCTAATCAATTTTTTCTCGAATATGCACAAATTGCATTATTAGGATAGAGATTGATACAGGGAATTTAAATACACGCATATAGGTTTCAATATTGAACACTTTGATCAAGTATAAAAGAACAATCACAATTTGTACATCTTACCAGGCTGTAGCACATTAATCTGGCATACAGATTTCAATAGATCGACAATACTGCTGCTAGTTTCGAACCGGAAAGTTCTCATATATGAGGGACATCAATGTCATACTGTGACCACAGGGGAATATAAAGTTTACGAAGCGGCCCTTTAAAAAGGAAAATACATTCAAAAATTGCCAAAAAATGGAAAAAAGGGGGGGGGGGAAGAGGGGGAGGGGGGGGGGTCGCAATCAAGTTCTTTCAAGGTATAGTTTTTGTAATTTCAAAGGGATATATACCCTGAAGGTAGAACCAATTTGAGATATGTTACCTGAAACATAAAAGTATATCGGCAAATGATGTCATATAGATGGGAATGGCGTCATAAATGAGTGAAAAAATTTGGTGAAAAAGTTCCACTGATAGCTGCAAGGAGGAGCGATCACCAGCAGAAATAATTTCTAAGTATAAAGGAGAAAAAACAATGAAGGGTCAATGGAGAATTCAGAGTGTAACTGATTGTCAACTAATGACAGTGTCACACAGGGAAAACTTACTTCACAGGTAGTGGTCCGGCATACAGACTGAGGAGAGCATCACGCTGCCTCTGTAGGATCGCACCGGTAACAGAGCTGTGGGCGGTGTGTAACCGCCTTTATATACCCCCACCGCGGCGGCGTCCGTTCTCGCCGCCGCGATGCGGACGCTCAATGAGGCCGGTCACGTCGGGACATGGGGGAACGCAGTGACGTCAGCTCTGGCGTCATCAATGTGTGTGGAAGTTACTGCGCATGTCTGCGCGGTTCAGGAGCCCATGGGACATGAGGGCGCAGGGGGGCGCCATTTTGGTTAAGGGAAAAAGCAAGGTAACAACCGAATAAATATAAATTAAGGCATAATGCCTACTTTCATTTTTCAAGATGATAGAAAAATATATATATATGTGTTCACCTATACATTCTTAATAAAGGCTCATGTTAATATCCAAAACCCAAACCCGACATGATCCGGCTCAAATTAAAGGGCCACCAGCCACAGGGACGATTGGTTCAACATCCCGATGGTGGGTGCCCGGGGCGTCCGTGTGGTCCAAACTGACACAGATAGTCCCAATATGAGAACATTTCCGGTGAACAATTCAAGATAAAAAATAAAAAAATGTATAAAGTATATAAAGCCTAGGAAACTTCATAGATGAAGTTTGCAGCCACAGCCTGCAAGATGTAATACAGTTAAAACAGTGGAAATTCAATGACAAAAAATAACATACATAAGGATACAGGTATATGGTCAAATTGTAACTATTACTGAGTAACATCTATGGCTCAAACATATAAATGGTGCCATAGCACAGCATGAAAATACTGGGTATGATAAATGACCAAAAGTAGATAGAAGAGAAAAGAAAAAGGAGGGGAAAAAAGAACCACGCAGGGGTATTGCATGGCAGAGGATGCGAGCCTCATCAAGGTTAAGAGTATTGTGATTATTCAAATGAACGGTTTGAAGCTGAACGCATCATTCATGCCAGGGTGTTGAAGAGCTGACAGTTTGTGTATCCAGCGTGCCTCCTTTTGTAGGAGGAGCCTATCATAGTCTCCTCCTCTAACCCCAGGGGGAATATGTTCTAAAGCAAAGAAATGTAAGCAGTTAGCGTCAAAATTATGTTGTAGGCCTACATGTCGGCTGATGGGAGTCTCCATTCTTTTTTTCTGTATGAGGGAAACATGATCCCTAATTCGACAGAAAAAGGGCCTCTTAGTTTTCCCGATGTAAAACGTTTTACATTCGCATAGCATAATGTACACTATACCAATTGATTGACAAGTTACTGCAAACTTTGGTTTGAACAAATCCCCGTTGGGCAACAGAAGGCTACGAGTGGCTAAAATGTATCTGCAGTAGGAACAACAGGGAGGACAGAGATAGTCAACTGTAAGCACCACATCCCATGGTTAAGTAGTGAACAGAAACTAAAGGCTGTTTGGCCTAGAGAAAAATGGGGAGGGGGGGGATCTTCCCCAGGGACTTTTAAGGTGCTATTCAAAAGACAGTATACTGTTGTTCCTACTGCAGATACATTTTAGCCACTCGTAGCCTTCTGTTGCCCAACGGGGATTTGTTCAAACCAAAGTTTGCAGTAACTTGTCAATCAATTGGTATAGTGTACATTATGCTATGCGAATGTAAAACGTTTTACATCGGGAAAACTAAGAGGCCCTTTTTCTGTCGAATTAGGGATCATGTTTCCCTCATACAGAAAAAAAGAATGGAGACTCCCATCAGCCGACATGTAGGCCTACAACATAATTTTGACGCTAACTGCTTACATTTCTTTGCTTTAGAACATATTCCCCCTGGGGTTAGAGGAGGAGACTATGATAGGCTCCTCCTACAAAAGGAGGCACGCTGGATACACAAACTGTCAGCTCTTCAACACCCTGGCATGAATGATGCGTTCAGCTTCAAACCGTTCATTTGAATAATCACAATACTCTTAACCTTGATGAGGCTCGCATCCTCTGCCATGCAATACCCCTGCGTGGTTCTTTTTTCCCCTCCTTTTTCTTTTCTCTTCTATCTACTTTTGGTCATTTATCATACCCAGTATTTTCATGCTGTGCTATGGCACCATTTATATGTTTGAGCCATAGATGTTACTCAGTAATAGTTACAATTTGACCATATACCTGTATCCTTATGTATGTTATTTTTTGTCATTGAATTTCCACTGTTTTAACTGTATTACATCTTGCAGGCTGTGGCTGCAAACTTCATCTATGAAGTTTCCTAGGCTTTATATACTTTATACATTTTTTTATTTTTTATCTTGAATTGTTCACCGGAAATGTTCTCATATTGGGACTATCTGTGTCAGTTTGGACCACACGGACGCCCCGGGCACCCACCATCGGGATGTTGAACCAATCGTCCCTGTGGCTGGTGGCCCTTTAATTTGAGCCGGATCATGTCGGGTTTGGGTTTTGGATATTAACATGAGCCTTTATTAAGAATGTATAGGTGAACACATATATATATATTTTTCTATCATCTTGAAAAATGAAAGTAGGCATTATGCCTTAATTTATATTTATTCGGTTGTTACCTTGCTTTTTCCCTTAACCAAAATGGCGCCTCCTGCGCCCTCATGTCCCATGGGCTCCTGAACCGCGCAGACATGCGCAGTAACTTCCACACACGTTGATGACGCCAGAGCTGACGTCACTGCGTTCCCCCATGTCCCGACGTGACCGGCCTCATTGAGCGTCCGCATCGCGGCGGCGAGAACGGACGCCGCCGCGGTGGGGGTATATAAAGGCGGTTACACACCGCCCACAGCTCTGTTACCGGTGCGATCCTACAGAGGCCGCGTGATGCTCTCCTCAGTCTGTATGCCGGACCACTACCTGTGAAGTAAGTTTTCCCTGTGTGACACTGTCATTAGTTGACAATCAGTTACACTCTGAATTCTCCATTGACCCTTCATTGTTTTTTCTCCTTTATACTTAGAAATTATTTCTGCTGGTGATCGCTCCTCCTTGCAGCTATCAGTGGAACTTTTTCACCAAATTTTTTCACTCATTTATGACGCCATTCCCATCTATATGACATCATTTGCCGATATACTTTTATGTTTCAGGTAACATATCTCAAATTGGTTCTACCTTCAGGGTATATATCCCTTTTGAAATTACAAAAACTATACCTTGAAAGAACTTGATTGCGACCCCCCCCCCTCCCCCTCTTCCCCCCCCCCCCCTTTTTCTATTTTTTGGCAATTTTTGAATGTATTTTCCTTTTTTAAAGGGCCGCTTCGTAAACTTTATATTCCCCTGTGGTCACAGTATGACATTGATGTCCCTCATATAGGTGAACTTTCCGGTTCGAAACTAGCAGCAGTATTGTCGATCTATTGAAATCTGTATGCCAGATTAATGTGCTACAGCCTGGTAAGATGTACAAATTGTGATTGTTCTTTTATACTTGATCAAAGTGTTCAATATTGAAACCTATATGCGTGTATTTAAATTCCCTGTATCAATCTCTATCCTAATAATGCAATTTGTGCATATTCGAGAAAAAATTGATTAGATGCTCTCTACTTTATGTTTAAATGTATGTATTGATTTTGTTTATTTCTTTATCATTTAGAGTCCGTCACAATCATTGCCTTTAAACTCCTGAAGAAGCTCACATTTAGAGCGAAACATGTCGAGAATGGCAGATTGTTTTGGCATCTTTCAGTAATTGCTTCTTGTTGCACGGTCTAATTGTGATACAATCAAAAAATCCTTTTGGGTGATACTGTTTATGTCATAGTGTTCTTATTAACATGTCTTACTCCTGAAGTATGACATGAATATTTTAATATGATTCAATATCAATAAATATTAATTTTATCCTACATGATTGTACAGAATTTGTTGAATATACTGTCTTTTGAATAGCACCTTAAAAGTCCCTGGGGAAGATCCCCCCCCCCCCCCTCCCCATTTTTCTCTAGGCCAAACAGCCTTTAGTTTCTGTTCACTACTTAACCATGGGATGTGGTGCTTACAGTTGACTATCTCTGTCCTCCCTATATTCTACTATTAGAGCTGGAAATAGTTAAAGCTTTTTGTTGGGTTTTTACTACTGTGTCTCTATTGGAGAGGTTTCTCCTTGCTTCCTGTTAGGACATAATATAACTGGATACTAACATTTATAGGTAAAGTTGATCCAGGGAAAATCTGATTTGCCTCTTGGGGGATCAGGAAGGATTTTTTCCCCTGATGTAGCAAATTGGAGCATGCTCTGCTGGGGTTTTTTGCCTTCCTCTGGATCAACTGAGGGTATAAAATTGGGTATATTGGATTGTACGATATTTTTTCATTATATTTATTGTTTTTAAGGTTGAACTGGATGGACTTGTGTCTTTTTTCAACCTGACTATGTAACTATGACAAGACATTTCGGTAAATCTCCCCAGTGAGGATATGAGAAACTTTAATCACACTTTTAGTAGAGCGGGGAAGGGTTAGAAAATGTTTTGACTTTTTTGTCTGTACCTTCCTCTCCCAGGAATAACCACTTCCCTCATTTGTTCTGATGTCACAGAAACAGAATTGGGAAAACCAGAAATGTTAATTTCCTACTATATTCAAAGCTTAAAGGAGTTCTATGGTCACATCATACACATTCATTTTTATAACATCAGCATTGTAATCACAATACAAACAATAGTTATTGTTGACATTCCAATATAAACTTTCTTGAAAAATCTCATTTCATGTGGTGAAATCTGCCTTTCTACTGGCCATCTTTCCACAACCTCCTGGATTCCCTGCATGTTTTGCAGCTTCTTCTCTGCTGTTTCCTTTCAATTTATAAGGACTACATATCCCATGGTACCTTGCTGACTGCAAGCAGTGATTCCTGTACTAACTCTGCCTCCTGGAAACTCCTCTCAGCAGCTCTGTAGTTCAGAAATGGGTGACACACCAGTGTCTACTCACAAGGCACGGAGATTATCTTTACAAAGTAAATTTATAAACTTCAAGATAATTTGGTTTAATAGGAGTAGGCTAGAAATAATTAAAATACAATGCAGAAATGAATATATGATTTTAAATTTTGTCCATAGATGCACTTTAAAAATAAAGATTTCAATGGAGCTACTGTGGGTAATTAATCATCCATTTATGTATATAAATCTATGCTCTACTATTGTGTCGTTTTGTTGTGACCTGTATTGATTATTGAATTTATTCAAGATTTTATTGCATAGACGTGTGTTTTTATGTAATATGAGCATTGGTAATGATCTGCAATACTTCAAGTAGCAGTAAATGACTTTGGGATAAACACAGGCATATATATGTATGTTTAGCCGGGCCTGTCATGTCGCATCCCAGTATGTAAATACAAGACATGATTCGTAGCAAGACAAATTGCAAAGTACAGTGTGATGTTTTCCAGCCTTCCTTCTGTTGTGTCTTTTTGTGTGGCAGAGAACTGGCACAGGAGTTGGCCCTAAACAATTGAAGGAAACTTAATATTAATAATTGTAAATCTGAAGAAAGTAAGTATCAGGAAAAGGCTAATGAGAGGTAAAAGAAGTAGCTATTGTATGGTCACAAGAAAGGCTTGTCTGGTTGTTACAGAAAGGGTTTCATTGCATGAATGATTTTTCATTAGAGGAGAGAGCATAATGATCACCCCATGAGTTTGCCACTGTTCTGTCACTGTCCAGTAAGCAGGCTGGTGTGGGCCTTTGACCAAATTACACGGCCTGGCTGTGCTGTCTTAGATGTACCTAGATCGCTGGTATGGCAGAATTAAAAATTTTTTTTTTTTTGTAAAAAAATTAATCGATCTGTATATATGCTTGGAACTATGCATAAACCATCCCTGTGGGATCCCTCTAGAACAGGGGTCTCCACACTGCGCACCTTTTGCTTGCCTTTTATTTGGGCCTTGGGGCATTACTCATCCCACTGATATGGGACACTGTTCTGCCCAGTGCCCACTGACACCAGTGTAGCGCTGGAAGATTTGCAATCTACCGCATGTTAGGTAAATTTAGTAACTTGTTCGTTAGGAAGGTTAAGTTTGCCTCTGTTCCAGCTTGGCTGACGTTGTGTGTGTTTCCATGCTGACCGGTGGGTGTCGCTGTTATCACTGGTTAGTGTTGGAAAGGCAACGTGTTGAAGCGTATGGATGCTCTTTTGTCCCGGAGACAACTCGGTGGAAGTGGTCCTCCGAGTTGCATTCTGGGTATTTATGGGACAGACGCCATTTTTTGGGGTTCGTTTTACAGCCACCTGCTGGCCCTCCTGGCCGACAGGTATGCATTAAGGAGCTACCCCGTGGTAGGCGCACGATACAGCGGCGCAGGGGTGGGTCCAGAAGCTTGTCGTTGCCTGCACACCACTCCCCCCCCCCCCCCGCTTCTGCTGTTCTCATTTCAGCTATTAAATGCTTCCATCCTCTGCACCCTTATAATAATTCTCCCTGTGTTCTGTAAGAAAATCTGCACGATTGTACCTGTATGAGCTCCTGGCGCTCAGCTGATTGTCGGCGGCTCGACACGCTCTCTCTCTCCCCCTCCTCCCCGGCTGATGTCAGCTGGAGGGTTCGGACTCGCTGCAGCTGTGAGCCGGAGGGACAAGGGAGGAGAGGAATCAGCTGAGCGCCGGGAGCAGAGCTCGAACAGATACAATCGTGCAGTGTGTTTTTTTTTTTTTCCAGAGCACAGAGACAATTATTATAATGGTGCTGAGAGGATGGCCACATTTTAATAAAAAAGGGTTAACCACTTTAAGCAAACAGTGTGTACTTCTAAATCTTGGGTTCCAGGTACAAGGATTTTTACATGGTATTCCAACTTGCCTCTTTCTGCCTTGGCTACTGCTATGATTTCTAGCCCAAACTGTGAAAAAAATGAGGTTTATTCAGTAAGGCAACACAAATTACAGTGACTGTTTAAAGTGCAGTATTCCTTACAACAAATCATTCCATTTTTTTTTTCTTGTGCTTAAAATGCCCCCCTCGGCTCATACTCGAGTCAAGCACTTTTCTGCAGCACCAAGTGGCCCCAACATACGGGGCCCCAAAGTCGGTTCGGAAAATGTCATTCTCTGCTGCAGAAAAGTGCTTGACATTTTCCGAACTGACTTTGAGGCCCCATATCTTGGTGCTAGGAACCCCAGCTTTTGATATGTTGTAGTACTAGTTCCACTGGGTTTGCACACCAAATTTGAGGTTCCTAGCACCAAGTGGCCCCCAAATTCGGTCAACTGTGTCCATCTGCAGCAATGTCATTTCGGGACCCTTTGGGTCTAGAGACCCCAAATTTTGGCTGCAGCTAGGGGGCATCTAGGAACCCTTAACTACCGAGTTTGAAGTTTGGGGGACCTATGGCTGCAAATTGGCACAGTAAGGCTGCAAATGGGCATTGTTGATCCTCCTTTTCCACTTGCAGTAGCTGCGCATTTCTCACCCTAGGCTTATACTCGCGTCAATAAGTTTTCCCAGTTTTTTTGTGGTAAAGTTGGGTGCCTCGGCTTATACTCGAGCATATACAGTAATCTGTTTGCATTGATGCTAAACAGTGCGATAACTCAATCTGCATCGGTTTTTTTGAGTAAGCCTTAATTGATCAATCACTATAAACAAATTTTGTGGGATGCTTTTATTGTAATTTTAATTGTACAATTTTTAATTCCCAATTACATTTTTTTTCCTGCAGTGGTATGCAAGAAAAATCTGGATAGTACCACAGTTGCGATTCATGGGAATGAGATCTACTGCAAGTCATGCTATGGGAAGAAACACGGGCCTAAAGGATATGGATTTGGACAGGGTGCAGGCACTCTAAGTATGGACCGGGGTGAAAGCCTGGGAATCAAGCCTGAAGAGTATGTTTATTTCGATATTTGCTGATATTGAGTCATGTTTTCATTTCTTGAATCGGTATTAAACCCAAAACCAAAAATGTTTTTATATGCCAGCTCACCAAGGCTTTTTTTGCCTCTCTTTGTACCTGATGATCTGGCCAGTAACATGCCTCCTGTAATGGTGCCCCTACTCTGGAGCACAGAGCAGGGGCAGCATTGTCAGTCTAGGGGGAGGGGAGTGTTAAATGCACTGGCAGATTTGGATACACCAACAAATTGAAGCCAAACTCCAGCTCCTCCTGCAGTTACAGAAACAGTTGTGTGTGTGTGTGTGTGTGTTTGGTTTTTTTTTTTTTTTTTTTTTTAATTATTTTTTTTGGAATAATCATTTTATATAAATAAAAGCTGATCATTGTAAGCACCCCTGTCAGTGATAAATGGTTTATCTCAATACTTATAGTTACATATAGTAGGTGAGGTTGAAAAAGACACAAGTCCAACCTATGTGTGTGATTATATGTCAGTATTATCTTGTATATCCCTGTATGTTGTGGCCATTCAGGTGCTTATCTAATAGTTTCTTGAAATGATCAATGCCCCCCCCCCCCCCGAGACCATCACCTGTGGAAGGGAATTCCACATCCTTGCTGCTCTTATAGTAAAGAACCCGCTACGTAGTTTAAGGTTAAACCTCTTTTCTTCTAATTTTAATGAGTGGCCACGAGTCTTGTTAAACTCTCTTCTGCGAAAAAGCTTTATTCCTATTGTGGGGTCACCAGTACGGTATTTGTAAATTGAAATCATATACCCTCTCAAGTGTCTCTTCTCCAGAGAGAATAAGTTCAGTGCTCGCAACCTTTCCTCATACTGTAACTAATATCCTCCAGACCCTTTATTAAGTGTTCTTGCATAGCAAGACCACTTACTGTTATCTCACATATATATTATTATTAAGTGTTCTTGCATAGCAAGACCACTTACTGTTATCTCACATATATATTATTAAGTGTTCTTGCATAGCAAGACCACTTACTGTTATCTCACATATATATTATTAAGTGTTCTTGCATAGCAAGACCACTTACTGTTATCTCACATATATATTATTATTATTCTTATTCTTATTATTATAGCCAAATTTACCACCCTAACTCCTCCCACAGTTTTTACACTACATAGACATGTAATATACCGAAACGTGCGGATTTTTCCCGAATGGTGTGCTATTATTTTGTGGAACATTTCGCCGAATGGTTCACGAAATATCGTCATTTTTGCGGCGAAATTGGTCCCATAGGAATGAATGGGGAAACTAGAGTGGGAGATGACAAAAGCTGGAAAATCAGAACATGATTTCTAAACTGCCGCCACTCCCTCATTTTCAAGCCCACCTACACAAATCTTATATCAAAACGTTCAGCTATCCCTGCTGCCACTAAACATGTCCACGGCTAAGTCATAGTCCTGATAGTTTTCACAATATGACCATTTGTTTGCAACTCACGCCGTCCATTGACATTCATTGAAACTACACTCTAGCCCCCTCCAAATTTGAAGGGCAATTTCTAAACTGCGACTGTGCCTTCATTTTTAATATTTCAGAGACATACTATACATCAAAATCTAGGTCTGGGTCTTGTGATTCTCACAATATAAAGATCTTCGCTGTAGGATGTATAGTTTTTAAAATACGGCCATTTGTTTAGAGGTCATTTCAGGAAATTTTAGCCATTAATCAGAGTGCACTGTTAGTGTTTGTTTTGTTGCCATGGTTACCAAAGCTTCTGTTATACACAGGGGGGAAGGTGGCTGGAGCATCTCAGCTGATTACAGAGCCCGGGGGAGGGGACAGACACACCATGTACTGATTTATAATAGAGGAATATGATGGGGCAGTTTTGATGGGGTAATTCTGATGGGGCAGTTTTGATGAAGTAGTATTTGGGAAGCATAAACAGGGCATGAGCGTTGCTAGGAAACAGTGGTTGTAAACACAAGATGCTGAGACACTCCAAATGCATGTGACTTCATCTGCTAGACTTGATAATGCTTGTAGACTCCTCCCACAGTTTTCACACTACAGAGACAAATAATATACCGAAACGAGCGGATTGTTCCCGATTGGTGTGTTATTACCTTGTGGAATGTTTTGCCGAATGGTCCACGAAATGACGTTTTTACGGTGAAATTGGTCCCATAGGAATGAATGGCGAAATGTTCAAAACTAGAGTGGGAAGTGACAAAAGCTGACAAACCCATGATCAGCCAAAACATTATGACCACCCCATGATCAGCCAAAACATTATGACCGCCCCAAGTAAAAAAAAAAATATTTTTGAAAAAAAAAAAAAAAATTTTTAAAAAGTAAAAAAATAATTTTTGAAAAAAAAAATCATTTTTGAAAAAAAAAATATTTTTGAAAAAAAAAAAATATTTTTGAAAAAAAAATTTTTTTTAAAAAAAATTATTTTTGAAAAAAAAATATATTTGAAAAAAAAAACATTTTTGAAAAAAAAAAATTATTTTTGAAAAAAAAATTACTTTAAAAAAAATAATAATTTCGAAAAAAAAATTCATTTTTGAAAAAAAAAATTACCTTTGAAAAAAAAAATTACTTTTGAAAAAAAAAAATCATTTTTGAAGAAAAAAAAATCATTTTTGATTAAAAAAAATTCATTTTTTGAAAAAAAAAATTACTTTTGAAAAAAATGTTCAGCTCTCTCAGCTAATGATGGAACTTTTTACTACTATTTATACTTTTTAAAATATTAAGCTTTTTAACACTTTTCACAGTTACTCAAGCCACTCCACCCCACCCAGTTACTCCGCCCACTCCAGTTGTAGAGGCAAGAACACTTTCACAATTTCCCCAGAAATTGTACCTTTTCTAGTTATTATTCTTATTATTATAGCCAAATTTACCACCCTAACTCCTCCCACAGTTTTTACACTACATAGACAAGTAATATACCGAAACGTGCGGATTGTTCCCGAATGGTGTGCTATTACTTTGTGGAACGTTTCGCCGAATGGTTCACGAAATATCGTCGTTTTTGCGGCGAAATTGGTCCCATAGGAATGAATGGGGAAACTAGAGTGGGAGATGACAAAAGCTGGAAAATCAGAACATGATTTCTAAACTGCCGCCACTCCCTCATTTTCAAGCCCACCTACACAAATCTTATATCAAAACGTTCAGCTATCCCTGCTGCCACTAAACATGTCCACGGCTAAGTCATAGTCCTGATAGTTTTTACAATATGACCATTTGTTTGCAACTCACGCCGTCCATTGACATTCATTGAAACTACACTCTAGCCCCCTCCAAATTTGAAGGGCAATTTCTAAACTGCGACTGTGCCTTCATTTTTAATATTTCAGAGACATACTATACATCAAAATCTAGGTCTGGGTCTTGTGATTCTCACAATATAAAGATCTTCGCTGTAGGATGTATAGTTTTTAAAATACGGCCATTTGTTTAGAGGTCATTTCAGGAAATTTTAGCCATTAATCAGAGTGCACTGTTAGTGTTTGTTTTGTTGCCATGGTTACCAAAGCTTCTGTTATACACGGGGGAAGGTGGCTGGAGCATCTCAGCTGATTACAGAGCCCGGGGGAGGGGACAGACACACCATGTACTGATTTATAATAGAGGAATATGATGGGGCAGTTTTGATGGGGTAATTCTGATGGGGCAGTTTTGATGAAGTAGTATTTGGGAAGCATAAACAGGGCATGAGCGTTGCTAGGAAACAGTGGTTGTAAACACAAGATGCTGAGACACTCCAAATGCATGTGACTTCATCTGCTAGACTTGATAATGCTTGTAGACTCCTCCCACAGTTTTCACACTACAGAGACAAATAATATACCGAAACGAGCGGATTGTTCCCGATTGGTGTGTTATTACCTTGTGGAATGTTTTGCCGAATGGTCCACGAAATGACGTTTTTACGGCGAAATTGGTCCCATAGGAATGAATGGCGAAATGTTCAAAACTAGAGTGGGAAGTGACAAAAGCTGACAAACCCATGATCAGCCAAAACATTATGACCACCCCATGATCAGCCAAAACATTATGACCGCCCCAAGTAAAAAAAAAAATATTTTTGAAAAAAAAAAAAAATTTTTTTAAAAAGTAAAAAAATAATTTTTGAAAAAAAAAATCATTTTTGAAAAAAAAAATATTTTTGAAAAAAAAAAAATTATTTTTGAAAAAAAAATATATTTGAAAAAAAAAATATTTTTGAAAAAAAAAAATTATTTTTGAAAAAAAAATTACTTTAAAAAAAATAATAATTTCGAAAAAAAAATTCATTTTTGAAATAAAAAAATTCATTTTTGAAAAAAAAAATTACCTTTGAAAAAAAAAATTACTTTTGAAAAAAAAAATCATTTTTGAAGAAAAAAAAATCATTTTTGATTAAAAAAAATTCATTTTTGAAAAAAAAAATTACTTTTGAAAAAAATGTTCAGCTCTTTCAGCGAATGATGGAACTTTTTTACTACTATTTATACTTTTTAAAATATTAAGCTTTTTAACACTTTTCACAGTTACTCAAGCCACTCCACCCCACCCAGTTACTCCGCCCACTCCAGTTGTAGAGGCAAGAACACTTTCACAATTTCCCCAGAAATTGTACCTTTTCTAGTTAAGTGTTCTTGCATAGCAAGACCACTTACTGTTATCTCACATATATATTATTCTTATTATTATAGCCAAATTTACCACCCTAACTCCTCCCACAGTTTTTACACTACATAGACAAGTAATATACCGAAACGTGCGGATTATTCCCGAATGGTGTGCTATTACTTTGTGGAACGTTTCGCCGAATGGTTCACGAAATATCGTCGTTTTTGCGGCGAAATTGGTCCCATAGGAATGAATGGGGAAACTAGAGTGGGAGATGACAAAAGCTGGAAAATCAGAACATGATTTCTAAACTGCCGCCACTCCCTCATTTTCAAGCCCACCTACACAAATCTTATATCAAAACGTTCAGCTATCCCTGCTGCCACTAAACATGTCCACGGCTAAGCCATAGTCCTGATAGTTTTCACAATATGACCATTTGTTTGCAACTCACGCCGTCCATTGACATTCATTGAAACTACACTCTAGCCCCCTCCAAATTTGAAGGGCAATTTCTAAACTGCGACTGTGCCTTCATTTTTAATATTTCAGAGACATACTATACATCAAAATCTAGGTCTGGGTCTTGTGATTCTCACAATATAAAGATCTTCGCTGTAGGATGTATAGTTTTTAAAATACGGCCATTTGTTTAGAGGTCATTTCAGGAAATTTTAGCCATTAATCAGAGTGTACTGTTAGTGTTTGTTTTGTTGCCATGGTTACCAAAGCTTCTGTTATACACAGGGGGGAAGGTGGCTGGAGCATCTCAGCTGATTACAGAGCCCGGGGGAGGGGACAGACACACCATGTACTGATTTATAATAGAGGAATATGATGGGGCAGTTTTGATGGGGTAATTCTGATGGGGCAGTTTTGATGAAGCAGTATTTGGGAAGCATAAACAGGGCATGAGCGTTGCTAGGAAACAGTGGTTGTAAACACAAGATGCTGAGACACTCCAAATGCATGTGACTTCATCTGCTAGACTTGATAATGCTTGTAGACTCCTCCCACAGTTTTCACACTACAGAGACAAATAATATACCGAAACGAGCGGATTGTTCCCGATTGGTGTGTTATTACTTTGTGGAATGTTTTGCCGAATGGTCCACGAAATGACGTTTTTGCGGCGAAATTGGTCCCATAGGAATGAATGGCGAAATGTTCAAAACTAGAGTGGGAAGTGACAAAAGCTGACAACCCCATGATCAGCCAAAACATTATGACCACCCCATGATCAGCCAAAACATTTTGACCGCCCCATGTAAAAAAAAAATATTTTTGAAAAAAAAAAAATAATTTTTGAAAAAAGTAAAAAAATAATTTTTGAAAAAAAAAAATCATTTTTGAAAAAAAAAAAATATTTTTGAAAAAAAAAATATTTTTGAAAAAAAAAATATTTTTGAAAAAAAAATTACTTTTAAAAAAAAAATTATTTTTGAAAAAAAAATATATTTGAAAAAAAAAAATTATTTTTGAAAAAAAAAATACTTTAAAAAAATAATAATTTCGAAAAAAAAATTATTTTTGAAATAAAAAAATTCATTTTTGAAAAAAAAAATTACCTTTGAAAAAAAAAATTACTTTTGAAAAAAAAAATTACTTTTGAAGAAAAAAAAATCATTTTTGATTAAAAAAAATTCATTTTTGAAAAAAAAAATTACTTTTGAAAAAAATGTTCAGCTCTTTCAGCGAATGATGGAACTTTTTTACTACTATTTATACTTTTTAAAATATTAAGCTTTTTAACACTTTTAACAGTTACTCAAGCCACTCCACCCCACCCAGTTACTCCGCCCACTCCAGTTGTAGAGGCAAGAACACTTTCACAATTTCCCCAGAAATTGTACCTTTTCTAGTTATTCTTATTCTTATTATTATAGCCAAATTTACCACCCTAACTCCTCCCACAGTTTTTACACTACATAGACAAGTAATATACCGAAACGTGCGGATTGTTCCCGAATGGTGTGCTATTATTTTGTGGAACATTTCGCCGAATGGTTCACGAAATATCGTCATTTTTGCGGCGAAATTGGTCCCATAGGAATGAATGGGGAAACTAGAGTGGGAGATGACAAAAGCTGGAAAATCAGAACATGATTTCTAAACTGCCGCCACTCCCTCATTTTCAAGCCCACCTACACAAATCTTATATCAAAACGTTCAGCTATCCCTGCTGCCACTAAACATGTCCACGGCTAAGCCATAGTCCTGATAGTTTTCACAATATGACCATTTGTTTGCAACTCACGCCGTCCATTGACATTCATTGAAACTACACTCTAGCCCCCTCCAAATTTGAAGGGCAATTTCTAAACTGCGACTGTGCCTTCATTTTTAATATTTCAGAGACATACTATACATCAAAATCTAGGTCTGGGTCTTGTGATTCTCACAATATAAAGATCTTCGCTGTAGGATGTATAGTTTTTAAAATACGGCCATTTGTTTAGAGGTCATTTCAGGAAATTTTAGCCATTAATCAGAGTGCACTGTTAGTGTTTGTTTTGTTGCCATGGTTACCAAAGCTTCTGTTATACACAGGGGGGAGGTGGCTGGAGCATCTCAGCTGATTACAGAGCCCGGGGGAGGGGACAGACACACCATGTACTGATTTATAATAGAGGAATATGATGGGGCAGTTTTGATGGGGTAATTCTGATGGGGCAGTTTTGATGAAGTAGTATTTGGGAAGCATAAACGGGGCATGAGCGTTGCTAGGAAACAGTGGTTGTAAACACAAGATGCTGAGACACTCCAAATGCATGTGACTTCATCTGCTAGACTTGATAATGCTTGTAGACTCCTCCCACAGTTTTCACACTACAGAGACAAATAATATACCGAAACGAGCGGATTGTTCCCGATTGGTGTGTTATTACCTTGTGGAATGTTTTGCCGAATGGTCCACGAAATGACGTTTTTACGGCGAAATTGGTCCCATAGGAATGAATGGCGAAATGTTCAAAACTAGAGTGGGAAGTGACAAAAGCTGACAACCCCATGATCAGCCAAAACATTATGACCACCCCATGATCAGCCAAAACATTATGACCGCCCCAAGTAAAAAAAAAAAATTTTTGAAAAAAAAAAAAAAAATTTTTTAAAAAGTAAAAAAATAATTTTTGAAAAAAAAAATCATTTTTGAAAAAAAAAATATTTTTGAAAAAAAAAAAAATTATTTTTGAAAAAAAAAAATATTTTTGAAAAAATTTTTTTTTAAAAAAAAAAAATTATTTTTGAAAAAAAAATATATTTGAAGAAAAAAATTATTTTTGAAAAAAAAATTACTTTAAAAAAAATAATAATTTCGAAAAAAAAATTATTTTTGAAATAAAAAAATTCATTTTTGAAAAAAAAAATTACCTTTGAAAAAAAAAATTACTTTTGAAAAAAAAAATCATTTTTGAAGAAAAAAAAATCATTTTTGATTAAAAAAAAATCATTTTTTGAAAAAAAAAATTACTTTTGAAAAAAATGTTCAGCTCTTTCAGCGAATGATGGAACTTTTTTACTACTATTTATACTTTTTAAAATATTAAGCTTTTTAACACTTTTCACAGTTACTCAAGCCACTCCACCCCACCCAGTTACTCCGCCCACTCCAGTTGTAGAGGCAAGAACACTTTCACAATTTCCCCAGAAATTGTACCTTTTCTAGTTAAGTGTTCTTGCATAGCAAGACCACTTACTGTTATCTCACATATATATTATTATTCTTATTCTTATTATAGCCAAATTTACCACCCTAACTCCTCCCACAGTTTTTACACTACATAGACAAGTAATATACCGAAACGTGCGGATTGTTCCCGAATGGTGTGCTATTATTTTGTGGAACATTTCGCCGAATGGTTCACGAAATATCGTCATTTTTGCGGCGAAATTGGTCCCATAGGAATGAATGGGGAAACTAGAGTGGGAGATGACAAAAGCTGGAAAATCAGAACATGATTTCTAAACTGCTGCCACTCCCTCATTTTCAAGCCCACCTACACAAATCTTATATCAAAACGTTCAGCTATCCCTGCTGCCACTAAACATGTCCACGGCTAAGCCATAGTCCTGATAGTTTTCACAATATGACCATTTGTTTGCAACTCACGCCGTCCATTGACATTCATTGAAACTACACTCTAGCCCCCTCCAAATTTGAAGGGCAATTTCTAAACTGCGACTGTGCCTTCATTTTTAATATTTCAGAGACATACTATACATCAAAATCTAGGTCTGGGTCTTGTGATTCTCACAATATAAAGATCTTCGCTGTAGGATGTATAGTTTTTAAAATACGGCCATTTGTTTAGAGGTCATTTCAGGAAATTTTAGCCATTAATCAGAGTGCACTGTTAGTGTTTGTTTTGTTGCCATGGTTACCAAAGCTTCTGTTATACACAGGGGGGAAGGTGGCTGGAGCATCTCAGCTGATTACAGAGCCCGGTGGAGGGGACAGACACACCATGTACTGATTTATAATAGAGGAATATGATGGGGCAGTTTTGATGGGGTAATTCTGATGGGGCAGTTTTGATGAAGTAGTATTTGGGAAGCATAAACAGGGCATGAGCGTTGCTAGGAAACAGTGGTTGTAAACACAAGATGCTGAGACACTCCAAATGCATGTGACTTCATCTGCTAGACTTGATAATGCTTGTAGACTCCTCCCACAGTTTTCACACTACAGAGACAAATAATATACCGAAACGAGCGGATTGTTCCCGATTGGTGTGTTATTACCTTGTGGAATGTTTTGCCGAATGGTCCACGAAATGACGTTTTTACGGCGAAATTGGTCCCATAGGAATGAATGGCGAAATGTTCAAAACTAGAGTGGGAAGTGACAAAAGCTGACAAACCCATGATCAGCCAAAACATTATGACCACCCCATGATCAGCCAAAACATTATGACCGCCCCAAGTAAAAAAAAAAATATTTTTGAAAAAAAAAAAAAAATTTTTTTAAAAAGTAAAAAAATAATTTTTGAAAAAAAAAATCATTTTTGAAAAAAAAAATATTTTTGAAAAAAAAAAAATTATTTTTGAAAAAAAAATATATTTGAAAAAAAAAAATATTTTTGAAAAAAAAAAATTATTTTTGAAAAAAAAATTACTTTAAAAAAAATAATAATTTCGAAAAAAAAATTCATTTTTGAAAAAAAAAATTACCTTTGAAAAAAAAAATTACTTTTGAAAAAAAAAATCATTTTTGAAGAAAAAAAAATCATTTTTGATTAAAAAAAATTTTTTTGAAAAAAAAAATTACTTTTGAAAAAAATGTTCAGCTCTCTCAGCTAATGATGGAACTTTTTTACTACTATTTATACTTTTTAAAATATTAAGCTTTTTAACACTTTTCACAGTTACTCAAGCCACTCCACCCCACCCAGTTACTCCGCCCACTCCAGTTGTAGAGGCAAGAACACTTTCACAATTTCCCCAGAAATTGTACCTTTTCTAGTTCTTATTCTTATTATTATAGCCAAATTTACCACCCTAACTCCTCCCACAGTTTTTACACTACATAGACAAGTAATATACCGAAACGTGCGGATTGTTCCCGAATGGTGTGCTATTATTTTGTGGAACATTTCGCCGAATGGTTCACGAAATATCGTCATTTTTGCGGCGAAATTGGTCCCATAGGAATGAATGGGGAAACTAGAGTGGGAGATGACAAAAGCTGGAAAATCAGAACATGATTTCTAAACTGCCGCCACTCCCTCATTTTCAAGCCCACCTACACAAATCTTATATCAAAACGTTCAGCTATCCCTGCTGCCACTAAACATGTCCACGGCTAAGTCATAGTCCTGATAGTTTTCACAATATGACCATTTGTTTGCAACTCACGCCGTCCATTGACATTCATTGAAACTACACTCTAGCCCCCTCCAAATTTGAAGGGCAATTTCTAAACTGCGACTGTGCCTTCATTTTTAATATTTCAGAGACATACTATACATCAAAATCTAGGTCTGGGTCTTGTGATTCTCACAATATAAAGATCTTCGCTGTAGGATGTATAGTTTTTAAAATACGGCCATTTGTTTAGAGGTCATTTCAGGAAATTTTAGCCATTAATCAGAGTGCACTGTTAGTGTTTGTTTTGTTGCCATGGTTACCAAAGCTTCTGTTATACACAGGGGGGAAGGTGGCTGGAGCATCTCAGCTGATTACAGAGCCCGGGGGAGGGGACAGACACACCATGCACTGATTTATAATAGAGGAATATGATGGGGCAGTTTTTGATGGGGCAGTTTTGATGAAGTAGTATTTGGGAAGCATAAACAGGGCATGAGCGTTGCTAGGAAACAGTGGTTGTAAACACAAGATGCTGAGACACTCCAAATGCATGTGACTTCATCTGCTAGACTTGATAATGCTTGTAGACTCCTCCCACAGTTTTCACACTACAGAGACAAATAATATACCGAAACGAGCGGATTGTTCCCGATTGGTGTGTTATTACTTTGTGGAATGTTTTGCCGAATGGCACGAAATGACGTTTTTGCGGCGAAATTGGTCCCATAGGAATGAATGGCGAAATGTTCAAAACTAGAGTGGGAAGTGACAAAAGCTGACAACCCCATGATCAGCCAAAACATTATGACCACCCCATGATCAGCCAAAACATTATGACCGCCCCATGTAAAAAAAAATATATTTTTGAAAAAAAAAATCATTTTTGAAAAAAAAAAAAAATATTTTTGAAAAAAAAAATATTTTTGAAAAAAAAAATTATTTTTGAAAAAAAAAAATATTTTTGAAAAAAAAATTACTTTTAAAAAAAATAATAATTTCGAAAAAAAAATTATTTTTGAAATAAAAAAATTCATTTTTGAAAAAAAAAATTACCTTTGAAAAAAAAAATTACTTTTGAAAAAAAAATCATTTTTGAAGAAAAAAAAATCATTTTTGATTAAAAAAAATTCCTTTTTGAAAAAAAAAATTACTTTTGAAAAAAATGTTCAGCTCTTTCAGCGAATGATGGAACTTTTTTACTACTATTTATACTTTTTAAAATATTAAGCTTTTTAACACTTTTCACAGTTACTCAAGCCACTCCACCCCACCCAGTTACTCCGCCCACTCCAGTTGTAGAGGCAAGAACACTTTCACAATTTCCCCAGAAATTGTACCTTTTCTAGTTATCTTTGTTGCCCTTCTTTGTACTCGCTCCATCTCCAGTACATCCTTCCTGAGGACTGGTGCCCAGAACTGGACAGCATATTGTAGGTGCGGCCGGACCAGAATCTTGTAGAGCGGGAGAATTATCGTTTTATCTCTGGAGTTGATCCCCTTTTTAATGCATGCCAATATTCTGTTTGCTTTGTTAGCAGCAGCTTGCTGAGCCTATCATCTACTAGGACCCCCAGGTCCTTTTCCGTCCTAGATTCTCCCAGAGGTTCTCCCCCCAGTGTATAGATTGCATTCATATTTTTGCCACCCAAATGCATTATTTTACATTTTTCTACATTGAACCTCATTTGCCATGTAGTTGCCTACCCCATTAATTTGTTCAGATCTTTTTGTAAGGTTTCCACATCCTGCGGAGTAGTTATTGCCCTGCTTAGCTTAGTATCGTCCACAAATACTGAGATTGAACTGTATACCCCATCCTCCCAGGTCATTTATGAACAAATTAAATAAGATTGGTCCCAGCACAGAACCCTGACGGACCCCCACTACCCACCCTGACCATTCCGAGTACTCCCCATTTATCACCACCCTCTGAACTCGCACTTCTAGACAGTTTTCAATCCATGTACTCACCCTATGGTCCATGCCAACGGACCTTATTTTGTACAGTAAACTGTTATGGGGAACTATGTCAAATGCTTTTGCAAAATCCAGACACACCACGTCTACGGGCGTTCCTTTATCTAGCTGGCAACTCACCTCATAGAAGGTTAGTAGATTGGTTTGGCAAGAACGATTCTTCATGAATCCATGTTGATTACTGCTAATGATACCGTTCTCATTAATAAAATGTTGTGTATATAGTCCCTTATCATTCCCTCCAAGATTTTACATAATATTGATGTTAGGCTAACTGGTCTGTAATTCCCAGGGATGTATTTTGGGCCCTTTTTAAATATTGGTGCAACATTGGCTTTTCTCCAATCAGCTGGTACCATTCCAGTCAGTAGACTGTCAGTAAAAATTAGGAACAATGGTCTGGTAATTACTTTTACTGGGTTCCCTAAGTACCCTCGGGTGCAAGCCATCTGGTCCCGGTGATTTTATTAATGTTAAAGGATATTGGAATTTTTGGGACTTTAAATGAGGCGCATGGGGAATTCGCCTCCATCCCTGGTTCAGAGAAAAGGAAGGGGATTTGGGACTTTAAATGAGGCCCACGGACATCAGGAGGTAAATAGAAAATGTTGTTTATTGATCATGAAACCTGTATCAAACCATATCACAAATATAGACCACATGTAAAAGAAGAACATTGTAATAAATGTCATTCAATATACCTACGCACATAAGTGGGGCGCATGCAAAAAGCATCGAGAATACATCAATATGTCAAACTAGAGGTCACATGATGGGCACAAGTGATCAATGGATACATACAATGGTAAATAGAGATATATATATATATATATATATATACACAATAAAAAGCAGCATAAGACAAAAATCGTAAAAATGTGTAAACCCATAATTGATTGAAGAAGGTGTTCTGAGTTGATAGTGAGATGTGAGCATCTATCTGCGTAACAAAATGCCCGACGCGTTTCGTGTAAACCACTCATCAGGGGCACAGTGCTCAAACATATCTATAGAATGTAGTAAGGTAAGCAATTAATATATATGCAACCGATAGTAGCCGGGGGAGGCAAATTGCGACCCCTGAGTACTTACATAGAATCATTGCAGAGGAGGTGTAATGATGATAGAGCCAAGGCCATATTGATAGTCCGCACCGGGAGCTGAGGTGACCGAAACATGCACTGGCGGGGCGTATGCACAAAACCCCCCACATGCACAGGGCCCGGAGCACTAGATCTTGGAATGAGACAGTAATCTGCTAGTAATAACTACCAAGCGGGGTCTAAAACAAAGGAAGATGCATAATCAGTATACCATATTGTACTGGTGGGGTAATAAAGGAATATATATATAAGCATCAGATGCATAAAAACTGAAATTGGAAAAGTCAAAGCAACAAAAAAGAAAGAAAACCCTGCTGGGGATAAAAGAAAAGGGGGAATAAAAAATAAATAGTGGAAATATTGAAAGAATAACGGTTGAAGAGTAAAAAATGAAAAATAAGTAAAATAAATAAATAAATAATGAAATGAAAAATAAATGAAATGAAAAAAGGAATCATGTCCAATCCCCCTGGAATGTGATATGAATGAAAGAAGTAACAAAACATGAACTTAATTGATTTTATTAATGTTAGGTTTAATTTTAATTCTGTCCTCTGTTAACCATGGAGGTGCTTCCTGTGATGTGTCATAAGGATAAACACTGCAGTTTTGGTTACTGAAGCCCCCCGATTCCCTCGTGAAGACTGAGGAGAAGAATAAATTCAATACCTTCGCCATCTCCCCATCCTTTGTAACCAGATGTCCTTCCTCATTCTTTATGGGGCCAATATCTTCTGTCCTCCCTTTTTTACTGTTTACATACTTAAAGAATTTCTTGGGATTTATTTTGCTCTCCTCCGCTATGTGTCTTTCATGTTCTATCTTAGCCGTCCTTATTGCACCCTTACATTTCTTGTTGCATTCTTTATAAAGTCTGAATGCTGATGATGATCCCTCAACCCTGTATTTTTTGAAGGCCTTCTTCTTTGCTTTTTATATGCATTTTTACATTGGAGTTAAGCCATCCAGGACTTTTGTTCGCTCTTTTAAATTTATTACCCAATGGGATGCATTGGCTGTTGAACCAGGTCTCTGAAATTCCCACAAAATCCAAATCCTCCTCGTACAACAGTATCTCTAGTTTACCCATCTTGTCCGCCAGGCTCCTGGCATTGGTGAACATGCCACGTAGTTTAGACCAGTCGCATATTATCCTCTTATTGGGTGTTCCAAGATAGCAAGTCCTAGTTGCAACTATACTTACCTTGGGTTTATGTGCTTTAGTCAACCTACCACTAATATTACTCTTAACAGATTCATTTTATAAAGTCTTATACACACTAGTTTTTTTTTTTCTTCAAACCCAGCAGGGCTGAACGAAAAAAAAAACTGACCGCTCAGGAGGAGCCACTGTACTAACTATCCAATGTTGGTACAGCAATCTCCCCTACTGTGCTATGTGTTCTGACAGGGGGACGGCCCCCCGCCTGAGCACTGCAGTTAGCGTTCTCAGCTATTGGCTGAGAGCGCTGATCAGGAGCTGATTGGCAGACCTTTTTTCGGTCATGCCCCTTCCACTGTTGGACTGACTGCAGTACAGTCCCTGTTGTAGATGTAGCACCCTGGGGTTTAGTCAGGGAGCTCCTCACAAATTTGCTTACCAAGAGTAGTTCTCTTGGTCGATTAATGGAGATCTATTGTTTTCACCCTACATTTGGCCTTGTTGCACTTTTCTCTTCTACCACTAGGTGGCCGGGTGCTTGGTGGTACTGGATATGAGAAGGGCATTACAAGGTCAGGTTATGGGTATATGGGTATCTCAGCCAATGGGCAGGGGTTTTCTTGAATCCCTTTGCCTGCTGGGGGAACCTATATATTCGGGTGAGGTCAGGTGATCTATGTTCTGTACCACCTGGACGGCTGTCTGGGTGGACGTGTGTCGTACGCCCCGGGCTGCTAGGCCGGAGATTGGGCCTATCCATGTTCACGTTCATGCCATTGCCTCAGCTAGTGTGCCATTACCGGCGGCTCCCGCACGCATGCGTGGGCATGATGCCATTGCGGCTCCGGCCAATCACAGCGCCGGAGCCTGCGATACCCGGAAGTAACTCCGGGAGCGATACCGGACCAGTGTACGAGGACTCCTGCAGGGGCTTCGCTCTAAGGTAAGTATTTCATAATGGGCTAGTATGCTATGCCTTTGTCTTGCAGGTTTGTTTTTTTTTTTTTTTGTTTTTTTTTGGGGGGGGGTTTACAACTACTTTAAGGGTGTCCTGGCCCTAACCCTCTTTCCCCCAAAAATACAAAAAGGACTGTCAAAAGAATTAAAACCTCTTTTACATCCAAAAAGTGTCTCGTGCCAAATGACTTTCACCATCTTTGCACCCACTTTGCCTCACAACCCACCACATATTGAAGCATGTCAGCTATCTTAAACTGGACCAGACTGGAGACCTTGCTACATAGGCTTAAGGGAGCTTGTTCTGTTGAAAAACAGACATACTGGCTGGATCACAAGGAGAAAATTAAGGAAAGAAAGCCTTAAAACTAATAGTCATTTTTTGTGGCATGCTAGTCTCATGTCGAAAGTGAAGAAGTTACTAACAATATGAGAATTTTTCGTTTGGCAGAATACAACGTCAGAAGTGACGTAACGCGTTGAATAGTTTTGTATGTGTTCTTTTGTTTCTGAGCATGCGTAGTTTTGCTCTTACTAAAAAAAAAAAAACAAAAAAAAAAAAGGAGAATCAGATGTTGAGTTCACATCCGACAAAAATGTTATAGTCTGCACATCCAGCTTTTGTCCGGCGAAAAAGTGAAATGTCGAAAGCACCGTACTAATGGTGAGATTTGCGGACGATCGGTGGTCGTAACACAATTGATGTTCGAAAATCAAAGCGTGTGTATGGGCCTTAAAAATTGATAAGCTGCAATATAATGTTTGCTTTTGGGTTTAATACTGCTTTAAATATGGGCTATATATATATATATATATATATATATATATATATATATATATATATATATATATATATATATATATATATATATATATATATATATATTGCGAAAATCAAATCATAATGTAGTGATTTGGACTAAAAAAAGATACATTGACAATGTGAAATTTTACATTTAATTTTTTTTACTGGTAACTACACATATAAACTGCTTACACAGGTCTGCAAAACATCAGCCTACAAACAACCCGAATGCTTCCAAGTTCGCACAGAAAGCGGGAGGTGCTGATGTGTGTCCTCGCTGCTCAAAGACTGTGTATGCTGCTGAAAAGGTGATCGGTGCAGGAAATGTAAGTATGTCCTAATATTTATAATGAGCGGATCATACACTAGAAGCGTGTCTCCTCTTTGTACAGGAAATTACAGTACATGTAACAGATTCCTATACCTGTCAGAAAAATGTATATTAGACCAGCCATAAACAGACCGAACTTCTTTCCTGCAACCAAAGAAATTTGTTTGCTTGTCCCATCAACACAGATAGTGTTGACAGGGGAATCCCTCCTGCAGAGCCTATGTGTTCTCCCAGTGGGAAGCTGTCCCCGCTGTGAGAAGACCGTGATTATTGCTAGTGGCCGCCATATTTCTCCTGTAATAAAAACTTGTTTATTCCAGTACAACAGCTAGAGGACCATATATGAACAATGGTATGCCTGAAAAGATGCGCTTGTCTTGCTCCAGTGAGTAGCACAATGACAGGTTTGCCTTACCACTGGATCGAAACAGTACTTGTTTACCTGCAGATTGGCTTTGGACTTCTTGTGGCTTTTATCCAGTGGTACCACAAGCCTATCATTGTGCCACTGACCGGGGCACAGACAGGTGAAGACGATGGATCTTTTACAGGCATACCACTCACCATAAACTATCCTTTTATCTTGAGGTTGCATTTATATCTAAACAAAAAATAAATTAGTTGGCCCTCTCTAAGGCCTCTTTTACATTTGTGCAAAAATGATCCCCACCAACTAAATGAACGCAGCCCAATCGCTTGTAGTTGTGATGCACTGGTGTGGTGTTTAAGGGGTTAAAACGGGCGGTCAAATGCCCTTTGAAGAGCAATCCAAACATGGAGTGCTCTTGAGTTGGGAACGCAAAAGTAAACAAGGCCTTAGATAAATGTTCACAGTGAATAACAATGGGGTTTATTTACTAAAGGCAAATCTACTTTGCACTGCACGTGCACTTGAAAGTAAAGTCACTGTAGATCCGAGGGGGATATGCAAGGAAAATAAAAAAACAGCATTTTAGCTTGCACATGATTGGATGATAAAATCAACAGAGCTTCCACTCATTTCAATCTACCCCTTAGATTTAGAGCGACTGCACTTCCAAGTGCACTTTCCGTGCAAAGTGGATTTACCTTTCGTAAATAACCCCCAATGTCCTGAGATCAGTACTCCCCATCTCTCAAGTCAAAAGCTCTCAGTCTTAGACTTACAAATGTTCACGTAAGATAACCGTAAGATCTGGAGCTGCAATAAACCAGCGGTGATTGGCTGGTGAAACGCGTCAGCACGTGACGTCAGCACGTCATCTCGGAGCCGCGAGCACAGGGCGTTTGAATGCTTTCCCGGGAATCAACAGCTGACAACCGGCCTACACCATCCGTTAGGAGGCACCAACACCAACTCAGCGGGACTTTCTTCACCGGACGGCACAAGCAAATGCAACAGCCTCTGTCTACAAGTGACCACTCGGGGTAGAGCTTGTGATCCTGTGAGCTGATGATCGATTTGGTGAGAGATGTATTTCTCCTATTTATGATACCAATGCAGCCTTGCCGTACATGCTCCCCCTACTGCCTGCTATCCATATGAACTGCCTTGTTGGAAAGTCCTGAGTTATCACTGCCTTAATAGGTTTCGCCGGTTTTCCTGGTCAGCCTATATATATCATTGTTCAGTTCCCGGACTGGTACTATATTTCCAATTGTGTTCAAGTCATTGAACCTCCCTGCAAAATTACCAAGTTATAATCTACATTCATCCGCCCCACCCCCACACCGCCACACCGTTTGTATCTGGACTTATTTGAGGTCTTCTATTACCCAATACTAGTCGATCTAGTTAGAATTTGCTGTTGTGATTGGTGTGTGTATGGAGTATGTTTGGCCGCGGCTCCGTTGTTTTTAATGATAACGTTATCAATTTTAATTAGTCATTTGATATCTTCCCTGATCTGCCCTAATTGTCTATTCTTGTATCTTTGTGTGGTGTTCATAGCCTAATAAATATATTGTTTTTTGACAGATTGTGTTTGGGTCCTTGCCTTCCTTTGGGGAATCTTTTATTCCTTGTTATTTTTGTATGCCTATTAAGGCGACCCAAACTGCACCCACTAATTTTGTATTAATTTTTGGATGAATATCTGTCCACTTTCAATTAACTAACATAACTTTGTGGTTGATCCCGGCTAACACCACTTTTTTCTCTCTGGAGCTGCAATAGTTAAAAGTACTTGTCAGTCCCTGCACATCAGTAGGTGTATTGAAAAAGCAGGGTAGTAGACAAATATTAAAGTCCGATGTGCAGAAGCATAGTTATTAGTTGTCTATGCCCTGGCCCCTGACACAATTGACAGCCACAGTACTGCTGTCCATTATGCTTGCATTGCTCGAATGGCTCTAGCTGTGAAGTCAGCGCAGTAAACCACAAGTAGAATACTGATTCCAGACCTTGTTGTTCAATGTGAACATTTTATCTAAGAGAAGAAGGGAGCGCCAGCTGATTTAGTATTTGTTTATTTTTGTTTTTGTATAATTGGTGGAATATCTAGAGCAATTAGGCTGCTGCTGATTAGAGATGAGCTCTGGCGTCCTCCAAACTCTATGTGAACTTCAAAGTTGTGCTTTTTTTCAGGCCAATCAGCTTAATGTCATTGATCATGAGTCTATATAAAGCCATTGACGTCACCAGCATACTAAACCTTTGTTTATATGTGCTGCAAGGCGGTGAATGAATGTCCAGACTCCTCTCTAATGCTTGTGTATCCGCCAATAGACAACACTATAAATGCTTCAAATATACCCACTGTGGAAATCTATAACAATAATGTGCAAATATATCCACTCTGCTCCCCAAAAATGCTTAGTGTGCATATAATGTAGTACAACAAACATTTGCTGAAATGTTGAGGAAACCATCTTCATTGTTTTCCCCATCTTTTAATCCATAAAGTAAAATCCTTCCATGCTCCGAATCCAGTGTGTAATTCATAAACGCCTCCAATTAACCACAAATCTGTGCATACACCCCAGTGGAAATAAATTAAAATGTTCAATCAAGAAACCAATCTCCAAGCGCTTGTATTACAAACTTGTTTATCTCCTATGGCAGATGATAACCACCAGCAACCCTCCAAGGGTGTCATATGAAACAAAAGGAGGATCCATCATAGTGTAACCAAATTTATTAATGATACAAATGGAGAGACACTTGCATAACAAATGTGCTATCCTAGCACTAAAATGACTGCAATTGTTTGGATGTGGTGTAGCCAGAGCTCCTCCAAAGCTTTTGCCCTTACTGCTGATTACAGTATCTCACAAAAGTGAGTACACCCCTCACATTTTTGTAAATATTTTATCTTTTCATGTGACCACACTGAAGAAATGACACTTTGCTACAATGTAAAGTAGTGAGTGTACAGCTTGTGTATTAGTGTAAGTTTGCTGTCCCCTCAAAATCAGCACACAGCCATTAATGTCCAAACTGCTGGCAACAAAAGTGAGTAGACCCCTAAGTTAAAATGTCCAAATTGGGCCCAATTAGCCATTTTTTTTCCTGTGTGTCATGTGACTCATTAGTGTTACAAGGTCTCGGGTGTGAATGAGGAGCAGATGTTAAATTTGGTATCGCTCTCAATCTCTCATACTGGTCACTGGAAGTTCAACATGGCTCTCATGGCAAAGAACTCTCGGAGGATCTGAAAAAAAGAATTGCTGCTCTACATAAAGATGGCCTAGGCTATTAGAAGATTGCCAATACCCTGAAACTGAGCTGCAGCAGGGTGGCCAAGACCATACAGCGGTTTAACAGGTCAGCTTCCACTCAGAACAGGCCTCGCCATGGTCCATGAAAGAAGTTGAGTGCATGTGCTCAGTGTCATATCCAGAGGTTGTCTTTGGGAAATAGACATATTAGTGCTGCCAGCATTGCTGCAGAGGTTGAAGAGGTGGGGGGGTCAGCCTGTCAGTGCTCAGACCATACGCCACACGCTGCATCAAATTGGTCTGCATGGCTGTCCTTCCAGAAGGAAGCCTCTTCTAAAGATGATGCACAAGAAAGCCTGCAAACAGTTTGCTGAAGACAAGCAGACTAAGGACATGGATTACTGGAACCATGTCCTGTGGTCTGATGAGACCAAGATAAACTTATTTGGTTCAGATGGTGTCAAGCGTGTGTGGCAGCAACCAGGTGAGGAGTACAAAGACAAGTGTGTCTTGCCTACAGTCAAGCATGGTGGTGGGAGTGTCATGATCTGCGGCTGCATAAGTGCTGCCGGCACTGGGGAGCTACAGTTCATTGAAGGAACCATGAATGCCAACATGTATTGTGATATACTGATGCAGAGCATGATCCCCTCCCTTTGGAGACTGGGCCTGCAGGGCAGTATCCCAACATAACGACCCCAAATACACCCCCAAAACAGTCACTGCCTTGCTAAAGAAGCTGAGGGTACAGGTGATGGACTGGCCAAGCATGTCTACAGACCTAAACCCTATTGAGCATTTGTGGGGCATCCTCAAACAGAAGGTGGAGGAGCGCAAAGTTTTTAACATCCACCAACTCCATGATGTCGTCATGGAGGAGTGAAAGAGGAGTCCAGTGGCAACCTGTGAAGCTCTGGTAAACTCCATGCCCAAGAGGGTTAAGGTAGTGCTGGAAAATAATGGTGGCCACACAAAATATTGACACTTTGGGCCCAATTTGGACATTTTCACTTAGGGGTGTACTCACTTTTGTTGCCAGCAGTAGACATAAATGGCTGTGTGTTGAGTTATTTTGAGGGGACAGCAAATTTACACTGTTATACAAGCTGTACACTCACTACTTTACAATGTAGCAAAGTGCCATCTCTTCAGTGTTGTCCTATGAAAAGGTATAATAAAAAGCTTTACAAAAATGTGAGGGGTGTACTCACTTTTTGAGATACTGTATATTCATCATAACCTTCAAATCCTCAACCATTTGCTGTGGACTTTCTATTTAGTTGCACTGATATCTGTTTTACTGAAATTAGCATGCTCTTACTAGAAAAAACGCAATGTTGCTGTTTACATCTACTGTTGGAATCAGGGCCGTCTTTAATATTGATTGGATCCTGGGCAAAAATTTTCTTGGGGGGCCCCCCTCAATGCAATTTCACTCTCCATCTGCTCTGAGACATACAATAAATAGCAGCTAGACTTAAAATCAGTTTACTGTATCAGATCAGGCAATCAATTGTGATTGTTTGCCAGCGGTTACAGCATATCATTACTGCTTACTGACTGGTTGCTAGAGGTTACAGCAAATGATTTCTGCTTGTTAATTGGTTGCTAGAGATTACTGGTACAGTATTACTGCTCACTGATTGGTTGGTAGAGATTACAGCACATCGTCTCCTCACTGCAGGGGGGCATCATCTACATATGATTGCCACCTTTATTTACATATTAATGCCGCCGGCCACAGCTATTTACTTATGAATGCTGCTGCTATTTACATATGAACGGCGTTTTTTTACATGTAAACACAGGGTCTGCAGGTGAGTCATCTGTACACAACAATGAGGCAAAGTTGGGCAGCATTAGTACCAGCACTTCACACTGAGATATTGGGACACAGCACAGGACTAAAACTTCAAAGGACAAGGGAATTTAAACTGGGATAGTTGGGAGGTATGAGGCAGCTGCTTTGGGCCCCACAACAATGACAGGGCTCAGGGCAGCTGCCCCTTTTGCCCTGCCTTAACCACTTCCCGCCCGCCCAACGTCATATAACGTCCTGGGCTTTGAGCAGGTATATCTGAATGATGCCTGTAGTTAGACATCATTCAGATATTGCCGGTTCCAGCCGGCGAATCTCTACTCCATAGGAATGATCATAGCGGCTGTTCTGCCGCTTGATCATTCTTACGGGAGGCGAGAGGGGACGTCCCCCCCCCCTCCCGCCGCCCTCCGGTGCTTGTTACGATCGGTGAGGCGGAGAGCAGATCCGCCAGCGCCGGATGTAGATCATAGAGATTTCCGGCGGACCAGATGGTATGACGTCACGCCCGGCCTCTCCATTCAAAAAAAACTGCGCTGCTTCTGCTGGGAAGCGGTGATTGTTTGTTTTTATTTTTTTTTATTTCAGGCTTCCCAGCCTAGTGGTGAGATGTGGGGTCTTATTGACTTCTTAGAGGACCTGTCATGTCATATTCCTATTACAAGGGAATAAAAGTGATCAAAATTTTTTTTTCTTAAAAAAAAGTGTCAAAATAAAAAAAGAAAATATAATTAACAATAAAAAAAAAAAAAAAAAATTTAAAGCGCTGCTGTCCCCGTGTGCTCGCACGCGGAAGCGAACGCATACGAAAGTCCCGCCCACATATGAAAACTGTGTTTAAACCATACATGTGAGGTATCGCCACGAACGTTGGAGCGAGAGCAATCATTTTGTCCCTAGACCTCCTCTGTAACTCGAAACATGTAACCAGTAAAAAAATTTCAAGCGTCGCCTATGGGGTTTTTTAAGTACCGAACATT
This sequence comes from Lithobates septentrionalis, assembly GCA_037952835.1. Taxonomy (NCBI): domain Eukaryota; kingdom Metazoa; phylum Chordata; class Amphibia; order Anura; family Ranidae; genus Lithobates; species Lithobates septentrionalis. The sequence goes on along the minus strand of JBBDGP010000935.1, from coordinate 1,064,240 downwards.
GGCGCCATTCCATGAGCGTGTGCAATTTTGAAGTGTGACATGTTGGGTATCTATTTACTCGGCGTAACTTCATCTTTCACAATATGCAAAAACATTGGGCTAACTTTACTGGTGTTTGTTTTTTTTGTTTTTTTTTTTAAAACACAAAACTGTTTTATTCCCAAAAAAAAGCGTTCAAAAAATTCCTGCGCAAATACTGTGTGAGATAAAAAGTTGCAACAACCGCCATTGTATTCTCTAGGGTCTTTGCTAAAAAAACATGTATAATGTTTGGGGGTTCTATGTAATTTTCTAGCAAAAAAATGATTTTTACATGTAGGAGAGAAATGTCAGAATTGGCCTGGTAGGTTAAAGACGGCCCTGGCTGGAATATACTATACATCAGTTTCTTGGAACCAGGGGTTCCATGAGCAATGACCAATTTCTGCCTCTCAGATAAGTTCCCACGAATATATATATATATATATATATATATATATATATATATATATATATATATATATATATATATATATATATATATATATATATATATATATAAAAATAAAATCTGTAAAGGGGGGGGGGGGGGCAATTCTTTCCATTGAACACAAGTGTAAGGAGCGTTCTTCCCCTGACATCACACTTTTGTAGATATAGTCATTTTTAGCAGGGGTTCCCTGCGTCTGGAGAGTTATTTCAAGGGTTCCTCTGTGTTGAACAGGTTGAAAGAGGCCGCTATGCAGGATCCCTCTCCACAGCTTGTGAAAGTAATTATTTTAATGCTACGTATTTACCTGATTCTAGCTCTCTGTGCTGGCAAGAGGTGGCATCTATCCAGAATTATTTTGGCTAATCTGAGTTTTGAACATACTGCTACAGTTTATTAATCACAGGTGGTTTTAAACCACAAACCTTTTATCCTTTACAGCCAAGGAAGCTGCCATCTTACCCTCTGTCTGATCTGTAGTTGCCATGGTGCTGCACATGTGATCCATTATCCTCTCTTTGGTCTCAAAAATGATACATCACTTTCTGTAATTAAAATTTGTGCATTTCCAGCATTGATTGTATGTCTTGGCTCAGTTGAGAGGAAGACCAACAGAAAATGTACATATGGCACTATCCTACTCGCTGATTATCGGCACAGTGCTAAGAATGCAGGATAACTGAGGCTGGGCAGAGCGGGGTTAGACGGGGCTTTACTGGGTTTTAAAGAGGAAGTAAACTCTCCCACTCTGATGCTGCTTTTCATTTAGTCCATTATAATGAGTAAATATCAAACTATAGCCACTGTAATCCAGCCCAAATTGCACTTACTTACTGTTTAAAGAAACTTTAAAAAACTTGTTTCCAGGGGTTAGTCCGCGCCATCTTAAGTATTGTTTTCTGAGTCCACAGTGAAGTGCATTTCCGCCCTTACATTGAGAACTTCCTGTACTGTTAACCAAGCCTCCTTCTCAATCCAACAATTCTATGGCAACCCAGCTTCACTGCTAATAGCTGACTTGTTTTATTTCATAGTATTTACTTGTGCCGATAATCTAGTGTTTGCCTGTGTCAGTCTTATCAGCTTCAGCTGATAAGACTGCAGTAATCCTGTCCGATGCCCTGGTTTACATTCCATGTGATGTCACATGGGGTGTAGGAGGAAGCTCTGAGTAATTATGAAGTCTCCTGGGATTGCAGTGGTGTGTGGTAGGAAGTCCTGATAATAGATAGATAAGTACACAGGGTGTGCCGTAAATCAGGGGAGATCTGGGCATGCTCAGTGACATCATTCTAAAGAACATAAAGGATTACAACAATACTGAGCAGGTAAGGAGATATCTACAAGCAGTGTTCATTAGGGTTTTTTATGCTGATTTACATGGGACAAAGTTGTGGCGGAGAGTTTACAACCACTTTAACCTCCCTGGCGGTATGATTCTTTCTTATTTTAGGTGCTGAAAGCGGTACAATTATTTTGCATGGAAATTTGGCGTTTTATATTGTAGGTCTGTAATTATTAACAATAACACACTTAAATCTGTCCAAACAAGAGTCTAGTAGATATCCCGGGTATGATAAAGTTTGAAACACAAAAACATAAATTATAATATAATAAAAAAAAAAATAATAATTAAAAAAAATAAAAATAAATAGTAATAAAATAAATTTTCCCCACGATTCACTATCGCTCAATTCTGCAAGTGTTCTAATTTACTATCACTGTTTTCTAGCTGGTCTAAAGCCATTTTTGACGTAAAGGGACACTTTTTGGTTGCTATGGACAATCTCCAGTTTCCAGGCAGAAAGAACAGTATATGCAATATAAAACTGCATGCAGGGCATGGGCCAGAGCACTGGGGACAAATGGGATGTGAAATGATTTCATACAGTACTGTAATCTGTAAGATTACAGTACTGTATGTGTTATGCTTTTGACATTTTTTTGAATTTGCCGCCAGGCTCCGCCCCCGTGCGTCGCGACGCTCGCAGGGAACGGAGCCTGGCACAGAGAGGCTTCGGAGAAGGACACAGCCCGCGGACACTGCGGGGGACATCGCAGGATCCCGGGGACAAGGTAAGTAAGGAGGCACCAGGATCCTGCAATGCGATCCCGAGTGTGGCTCGGGGTTACCGCTAATGGTGCTGAATTTTAACCCCGAGCCACACTCGGGAAAACCGCCAGGGAGGCTACCAGTATAGGCACTTATTTTTTTTTATGTTTTTAAATAGCTATACCTTCAAAAGGGGCCAGAATTAAGTGATCTATCAGGACCTAATTTTCTGACAAACGTTCCACTTTAACTCCAAAATGGCAATATTTCCTAATTAATTTGTTGCAGCCATAGTGACATATTAGAATAGTGTCACAAATAAGAATTATTTAGATTTGTTGCATGTGTCAAAACTATCTTAAAGTGTTGCAAGGGGGCATGAATTTGGCACTAAACTCCCTAACTCAACATTATGGACATTATATGCCCTGAAGTATATAATTGCTCAATGTTCATCTATGTGTACATACAGTAGTAATTATTTTATAATTAAGCCTGATTATATTCTTCATGTGTCTTTCAGTCTTGGCACAAGGCTTGCTTTCGTTGTGCTAAATGCGGGAAAGGTTTGGAATCCACTACACTGGCAGATAAGGATGGAGAGATATTCTGCAAAGGTAAATACCAATTATATATCTTATTTCCACTGTTAATGTATTGAGTACACTTTTTTTTTTTTAATTTTTTTTTACTAACCTTCCCTTGAGAGAGCGAGAGATAACATTTCAGGCTAAGGAGACAACATAGTAATAAGACAGCCAGTAGGCTATTACAATTTGGAAATCAAAAATATTCAGATAGCAAAGAGAGGCTCCAGTTTTTGTTTTTTTTTCAGAAAATAAAAAAAAGTTATACTTGCCTGCTCTGTGCAAGGATATTGCACAGAGCGGTCTCTTACCTCCTCTTCTAGGGATCCCTGCCGTCACTCTCCGCTCCTCTTCCGAATGCTTCCTCAGTAAGCGGTGTCCATAGACACACACAGTGTGCCTTGGCCTGGTTTCCTGCTCCCTCCTCACAGGATTTGACTGACAGCAGCAGGAGCCAATGTCTCCTGTTGCTCTCAGAGTCTTCAGTGAGTAGAAGAGAAGAGCTGCAGCAGACGGGCACAGCACTGAATCGACTGAAGACTTGGGTAAGTGTTAGGGGAGCTGCTTTGAAAGGTTTTTTTTTTTACCTTTTAATGCAGAAAATACATTAAGGTAAAAAACCTTTTGACTTTAGAAGTACGCTTTATCATTCATTCTAAAACCGCATAATTCAATTTATTACAATAAAAGTTATTGTGAAAAAGGCCCTTGCACAGACTGCTCATACTTTGACTATTCAGAAAAATGCAGGGTAAAATGTAGTCAGAGCTCAGATATGGAAAGCAATGCAAGCAGCAATTACTGGGAAAAAAAAAGTTAGCATGGTGCTAACAATGTTACTACCAGACTAATAACACTTTACAAATGGTGGTATTCTCAACAAGTTGGATCATATGAGTATTTGTGCATATTGCAAGTAATGAGTTATAGTTAAAGAAGCTCTTCACCCTAGAAAGAAAAAGGTAAGTCAGTAGCTGCTGACTTTTTAATAAAAGGACACTTGCCGGTCCAGCGCTGTCCTCACTTGAGCCAATTCTTTGCCACTCTTCGGGTCCCCGACACGTTTACTATGGGAAGTCGGCTGGGACTCCTTGATGCTTTACAACTGGATTCTGCGCTGTGATTTTGTGAAAGAACTTGCAGCCTTCTGGAACCTGTGAGTGTCGCAAAAGGCTGTGGGCAAACTTCCACTCGGATTGCAGGAATGAGTACCTATCAAAACTAGGTGCCCACTCCCCCAGTTACAAAAAAATTAAATGTGCCAAATATAGTAGAGCAAGTGGGGGAGGACATAAAGCAGTCTTTTTTTAGGGCAAAGTTCAATTTTACATGACATAAAGAAACCAATCGCACAATTTCAGGGTGGTGGGTCTATAAACTTGCTAGATAGTTTGACATAATAATTACTTATCAGGAAGGACACTATGCTATGTATGTAGGGTGCACATGATGGGTTAAGAATCATTGACAGAGAATCTAATGGTCATTACTTGATTGGATTTCCCATGGACAGCCTTAAGCTGGCCATACATTACTAGGATTTAGTTTTATCATTTTTGTTCTCAGGACATTTGTTTGACTTTCTAGTGATTTAGTGGGGTAAAATCGATGGTTGTTTTTAACCATGGTGATGAGAAAGTAGCAGGATAGATAATTTTTCTACAGATTTTAGCTACCTTTTTTTTCTTATTATTCTTACCCTGTCTAGTAACGTTGGGGCATTTGTCTAGCAAAGCACTCAGAGACGGAGGGCGAAAATGGTGTTATGAGAAGTCACAAGACTTTCCAAACCTCAGGGAACATTGCTTCTCAGTGTGTTTGTTTTGCATGTAAATAGAGCTATTCTTTACTAATTCTTTATTTTTCCCTGTCCCCAGGATGCTACGCAAAGTGCTTTGGTCCAAAAGGCTTTGGTTTCGGACAGGGTGCTGGTGCGTTAGCCCACACTTAATCAACAGATCTTTCCAAGTTGGCCTTGCCTACCATCAGACAAAGTTAAATGATCAGTGACAGACGCAGTTGCTTATCACTGCTATTAATTACATGTTGCAGCTTTGAAGATTCTTTTATGTGCAGAGGTGTGTCTACAAATATATGATATGTATCAGTTAAATTTTAAAACCTGTATTCAATTCTAGTAGGATTACAAAATAAAGTGTACTGAGGTCTATTTGAGCAGTTGTAAGATTGCCACATAGAAGAAAATTGGAGATTACTACTGCAAAATACATTTTATGCTTTTGTGTAGTATTACTCACACACCTAAAAAGCAGCCATATATAATGTTTACACAAAGCTTGTTGCTGCCTAGAAACACTAATGACCGGAAAAAAACACATGCTGAACCTGGGATTTTTTTGGCTATTTTTGTATAAATTTTGCAATTTTTTTTATGGCAAGCAATTGTAATGTGCAGCTGTTGGATGGCTTTTCACGCCGCATTAGTGGTTTCACATAAATATAATAAAAGTATATTTATAGCACTGTGTGTCTCTATATTACACTTTTTTGCTTAAAAAAAAAAGCGTGTTCAATCTTCTAAAAGCAGCATGGATCATTTTAATAAAATTATATATTTGTACTTGTCTCAGCAGTCTCTGAAAATATACCAGTATGACATGTTACCTTTTTAAAAAAAAAAAAAAAAAAGTCCTGCTTCCAGAAATATTGCCTCTTTCTCTAGTACTTCCCTGAAAAATCTGCTCTCGGGAGACAAATTACTGATTGAATCCATTGCAAAGCTGGTCTTCTGTGCCCAAACAGTACCCTCTAGTGGTGCCAAGGAACAAAACCGCTTATTAGTGGAAAAGATGAATGCAAACACAGGGTCAGGTCGTGTTGCCGGATATAGGATATGTCTTGGGTTAAGATAACCCAATGTATGCCAGCATTTTTACATGCTGCATTGACATACAATTGTGTAATTTTTATTGAAAGTGCAGTTATACTTTTAACTTGGTAAAGCCTGTTCTTAAATGTGCACCTCTGCCTTAGTCAAACTTTGTGAGACGAGGGCCAGGGCCAGATTAAGAGCATCATGGACCTGGTGCTGAGGATTTTGGTGGGCCTTTTTATGGAAACAAAATGAAAATGCAAAAATTTTTTGCTAAAACAAATTAAATCTACTCTCACCAGTAATATCAGCCATGCAGCCTCTGAGCAGCAGCAACACCACCAATACCACCTGCTATGCGGTCTTTCACTAACAGCAACATAGGGCGACCACATTTCCAAGCTGCCATTCAGGGACATCCCCCTTCCCAAAAAAAATATGAGGGGGGATGTAGTCTCGAGGTTGATGGGGAAATAGGTGGTGGGGCTGATTTTTCGGGCAAATGGCTGGTGTTAGCACTTAAAATCATCCTGACACTATGCTTGATATGGCGTCAGGATGATCAAATTCCATTATTTCTATTACTACATTGTAATATATAGTGAAATAGTTCAAGTCACCATGATGCAGAATCAGTGGGAACCTGAGCTTGTCACTTGCCACCATTGCCTGCCATCAGATGCAGTGTGCCACTTGCCACCAGCAGCCTGCCACCAGATACAGTGTGCCACTTGCCACCAGAAACACTGTGCCACTTGCCGCCAGCAGCCTGCCACCAGATACAGTGTGCCACTTGCCACCAGCAGCATGCCGCCAGATACAGTGTGCCACTTGCCACCAGATACGGCATGCTACTTGCCACCCACAGCCTGCTACCAGACACAGTGTGCCACTTGCCACCAGCAGCATGCCACCAGATATGGTGTGCCACTTGCCACCCAGCAGCCTGCCACCAGATACAGTGTGCAGCATGCCACCAGATACGGTGTGCCATTTGCCACCAGATACAGCTTGCCACCCAGCAGCCTGCCACCAGATACAGTGTGCCACTTGCCAACAGAAGCCTGCCACCAGCAGCCTGCCACCAGATACATTGTGCTACTTGCCACCAGATACAGTGTGCCACTTTCCAGCAGCAGCCTGCCACAAGCAGCATGTACCAGATACGGTGTGCCACTTGCCACCAGCAGCCTGTCACCAGATACAGTGTGCTACTTGCTACCAGCAGCCTGCCACCAGATACAGTGTGCTACTTGCTACCAGCAGCCTGCCACCAGATACGGTATGCCACCAGACACAGTGTGCCACTTGCCACCAGCAGCCTTCCACCAGATACAGTGTGCCACTTGCTACCAGCAGCCTGCCACCAGACACAGTGTGCCACTTGCCACCAGCAGCCTTCCACCAGATACAGTGTGCTACTTGCTACCAGCAGCCTGCCACCAGATACAGTGTGCTACTTGCTACCAGCATCCTGCCACCAGATACAGTGTGCTACTTGCTACCAGCAGCCTGCCACCAGATACGGTGTGCCACATGCCACCAGACACAGTGTGCCACTTGCCACCAGCAGCCTGTCACCAGATACAGTGTGCTACTTGCTACCAGCAGCCTGCCACCAGATACAGTGTGCTACTTGCTACCAGCAGCCTGCCACCAGATACAGTGTGCTACTTGCTACCAGCAGCCTGCCACCAGACACAGTGTGCCACTTGCCACCAGCAGCCTTCCACCAGATACAGTGTGCCACTTGCCACCATCTGCCTTCCACCAGACACAGCTTGCCACCAGCAGCCTTCCACCAGATACAGTGTGCTACTTGCTACCAGCAGCCTGCCACCAGATACAGTGTGCCACTTGCCACCAGCAGCCTGCCACTGCCTCCAGGACTCTGCTCGGATGGATAGGAGGGACAGGGCCTGCATAGTCAATCAAATCCCCCATCCCTCCTGAGCTGGGATGGTATGGCCGTGTGTGTGTATGCCAGGAGTATTGATCAGACCAAGTTCTACAGAGGGGGGTTGGGTGTACAAGTCTTTGGGCTCACACTGGTGTGCTGCAGTCGGCCGCACTGCTTGTGTATCTGCAGTCTTCGCTGCAGTCCTATTGATATATATCAGGTTGCAGGTTTTTGCTGCATTTTCTGACAGTGCGCCAAACATAAGATGTAGCATGCAGGAATTTCGTTGCACTTTCAGAAAAAACACACAACCTAATAGAAATCAATAGGACTGTGGGTAAAACGCAGGAAAACTGTGGATACACCAGCAATGGGCCAAACCACAGCAAACCAGTGCAAACCCACCTAAAAGCACAAGGGACCGACCACTACCACACGTTGAGGACACAATTCTAAACATTTTGTCTGCAGTTATAAGACCTACTGCTGGAGGAATAAGTTAAAAACGAGGGGAAGGGAGATAAGAGTCACTGAGCTCACATTTGGATGGTCCCTGGAGGCTGATCACTCAGAGATATCTGCCGGTATTCTGTTCATGCTTTCCCACCCCCACGGCTCCTTCACACTTCACAGCCACAGACTTCACAGAGTGAGAGAGAGGAGGGGAGGGGCAGAGCCGACTCAGCCTCTCCCATTTGTGTAGGGGGGAACTGTGCACTGTGACATTGTAATAAACACACTGAGCAAACACAGGTACAGCCAGACACCCCTCCATTTATACACAGCTTCTCCTGTCCCATAGAAGTTTATGGACAGGAGAAAATCGGGCTTATACTGCTGGCTGGGCGGGCCGGTTTTAAGGCAGGGGCCTGGAGCTGCAGCTCCATCAGCCCCTATGTTAATCCGGCCCTGACGAGGGCCTGGTAAATTGTTCCAAAATCTTCCTTGGCCCATCAGAAAAAAAGTTATACTTGTACAATAAAAGTGTGTGAATGCAGAATGTGTATTTAAAATGTGGGAGTACCGTGTAACTCATTTAAATAGACATAGTGGGATTATGGCCCTTAGAAGAGAATGGCCACCCAAATCAGTGGGGTCAGTGGAATAGTAGTTCCCAGTGGAGAATACTCCCCCCTCCCAATCATTGATTTCAGTAGAATAGTGGTCCCCATGGTAGAATAGCCTCTTACATCATTGGTGTCATTGGAATAGTGAGCCCTGGGGAGAAACAGACCCCTCAAATCACTGTTGACAGTGGTGGCACTTACTTGGAACAGGAACCAGCATCACCTGCAGATCAAAACTGTTGATTCCCACGCACAGCCCTTCAATATCTCTTCTAATGACCTCTTTCTGTGTGCAGGTGCAGCAGTGTTGGAACCATTTTCAGATTTGTCATGTGCTGATCAATGCATAATAAAGTAGTAGTAATACTGTGGCTTTTTTGGTGATGCTCTGGTTTGAGAGTAGTAGCTGTCAAAGCAGACAAAGCTGCAGTCCACCACTGGTTTACATTATTTGCAAGCTATTAGTACTAGTTTCACAGAAATCAGCCTTTAAAAAAAGGAAAGTTTATAAAAGTACTTGCTGTAATTTTTTATTTTCCTGGTGCCTATCCATGGCAGCATACCAGGGATAGAGCAAAACCTATAACCCCTCCCTCAAGACCAGTGAAAAGCTTTTATAGCCTAGATAATGGTATAGGACCCTGGCTATTCTAGTGAAAAAATTCAGACCAAGGGTGGGTATACAAGCTGTCATGGATAGGCTCCAGGAAAGGAGAATTCTGACGAGTATTGATACAATTTTGCGTTTTCCTGGTGCCTCGATGGCCGCATACAAGTGACAAACTAACTAACGGGGAGGGTAAATGCTAATTTATTTATTGATGGATAGGAGAAACTGAAGACTAAATGGTTCTCCTGCTGAATTCCACTGTGGTTTAAGTTGTAGTGCCTCGAGATAGTGTGATACAACGTCTAGCTGGTAGCCCTACAGATCATATCAGTAAATGCCGCCACTGGAGTGTGCCGCTTGAGATGCCACCAGTGCCCTTTTAGAATGCGCTTTCACCACTGAAGGAAAATCTAGCCAAACTGCTTCACAGCCTCCTGGTAGGCTAAAAAAAACTGTCTAAGGATCCAAAAGAAGCAGTTGAAAGGTTATTTCCTCAGTGTCCTTGCTACATTAAGCTTTTGTAAGGTACTGCTTTGTAAATTTGGAAATAGTTTAAGCTAGATAAAATGGTGTAGCCACCTTGGGGATAAGGTGCTTTTAATGGATACAGTTCCGCTGTCTGCAAAGAATGTGATAGGAAGCCCTCTAGCTCCCAAAGCTTGTAATTCAGAAACTTCTTTGCCAAAGGTGATGTTGGAGCAAATGGGGGGGGGGGGGGGTTTACAAGACTTCCAAGTTTACCAACAATTCTCTGCTCTAAAGAAATAAACAAACAAATGCTCACTGGCCCACCTATTCTTGAAAACTGCCACAATTGCAACTAACTAAACCTTGAGATCTGAGGCCTTGTCCCACCCATTTTTACTTACAATGATACCTTCATTTTTTTCTCTCTTTCAGTAAAGGAGTTGTAACCATTTTATAATTAAAGTGATACTCAAGTCTCGTTTTTTATTTTCTTAAAAAATAACAAACATGTCATACTTTCCTGCTCTGTGCAGTGGTTTTGAACAGAGCAGCCCAGATCCTCCTTCTCGGGTCCCTCTTCGGCGCTCCTGGCCCCTCCCTCCCGTCAAGTGCCCCACAGCAAGCAATTTCCTATGGGTTGACCCGAGTTGAGCCGCAGCTCCATTTGTCCATTCAGACATGGAGCTGCGGTTTGGCCCTGCCCCCTCTTTCTCCTCATTGGCTACCTGACTTTGTAGAAAAATTGCAAAAATATCTGCGCTAGATATGTATATGAAAACAGCTGCTAACACAGGCCAATAGACAAAACCCAAAACAATCAATAAATGAAAAGTGCGGAGTGATTTAAAAAAAAAAATACAAAACAATGTATAAGTGACATAATGTGAACTCAAATTTATCAATGAAAGTCCAAAAAAATAAGAGTAAATATATGAAAATAAAATTAAAGAGTGTCCCAGAAGAGTAGATTCCATGGGAAAAAAGAAAATAGATAATTGCATAAGAGAGCTAGCTTCCCCAGATCCTCCGTGTGCAACACCAACCATGTAGAAGGTAGCAGCTTATCAGACTTGGCTTTTCCATTAGTTTGGAGGCCAACACAAAGAGCTGTAGGGAAAGAACTTTCCCAAATACATCCACAGAGGTCCTAACGTGCTCCAAATCAGAGACTCGTTCCCGATATAGGCATATTTAAAAGATCATAGCAAAATTCTGTATAAAAGGGTTTATTATACATAAAAGGTGCACTCACACATCCATAGTAGAAAACGAGCATGTAATCACATGAAAAAAGCTGCATCGGTGGCCAAAAGCAGAGTGAAGAGGGTGGTGATGTCACGTCTGGTCCCACCCACTGACACTCCACTTCCACCAGACTGACAATGCTGCTATCCAAAGGTGCCTTGTGCTCCTTTATCCAGAGTGGGGGTACTATAAAACGGAAGGTGTGTTACTGGCCAGATCATCAGGTGAAAAAGAAAATTAATGCAGCCACTGTGTATGTATAAAATAAGTATTTATATTCTAATATACAGCCACCACATATAAGGTACATGGCCAGGGGAAACAAGTGATTGTGAGGCCAGTAAGGGTAAATGCTGGTGACTATTATCATCTAGGTCAGGGATCTTCAAACTATGGCCCTCCAGCTGTTGTGGAACAACACGTCCCATGAGACATTGTAAAACTCTGACATTCACAGACCTGACTAGGCATGATGGGAATTGTAGTTCCTGAACAACTGGAGGGCCATAGTTTGGAGACCCCTGATCTAGGTTAAGAACCTTATGATGAGGAATAGAGGGTGAAAGGTGTACGTTAGAGCAGTGGTTCTGAACCCTGTGCTCAACAGGCCATGTTTTGGGAATTTCTCTTAGATAAAATAGCTGTTCAAAATGTCAAGCCATTGACTCTGATTTAAAGCACCTGTGCAAGATAAAGGAAAACCTGAAAACATGGCGGTACTTGAGGACAGGGTTGAGAACCACTGCGTTTAGAGCACATTCTTGCTATTTGGAGAGATCCACCCCCCTCGGACAGCTGATGAGGAGACCACAAATTAAATCTCAGAAGGTTTAGGTTTCCACTCCTGCCGGCTGTCAGAGAAGAATTACTGACCGCTTGTCAAATGTGCAGCATGTAATGTACAATGTTACTACATATACACGTACTTATGAGCTCTTAGGCTGGATTCACACCTATGCAGTTTTAGTGCTTTTTGCATTTTGCAGATTTGCACTACAGTCCATTTAACATGGTTTCCTATGGAACACTTTTTGTAGTGCAAATCTGCAAAATGCAAAAAGCACTAAAACTGCATAGGTGTGAATCCAGCCTTAGACATGTCCAAATTTGAGGGTCCTCTCATACGGGCAGTCCGTTTTGCTCAGCGGGGGGAAAGATCCGCTGAGCAGGTGGATGACAGATCCGTCTTCGCTCACTGTGCTGTGACGGACCTGTCAGAGCCCTGCTCTCCTCTATGGGGAGATCGGATGAAAACTAACCACCTGTCTGGTTTTCAATCTGATCCGCCAGATGGATGGAAAAATAGGGTCACCATCCCTCTGGATTTGGCAGACAGGATCGGGTGTCAGCGGACGTGTCACCGCTGACATCCGCTGCCCCATAGGGGTGACTGGAGCATCCAATCAGGTCCGCCTGAAAAACTGACAGGCCGACCTGATTAGAAAGCCCATGTGAAAGGGGCCTTTCACACGGGTGCTCCACCCGGCGGACCCTGCTTTGCTCAGTGGGGGATCACTCCTCTGAGCAGGCCAATGACAGGTCTGTTTCCGCTCACTGTGCAGAGACCGACCTGTCAGAGGCCCGCTCTCCTCTATGGGGAAATCAGGTGAAAACGGACCGCCTGTCAGTTTTCATCTGATCCACCAGACGGATGGAAAATAAGTTCACCATCCGTCTGGATTTCACGGACAGGATTCGATCGGATAGCAGCGGATGTCAGCAGACATGTCACCATAGAAGTGGATGGATGTTCTGATCAGGTCTGCCTGAAAAACCTGACAGGTGGACCTGTTCGAAAAACACGTGTGAAAGGGCCCTAGGGTTCAGGAGAGCAGTACTTTTACTGAAGCTGGAAACGCAAGCAGGAGAAGGGTTCAAAACTTTTTTACCAAAAGAGTAGTGGATGCTTGGAAGAAGCTTCTAGCAGAGGCCGTGAGTCCATCAATAGAAAATTAACTTAAACATGTTGGTTGTGGTGGGGAATTGCAAGCAATGGTTTCTTAAGCCTGGTACACACTAAGTTTTCTTTTCGTTTAACCCAGCGGGATGAACAAAAAACTTACAAATCACTGTACCAACACATCTGATATTAGTGCAGAAATCTCCCCTGCTGAGCTATTGTGTTGTGACTGGGGGACTGCACACCCATCAGAATACGCTGATCATCGCTGGCAGCCATTGGTTTTCCAGCATGCTCATTCGACAAAAGCTGGTCTTGGGACCACCTTCTGTCATATAAGGAGCTGTACACATGACTCAAAAGTTGTCTGCCGAACTGACCAGTTTCGGGGCGATTTTTGGCCCGTATGTACCCAGCTTTACTTAGATAATTAGAAAAGTATTTGCATGGAGTTAATTAGACATGTCTGCATGGAGATCTGCTTTCATGTGTTTCAAGTGGCCAGAGGTCAAAGTACTGCACTGGGCCTCACACTGAAAGTATAATGTTTTTCCCAGGGGCTGAACCTCAGTGTAGCACTACATCACTCCGTGTATGGTCACTCCCTATCCCATGACCAACTCCGAAAAAAAACCTAGAGACCCACTCCCTTGCGCTTAACTACCCCAGGCTACTTCCTGGTAACTTCCACAGGTCAAACGCAGACACAGCAAATTAACCCAAACAATACCAGCAATATATTAAACATACAATGCAACACAGTTGGCACCTGCGTACAAACATGCTTGTGTTAAACATAGGCATGATAAAAAAGGTTAAAAAAGCATTAAGAACCCACAAATTTTAAAAAAGGAGGTGGAGACCTCATGGACCTCTTGGTCTTTGCTGTCATTCTTCTCTGTTTTTTACAGCTCCATTGCACTTATAAACATATGGTAAATGGCAAAGTGCAGCGCTAAAATACATATATGATATGAGCAAAAGTGAAATCCCACCAAGTGATAATAACATCAATCAGTGAACATGAATTATCAAATCAAACAATAATAAACAAAAAGCATAAATTGCAAATGCATGTGAGATAAAAATGGAAAAGGATCTGAAAAAGATTTGAAAAAAAGTCCAAACAGATATGTTTAGTCCACAGGTAGATAAAAAGCACCCATCCAGGAAAGATGTGACAAAAGTGCCAGTAGATGATCCACCATGAAGTGAGTAAGTAGAATCTGCTTACCGGACGGCGATGACTGCTATTACGGCAGTCTCGCCCAGCATAGGGATTATGGTCTCCCAAAACCAGGGGTACAATGCAGGACCAGCAGCTTTAACAATCGGTCATTACCGGAAATACAAAACAGAACACTTCCATAGCGTAAAACCGTATGATAAAAGGGGTTTTTATTAAAATGAAGGAATCACACTTACAATTTTTATCTCACATGCATTTGCAATTTATGCTTTTTGTTTATTATTGTTTGATTTGATAATTCATGTTCACTGATTGATGTTATTGTCACTTGGTGGGATTTCACTTTTGCTCATATCATTTATGTATTTTAGCGCTGCACTTTGCCGTTTACCATACATTTAGGAGTCAGATACTGGACTTTTAGGGTGCTGGCAGCTTGTTTTTTCTTCTTTTTTTGATTTTTTACCTTTTGAGATCCGAGTGCAGCTTTTACCCTGTTTTGGTTTTTTTTATAACTTATAAACATAGCACATCTCCATTTTTCTATGTGGGGGTCTATGTTTTTTTTTTTTTTTGCATCACCATTCACCTGATTGTACAAGATGGCAGGTAGACACAAGGGATGATGAGAGGGTATGCAAGGCAGCATAAAAGAGCCAGCTGAACATTATCAAGAACTAAACATAGCTTAAAGCCAAAGCAGCTATTTTTAATGATGTAATCACACTGTTTGAATTTGCCCAAATTAGCCCAGTCAAATCTGTCCAGCACATACTGTACTGACTTAAACTATACAGTAGCATGCGTATGATAAAAGCAAGAAACCACTAGGTGGCAAGATATATTCAGTAATAAGAATTGAGTAGCAAAAGAATTGCAACAGCTGTTGTGAAGGAGCACATTAAAAAACAGGAAGGAAAACAATCTGAGAAAATAAATGGTCTGCAAATGTAGCAGAAAAATAAATCCACTTTTTAGGCAAAACTAATGCAGTAAGTTAAGAACAGCAATCAAGATTCACATATAGAGCAGATTGGTCCTTAATTAGTTCCCCTGATGTCGCAGAAAGAGCAGTATAGTCAGCAAAGTAAAAACAATGGGGAAAAGGGATAAAGTAAAATACACAATTTTTAGAAAAAGTCTTAGTTGGTTAGCAAGGACCACTAGTAAAATCAGCTTCAAAAGATAGTACCATATTAAGCAGGGCAAGTGCTTAGAAATATCCAATTAATCAGTCTTTCATGGGGGATACTGATATGATTCCTAATGGCCATTGTTGATCATTTAGGAAGAGTTTGACCAGCTGGAATTATGGCCCTGAGAGAAGGGGCCAGTAGCGGCTGGTGTTAAATATTGGGGGGGGGGGTGCAAACTAATGCCACGTAACCCCCCCTGCGTGAGACAGACGGGAAGGCAGCGATTGCTGCAAGTACCCAACCCCCCCGGCGTTAGATGCACGAGACTGCGGCGGTGATCCACTGCCCTCGTGGAGGACTGACCTTAACTTAGGAGGTAGGGGGAAGGAAGAGCTGGTCCATTGCTTCTCCTCCCGGCTGAGGCTGAACAGGAAGTGTGTCCTGAGACCTGATTGGCCAGAGCCAGTCCTAGAAGAAGAAAAGGGATAGCAGAACAGCTATTGTGGGCCGCCTAGAAAGCCTGTATGGCGAGAGTACCTCCATAGCCGAACTCCGGAACAGTTTCTATTGTTGGGAGCAGCTTGACCGAGAGACTATCCCTCAATTTGCAGTGGCCTTACAGGAAATCTGGTGCCGGTTGGAGGAGAAAATGGTCCCCGCCGGAACTGGGGTCCTTAAACCCGATCAGCTTATCCGGGACCAGTTCCTCACTGGTGTATGGTCCTCTTCATTAAAGAGAGCCTTAAGGGATCGAGTGAGGGCTGATGGTACGGTGAAATTCGCTGCTATCCTACAAGAGGCCATTGAGAGGGAACAGGGAGAACCGGACCTTAAACGGGTTGGTGCCAGAAGCCAGGTTACCCTCACTCATGGAGCCAGGTGGCCAGTGGAACGGGAGGAAGGGACTGCCCTATGCCCTGCCACTGCCTCGAATGCGGGGATGCCCTTGATGGAAAACGTCGTACGAGACCTAGTTGATATGGTCGCCTCCCTCAGGCAAGAGGTGGCAGCTCTGCGGAGCGGGTCCGAACAACCTCAATCGGCGATCAACCCCCTCCGGAGGGACCCCGATACTGACCGAAAATGCTGGCAGTGTGGACGGCTAGGCCACATCGCAAGGAATTGTGTGAGACGGGGAGCCCAGAACGTACAAAACCATCCTTTAAACTAGAGATTCCTGTGGCGGAAGGGCGACCCACGGCAAATGTTTGTTCACTGCCTCAACGTGATCCTACAATGATTTCTGGGTGCCCAGTGGCGACAGTGATGTTCAACAGACAGCCGGCCAGATGTCTGGTGGACACTGGATCAGAAGTCACCACTATTGCCTATTCGTTCTACCAGCAACATTTTGGGCCGACCCCAACTCTAGACCCCTTCTGGTTGAGGCTGAAAGCTGCTAACAACCTACCAATTCCAGTAGTAGGGGTCACTTGGATGTTTATGAAAGTTTATGAGCAAACCCTCCCTAGGGTCAGGGTCGTGGTGACCCGAAAGTCCTCCTTCCCAGAAATAACAGTGGTGTTGGGTATGAACGCCCTAAAAGAACTGGACTTAACTCGTCTTCTGCGGGAGGCGTCAACGCAAGCATCCGGGCAGTCAGAACCACAACTGCAGAATCTGATCAACACTTGTCGGACTGTTCAGACGCAGAGTCATAAACACACAGAGAAGGTGGGGGTCATCCATCTCCCTGCCCGTCATCGGGTTATTATACCCCCACGTCAAGAGTTGGTGTGCCCCCTTCCTGTGGTAGCTAGAAGACACGTAGGAGGGGCCACTGTGATGGTCGAACCACAACGCAACCTGGAAACCAAAGGTGAATGGTTGGTAGCCAGAACTCTGTCTGTTGTCCGGCAGGGACAAGTGTTGGTGCAACTGGTTAACTTGGGGTCCACCCCTATACAAGTGCCCACGGACATGGCCATTGCAGATTTGCATACAGTACCCA
The DNA here is from genome assembly GCA_037952835.1 of Lithobates septentrionalis. Classification (NCBI taxonomy): domain Eukaryota; kingdom Metazoa; phylum Chordata; class Amphibia; order Anura; family Ranidae; genus Lithobates; species Lithobates septentrionalis. The sequence goes on along the minus strand of JBBDGP010000935.1, from coordinate 1,046,832 downwards.
AAAGCTGCATTACTGATCCTTACCCTGGGGTGGAGGCCGCCTGTGCTGCTTTGCAGACGGCTCTACCTGATTCAGCAGAGACTTAGCTCCCGAAATTGTTAACACAACTGGCACTTCCGGTGCAGGAGATGACCTCGGAACAAAGCAACAAGCTCCAGCACCTAGTTCGCAGACATTTGATGACTTTCACTCAAGGCCCTGAAGACTACGGTTGTACTAATGCTTTGGATCATTCCATCCACACTGGAGACACGGCTCCTATTCGGGAAAGGTATCGTAATATACCCCCGGCTTTTTGCCAAGAGGTCAAAGACTTGTTACGCGGCATGCTGCAAAGGGGATGATTAGAGAGAGTCGTAGTCCCTGGGCTGCGCCCATAGTTCTTGTGCGGAAAAAGGATGGCAACTTACGTTTTTGTGTGGGCCATCGCAGATTGAATGCCTGTACCCATCGGGATGCTTACCCTTTGCCCCGGGTCAAAGAATCCCTAATGGCCTTGGGACAGGCCAAGTACTTCTCCACGCTAGATTTGGCCAGTGGATATTGGCAAGTCCCGGTAAAAGAGGAAGATCGTGAAAAAAACGGCCTTTATCACCCCTCTGGGACTATACGAGTTTAATCGGATGCCCTTTGGCCTGACTAATGCCCCCAAAGGCTAATGAAACGTTGCTTGGGAAACTTGAACTTTAAATCTGTCCTGATTTACTTAGATGACATCATCATCTTTTCCAGAACGTTCGAGGACCATTTGCTATATCTGGATCAAGTCCTCCAGCGGCTAGCCCAGTATGGCCTTCGGCTCAAACCGGAAAAATGTCATCTCATGAAAACAGAAATCCAGTATTTGGGGCATGTGGTTGAGGCAAAAGGGGTGTCCCCCGATCCTGACAAAATTCAGGCTGTACAGACATGGACAGTCCCTAAAACTAAAAGAGCTTCGATCTTTCTTGGGACTTGTGAGTTACTACCGCAGATTCATTCCAAACTTTCTACTTTCTACTTTACTACTATCGCAGCCCCTTTGACCCAGTTGTTGTGCGGGCAACCAGCCCACCGAAAAGGAAAACCTTCCCCCAGTATTACTGACAGTTGGGGGGGCAGCAAAAAGTGAGGCATTGGAGGCCCTCAAGGTGGAGCTGACTTCCGCTCCCATATTGGCTTACGATGACTATTAGAAACCCTTCCGGGACATATATACTGACAACAATTCTCTTGCCTATCTAGAGACTGCTAGACTGGGGGCCTTGGAGCAACGTTGGGTGGCCCGACTGGCCCGGTTCAACCATACCATTCACTACAAGCCAGGGCGCTCCAATCATAATGCTGATGCTCTATCACGATTTACTCTCGATCAGCAAGAGCAACAGGCTTCAACAGCTCTGCAGAGCAAACAAGTTACGCCAAGAGGACCAGAGATTCATACTCCGCGAGAGTGGCTGCAACTCCAGCAGCAAGACCCTGACATTGATCAGCTCATGAGATATTGGGACAGGAATCGGAAACCAGACTCGCAGGAGCGAAGGAGGCTCTCGCCGATGTTGTGTCAGCTTTTAAAACAGTGGGATAGGCTGGAAAGATATAATGGACTCTTATACCGAAAGGCACGGATTCCAGGGGAGCCGCGAGTTATTCATCAACTGATTATCCCATAATCAGAGGCCTTAGAGGTTTGTCAAGTCTTTCACCATATTGGAGGACACTTCTGTGCAGAACGGACAGAGGCGTTTATTCGTAAGTACGTATTTTGTCCAGAGTTATCCAAGTGCGTGCAGAAGGCATGTCAGGGGTGTAAGAGTTGTGCCATCCACAAAGGGAGAACAGAGAAAACTACCCCTTTGGTGGTGAGCACAGGAGAAGTCTTTGAATTACTGACCATGGACTTTCTGACAGTGGCTGACATCTCTTCAGGGTATCGCTACGCCTTGGTGTTTGTGGACCACTTCTATAAGTTCGCCATTGTGGTGCCAACTAAAAATCAGACTGCCAACCACCACGGCTAAACTGTTCTGGTCCCATATAGTCCAGCCCTACGGGTGCCCAAAATGGATTCCAAGTGGGAGCCCTGTCCATATCGAGTCCAGCAACAACAGGCCTGGGCGGCCTGTGTATGGTCTGGTTTCAGAGAAGCCGGGTGGACCTCACAAGAGACTGCATCATAATCTCCTGCGTCCCTGTGTGTTCAGTGCTGATTCACAAACGGATAATCCTATTCCTGTCTTTCCCCCATCTGCTAGATGGGACAACAGCCAGGATGTCCTCAACAGTGACTGTGCAACCTGGTACCTGCCCCCTCTGCCGGCGGTAGAGACCTAATCCCTAGCTGGGGGAGATACCGAGAACCAGGCTGCTGCTACTGAATGGGACTTATCTGTGAAGGAGCCAGATGTGCACAGTGCCCCCACTCTGGAGGAGGATGAGCCTCTTGTGGAAGAAATAGCACCTACCGATCCTGTTGCCTCAGATGGAGATAGACATTTGGAAGACCCGAAGCCTCGCTTGCCCAAGCGTATTACCAGGAGACTGAAACCTGTCAAGTATTCTGACTATGTGACTTAAACTGTTATGTATTGCTTGTTTTCTTGCTGGATATATTATTGCACTGTGTTAATTACCCCTCCCTAGGTGTATGCAAGGGATTGCAATTCTTAAAGGTGGGGGGGATGTAGGCAGCTGTGGTGCAGGGCAGCCTAGTTGGCAAGAGGTAGTGGTTTAGCAACTGTATATTCTCACTTTCAATGCCTCTTTTATATGTTTATGTTTACATATGTTCAGAGCTGTTTGGCCTCTATAATTGTCTCCAGCACCATTTTGGAGAAGCCTGGTTTCCTGATAGAACAAGCAAATCTCGAGAGATTTGGTCGGCCATTTTTGGGTGGATACTTTTATATAAGAAAGCCCAGCCACATTTTAGTTCAGTTCATGTGTGTGTATAGACAGGGACAGAGACCCCCGCTTGTCAGTGAGAGTTAGAAGAAGATAGGGAGAGTGTTCCGGCCTGTGAGGGATAGCTCAGGGTTCCTACGGAGTCCTGCATTAACAGTCCTGGTCGGATGAAAGACTCCCCATTGCGGATAATAAATCCGTTGTCCTCGCTGTGCGGGAGGGACAAGTGTATCAGATGCCTAAATCCATCTGCTGAAGGAATACCGCTGTTACTGGGTAACGTGTGTGAATATCAGCCTCTACAGATACGCATTGTGTGCTTGGGTTTATACTGTGTCAGTCAGTGGAAAGTGACTATAGTGCTGATGAATACAACTACTGCTTACATCAGAAGTGACTGTGCTGTGTATCTAGGCCTCCATGCTTGGAGTAAAACTACTTGAATTACTGCTGTAAATACTCTTTCTACTACCGTCTCTCTGGTAATAAACGTTGCTTGGTTTATAAAGTCAGTACGTGTGATTCCCTCTGTGAAGCCGCTACACTCTACACCTGCTTACATACATTAGACACACAAGTAGCAATCATCACAAACTTTTCCTGTGGTGGAATATTTTAAAGTAGCAGTGTCAAACTCAATTTCATTGCGGGGCCGCATCAGCATTATGGTTGCCCTCAAAAGGCTGTACTATTTATCATATTAAATAATTGCCTCTACATTCAATTATCACTGGTTTTAGTAATAATTTAAGACTTGAGGTGTGAAGGGCAGGTCCAGACCAGCACAGAGCTCACTCACACTCCTGTAGCAGATGATGCAAGTCTGAAAAGGAGGGTCGCACACTGATGGTATCATCCACAAGAAACTTTAATGGAGACTGCTCAAACAGGACATGGTGCTGCCATCTTATTCTGTCTAAATAGTCACCAATAATGTTTCTTGTGGATGACACCTTCCTTTTCAACTGGCATGGAACTGTACTATTCTGATAATAATTATAAGCAGATTTCCAGAGCACCCACCTTACATCAGGAGCTTCTGTAGGAGGAGTTCCGTCCTCCTCTCTGCTGCCGACTGCTGCGATAAGGTGGGGCCAGAAACAAGAGGGCTTCCGCAGCTGCAGGAGGGGTGTGGAGGTCACATGAAATGGCCTGGTGGGCCGGATTTTTCCCCCAGGGCCTTCTGTTGGACATATGTGTTTTAAAGGGTTAGTTCACCTTTACACAAAACAATTAAAAGTGAAAAGGTGAACCCTCAGCATACACTTGGTCCACCTATCTTGATTATCTTCTGCTGCCCACACAGCTGGTGTAGCACTCTGAGCATCTAAAAAAAAATGCAATTCACAGTCCAAGGGCTGTGCAGCATCATCGCAGTGAACAGGTATTCCAGCATGTGACTGCGCTGACCAATGAGATCTGCTCAGAGCCATCCCAGCGTTCCAGAAGAAATAGGTGCGCCTAACAGAGTGGCTTTCAAATACCCAAGCTGCTACATCAGCTAGCATGGGTAGTGAAAAATAATCATCCAAGGAGGTAACTACATCGGTGACTGGGAAAGGTGTTGTCAGTGCACCTTTTTACAAAACATGAAAAGGTGAACTAACTCTTTAATTAGCACAGTTGTTAATAGTATTTGTGATACAGCAGAGAAGATCTGCTTACTAGAAACTATTCTATGATGAGATGTAATGGGTTGCAGGGGTACAATTTTATGACGTAAATGAACTCACAAGTGTAGATATATGTACCCATTTGACAGAACTCACAAGTGTAGATATATGTACCCATTTGACAGGGCCCAAAGCATGGACAAGGCTTAAAGCAGAGTTCCACCCAAAAAAGTGGAACTTCTGCTTTAAGGACTCCTCGCCCCCTGACATGCCACATTGGGCATATTATTTTTTTGGGTGGTGAGTGGGAACCAAGTTTTGACAGGTACCCAGCTCCCACATCTGCTTGCGCCGCCTAGGCGACTCCTCCTCTCCCTCTCTGCAATCCTTTGGGACATATCACAGGTCCCGGAAGATTGCTTGGCCATTCAGGATGTGCAGAGCTACTCGCGCATGCACAGTACGCACCTGGCTGTGAAGCCGCAAGCCGTCACAGCCAGGTGCCCACACTTGCAATGCCGGCGCCGCAGGGAGGAGGGAGAGAGGAGCAAGGCTTCCTGCACCCGTATCGCTGGACCATAGGACAGGTGAGCGTCTGTTTATTAAAAGTCAGCAGCTACACTTTTTGTAGCTGCTGACTTTTAATAAACAGAAAAACAATTGGAACTCTGCTTTAAGCACAGTCATATTTGTTGTTGTAGCTCAGTATTAATTGATGCATTGTTTTCTATATTTCCTTTTGGTAAGAAGTGGTTTTGAAAGTTTCTTGAAAGTTCGTCTCTCTATAGACTTGTCCTGGACTCCTGGAGTTGCGTCCATCTGTATTAAGTTACAGAATAAATATATTGGCAATCCATGTTCTCAGATGATATATTTAGATAAAATGAAGCACATAAGCTCATGCCAGTGACCTTTTATCATCGGTACAATACACATAGAACTAAAAGTAAAAATAGGAACAGTAGCTTATGCTGGTAAGATTCATCAACAAGGCTAGAGTAGCCTACTATGAAATGGATGGAAACAGCTGTCGATACCTCTATGCTTCTGTAGCTGAAATTATAATGCTTTTTCTCCCTAGCCTTACCCAATTATAGGTACAGCTTTAAATCATATTTGTTTAAAGAAATATGTAATAAATCAGTTGTTAATACATTTACTGCAAGAAAATCTGCCTCAGTTTTAAATATTTTAAAAAGAAAGTCCTATCCGAAAGTAGGATGCATGCTATCACCTTTATTAAATAGCAAACCCTTTTCTGTGTGACCCTCTGATAAACCCACATCATTGTTTCCCATGGGTCACCCTCTAAGCCAGGGGTCTTCAAACTACGGCCCTCCAGTTGTTCAGGAACTACAATTCCCATCATGCCTAGTCATGTCTGTGAATCTCAGTGTTTTACAATGCCTCATGGGATGTGTAGTTCCGTAACAGCTGGAGGGCCGTAGTTTGAGGATCCCTGCTCTAAGCAGCCAGTAATAACTCTTTTGGATAGTGAAATATGGGTTGGTGCTTAGACTGTGAAATCTTAGCATTTGTTGCTTAATGTACTGAATATGACCCTATTTCATGACTCTTATGCCGCGTACACACGAGCAGATTTTCCGTCGGAAAAAACTTGGATGGTTTTTCTGACGGAATTCCGCTCAAGCTTGCCTTGCAAACACAGTCACACATAAGTTCTCTGAACTTTCGACCGTCAAGAACGCAGTGACGTACAATACTACGACGAGCCGAGAAAATGAAGTTCAATGCTTCCGAGCATGCGTCGAATTGTTTTGCACGTCGGAATTTGTACAGACGAACGCATTTTCGGATAGGAATTTTATTCGACCGAAAAATTGAGAACCTGCTCTCAATCTTTTGCTGGCTGGAATTCTGCCAGCAAAAGTCCGATGGGAGCATACACACGGTCACATTTTCCGACCAAAAGCTCTCATCGGTCTTTTGCTAGCCTAATTTCCGATCGTGTGTACGCGGCATTGCTCTTTTTTACTGTGCTATCAGAGATACCCACTGTAAAAAAAAAGAAAAAAAAGATCAACTCATCATATAAACATATACCTTATAAAGATTTTGTGAAGAAAGTTTTGTTACCAAATATTGTCCAGAATTCTCAAGACAGTATGCTGCTCCACTCAAAAGAAAAAAAGTCCACAGAAGTGATTCCACTATCTATTCTTTAGATAACAGGTCAAACTAACAATATCATGTGCAGTCCAACACTTAAAGTAGAACTATAGTCAATTTTTTTTTTATCTTGGATAGAATAAGGGATGGTCATAACCACTGTTAGTTTATTTTTTGCCATCTATGTTCCATTGGGGAGATTTCTCTTCACTTCCTGTCCCACAGCCAAAACAGGAAGTGAGAGGAAATCCCTAAAAATTAAGGAAATCAGTTGGGGACCCTCAGGTCACCAGAACTAGGATCCCCAATGAAAGATTTCCCCTCTATTACTTTTCCTGGGAACAACCCAAAATTTGGGATTTTCTTTTACTTTCACTTTCAATGATAATGGTAAATAGGACATATAGACAGGGTAAATTACCCTAACGGGAACACAGAAAACCGTAAAAAATGACAGGTGTTCTAATCCATCTCTACTCTATCCAAAACTAAAAAAAAAAGCTTTTTTCCTTTAGTTGTACTTTCAAGACCTGTGCTCTTAAGTAGGGATGGGCATTAGCATTCGTTCGGGCCGAACTTTCGTTGTTCGGACGTTCGGCGAACATCCAAACAAACGGGTCGTTCGTCCGTTTGTTCGGCCCCCCGAACTGACCACAATGCATTGTGGCGTTGAACAGTGCATTGCAAGCCCTGATTGGCTGAAGAAGTGAAAGCTTCAGCTAATCAGGGCACAGAGCACTGTCAGAGTCATGATTGGACACTGTCATCATGACTTTATCTAATCATGGCTCATTCCCGCCCCACAGTATAAAAGTATTCTTTCAATGGCAGCCATTTTCAGTGTGATTTTGGTGTGGAGAGGTAGAACAGGGCTCTGTTCAGTGCTATCAGTTAGGGTGCTATACTGTGCTATTTTGCTTCAATTGTCAGTGTAGAATATTAGTTTAGTGTCAGTCTAAAGATAGTGTGAGTGTAGTGAGGAGGACCATCATTCAGCTTTTCATAGTGTGCAGCTAGAGTAGGGGCAGTTCAGATAGCTACAGTGTAGTGACAGTCGAACACTGTCTATTTGATCGCGTTACTGCCATTTTAACGGCATATCGTATTGCATGCGTTACTGGCAGTGTAACGCCATATAGTTTTGCGTGCGTTACTGCCAGTTTAACGCCATATCATATTGCGTGCGTTACTGCCAGTTTAACGCCATATAGTCTTGCGTGCGTTACTGCCAGTTTAACGCCATTTAGTTCTGTGTGCGTTACTACAAGTTTAACGCCATATAGTTTTGTGCGTTACTGCCAGTTTAACGCCATACAGTTTTGCATGCGTTACTGCCAGTTTAACGCTATATTGTTTTGCGTGCGTTACTTCCAGTTTAACGCCATATAGTTCTATGTGCGTTACTACAAGTTTAACGCCATATAGTTTTGTGTGTTACAGCCAGTTTAACGGCATTTACTTCTGTGTGCGTTACTGCCAGTTTAACACCATATAGTTCTGTGCATCACTGTACGTTTGGCGCATTATATTGCAGTATATTAAATTGTATCCGTGGAGTGTGTCTGTGTAGTGTGAGTACTCAAATTAAAGGGCACCAAACACCTCTTTACATTGATTAAAGTGCATCTACGTACAGATTTCAACTTCTCCTTTACATTTGCTTATAAGCACTGCCCCCTCCCTCCCAATAATGTCTGGGAGAACAACAAGGAGAGGCAGACGTTCCCTTGGCACTGTAAGGGGGCCAGCAGGCTGCCTAGCTTTGAGGGTGTTCAATCATTTAACCTGGAAGACTATTTTTGGTATAGGCTTCATGGGCACAATTAACCCCCAAAGACCAATTTTTCTGACAGGTGCATATCATTGCACATTTTTTTGCCTTCATCAAGGGCACCTCTATAGGGTTACGGTGGGAAGGCATCACCGACACCCAAAGACCAATTTTTCTGCACCTGTTTGACAGGTGCATATCATTGCAATTTTTTACAGCAAGGCAAATTCTTGCTTTCATCAAGATTATCTCTATAGGGTTACGGTGGGAAGGCACCACTGACACCCAAAGACCAATTTTAACGCACCCGTTACTTCTATCCAAAGTCAAAGTGACACCAGAATGTATCCAAAAAATCTCTAATCTTGTTCCCAGTGCACTACATTGTGGCCTCATCATAAACACAAAATAAAGGCAGCTTGCAGGAAAAATGTCATTTTATTTGGCTTTATAAATTCAATGATTGCTGCAGCAGATTCTAGACATGGTACAGATCTGCCACTTTACAGTTAGACTAAGGGGACACCCCTGGCACTATATTGGAAGGAATTTTTCATTTTTAGGCTTTCACTTTAATAATAAAAAAATCACTTCTCATTTAAAAATTACGTTTTTCACAAACTTTTTTTTATTGATCCGTGTCCCCCCAGGGCAGGACCCGGACCCCTAAAACCATTGTATGCCTAATTACTTGCATTTAAGCCTTCAAAATGGGGACTTTTGATATTTGATGTTCGGGTCCCATTGACTTTAATGGGGTTCGTTGTTCGGGTCCGAACGTTCACGGTGTTCGGAAGTTCTGGTCCGAACCAAACAGGGGTCCGTTTGGCCCATCCCTACTTTTAAGGTGCTCACAGGCCTCATCTAGGGAAAGACATACTCACCAAAGGAGATGGACCTAAATTTCAAACAGCACGTGTTTACTCGTATACTGGTCTTTATATCAGATACAGATATAAGCATCCAGATAATAAGCTTCACATATGTGTAGAATGTTCTTTTATGATCACTATATATTCATAAATCTCTCCCAGTGTCAGAAGTACATACACTATCAGGCTGCTTTCTAAATTTCATTACAGTTTTATTAGAAAATATTGTACTTCTAAAAATATTTTCTATATGCTTACATTAGAAAAGTGCACACAGCACTATTCTCACCTAAAATGACAGTCCTTTTGAAATGTCCAGAGAAGCAATAAAATACAACTATTTTCACCTAATTAGGTGCCTTTGAACTGTCCATCGTGACTATAGATGACAGATCCTTTTATGTGACTAGGATGAAAGCTGTCATGACTGAGGTATGTGGGACGGTCTGAGGGTTTTCTGTACATGGGCGTTCGCAAATTTGTTCCTTTAATATGTATTGTAGCGTCAAGGAAGTTTATTTCTGTTTGTGACTAGTTTCATTTAAGTTTTATTGTGGGGTGGAAGTTGTTGAAGTTCCTGTGAAATTGGGAGAGATCCTCTTCATTTGCAGCCTAGATAGCCAAAATATCATCAACAAAGGGTTTTATGGCACATAAAGGAATCAGTCATCCATAGGGCACAGCTGAATGTGCTCAGATATCACAGACAGAAATGCCCAATTGGAACAATTCAGGAGACCTTTCATAATACAGGACTATATAATGCAGTTACAATAAACACACAATTTAGGAAAGTGGTCACCTACAATCCACTCCTAGAAGCTCTATGAAAAATTACAAAAGAGTTTCAGCTTCTTCTGCACAAAGATGGCAGACTTAAAGAAATATTCCCAGAACTGCCACGAATAGCATACTTACAACCGCCCAATTTAGGACAGCTTATTGTGAGATCTTCTCCACAAATAGCTGAATACAAAATGGAACATCTATTTGTGCAGAACTCACATTTCTTCTGCATGCATACAGTATATCCACAGCACCCATAGGGAACCAGACTACGGGATCTCAGCAGGAGTACGCAATACCTTCTGTTGCAGATCCTCAGATTCGGTATAACTATATCTTTGGACCATGGTCTAAGTGGGGACATAAAATGTATGTGCCACAATGATTTTATTAAATTTTCTGATCTCAACTTCTTGACCAAAAGAATGAAGGACTCAAAGAGGTGACAAATTTAAGGTGACAGTAGTTGTATTTCATTTTGCCTGGAATCCTCTCTCATTCAATTACCCCAGTAATACCTTTAAACTCTGATCTCTTTATTTCCTACAATAGCCTTTGCTACTGAAGTATATCAAGAAACAGTTTTTTTTAATGTGTTAAATGTTATGCTTCTCCTTATAACTGTGTAACCATTTCTTTCAGAAATGTATACAACTTGACAAAAGAGTCTAAGTTATCCTAAAAGTTTGCATTTTTAATAACTTAAAGCTTATCTACAGTCAAAATTTTAAATCATTATAATTAATAATAATTTCCACATTGGATATGAATTATTTTTAGCCTATTAATCTTAAAGTGGATGTAAACCCAATGTCATCCTTTCTAAACTACTGCTATAGGGGTTATCTATAAGGATATAGATGCCTCCTGCATGTATCTTTACCTGTCAAATGTCTCCCCTCTGTCTGTTATGAGACCCGAAAAACTGCAGATTCTGTGGGTGGGTCTGTTGTCTGGAGCTCGGTGGGTGGAGTCCTGATGTCAGTAGACTCCCCGCCCATCTCTACACTCCCCTTGTCAATATGCATTTTCTCCTGTGTATTTCTTACATTGAACTTCTGCTGTGATCGCTAACATCCAGTGAAAAGACAGGAAAGTAACCACATGACTTCAGCATGCCAAATCATGCTGAGGTGTGGAACAGCCAATCCTTGCAGAGCTGCTGAAGAAAGGAGGGGGGGGTGGGAATTAAAAAATAATGCATGTCTTAGGCTAGTGCACGAGATATGTAAATCACCTGTCACTCACAGCAAGGGGGAGGATTTGACAAAGTTTTTCTCTGTTTTTCAAGTTTTATCACAGTGAACAATAAAAGAGGATTGCTCAGAGCTGGATTAACTCTTTGTGGCAAGACTGGGCTCAAATGATGGGAAATCTTATACTCTACATTATGACATTAACAAAAAAAAAAAAAAACATTTCGGGTTTACATCCACTTTAACATTCTCAGAGTTTGAAAGCTAACTTTGTTAAGGTGTCCACAAATTTACCTACTTGAAATATGCAACACATATTTAGTATGGCCTGTGAGTAGGCACTGCTGTGTTTCACATTTCACAGAGCCTGCCTTCCAAACTACAGATGTGCTTAGTATAGGAATTTTTAGATTTAAAATCACAGCTTACAGGCAGCAAGGTACCATGGGATATGTAGTCCTTAGAAATAGAAAGTAAACAGCAAAGGAGAAGCTGCAAAGCATGCAGGGATTCCAAGAATTAGTTAAAAAAGATAGCCAGCAGACAGGCAGAACTCAACACGTGAAAGGTAATTTTTCAAGCAAGCATACTTTTGTTTGTATTGTTGTTGCAGCCCTCTTTATGGGGAGTATGAAAAATGGCCCTCCCCAACCAGAATATTGTGTATTGTGCTCAACCTGTAGGTAAACAAGAGAACCAGAACCTTTGCTAAATAAAAGTCTGGCCAGACAGTAGAGGTCAGCAGATCCCTACATTGTTACAATTCTAATGTTTTAATTGTATACTTTGACCATAGTATACAGTGCCTTGCAAAAGTATTCACCCCCCTTGGCATTTTTCGTGTTTTGTTGCCTCACAACCTGGAATTAAAATGGATTGTTTGAGGATTTGCATCATTTAATTTACAGAATATGCCCACAACTTTGCTTCACAATAAAAAAAACATCTTCAAACAACAAATAGGACAAAATTATAGAAAAAGTAAATGTGCATAACTATTCACTCCCCTAAAGTCAATACTTTGTAGAGCCACCTTTTGCTGCTACTACAGCTCCAAGTTGCTTTGGATAAGTCTCTATGAGCTTGCCACATCTTACCACTGGGATGTTTGCCCACCCCCCCTTGTAAAACTGCTCCAGCTCCTTCAAGTTGGATGGTTTGCACTTGTGAACAGCAATCTTTAAGTCTGACCACAGATTTTCTATTGGATTGAGGTCTAGGCTTTGACTAGGCCATTCCAACACATTTACATGTTTTTCCTTAAACCACTCAAGTGTTGCTTTAGCAGTGTGTTTGGGGTCTTTGTGCTGCTGGAAGGTGAACCTCTGTCCTAGCCTGAAATCACACACAGAGTGGTACAGTTTTTGCTCTAGAATATCCCTGAATTTAGCACCATCCATCTCTCCCTCAACCCCAACCAGTTTCCCAGTCCCGGCTGCTGAAAAACATCCCCACAGCATGATGCTGCCACCACCATGTTTCACTGTGGGGATGGTGTTCTTTGGGTGATGTGATGTGTTGGGTTTGCGCCAGACATAGTATTTTCTTTGATGGCCAAAAAGTTCAATTTTAGTCTCATCAGATCAGAGCACCTTCCTCCATACATTTTGTGAGTCTCCCACATGCCTTTTCGCAAACTCAAAATGTGCTTTTTTGTTTTTTGCTGAAAGTAATGGATTTCTTCTGGCCACTCTGCCATAAAGCCCAACTTTATGGAGCGTACGGCATATTGTTGTCCTATGTACAGGTACTCCAGTCTCTGCTGTGGAATTCTGCAGCTCCTCCGGGGTTACCTTAGGTCTCTGTGCTGCCTCTCTAAATAATGCCCTCCTTGCCCAGTCCGTGAGTTTTGGTGTGCAGCCGTCTCTTGGCAGGTTTGATGTTGTGTCATGTTCTTTCCATTTGGTTATAATAGATTTGATGGTGCTCTTAGGGATCATCAAAGATTTGGATATTTTTTTATAACCTAACGCTGACTTGAACTTCTCAACAACATTGTCCCTTACTTGTTTGGAGAGTTCCTTGGTCTTCATGGCAGTGCTTGGTTAGTGGTGCCTTTTGCTTAGGTGTTGCAGCCTCTGGGGCCTTTCAAAAAGGTGTATATATGTAATGACAGATCATTTGACACTTAGATTGGACATCATTTCACTAATTATGTGACTTCTGACGGTAATTGGTTGCACCAGAGCTATTTATGGGCTTCATTTTTTTATTTCTGAAAAATAGTTTTATGTATATATTTTTCTAATTTTACTTCACCAACTTAGACTATTGTGTTCTGATCCATCACATATAATTCAGATTAAAAAAACATTGAACTAAAGGCTGCAATGTAAAAAAATAGGTAAAAAGCCAAGGGGGGTAAATACTTTTGCAAGGCACTGTGGAATATCCAATTAAGGCAATCACTTAAAGGGTAACTCCATTTTTAATTCCCATCCTATGATTACGTTTTTAAACGTTTAACAGAACAGAAACCCCATGAGGGGAAAAAAGTAGAAGCATTTGGGTACAGATTCCCTTTATGGGATAACCAGTATAGCGAAAACAGAGCACTGAATTAGGGTAGAGATGAGAAACACATTTACATCTCAACAGTTGCTAGAACACTAGAGAAAAAAGTAGGTTCTAGAGAGGTCATCTTTCTTATTCAACATTATTTCCAGAGGGGGTTGGGTAAGTAAAGTTCCATATATACTGCTGGGGTGGCTGGGGAAAGAGGTTTTGTACATGCTGGTGGTGGTGGGTTGTTGGAGAAAGAGAATATAATTTTTAAGTGAGACTTACTTTCTATCCTTAAGGCAGTGTGTATGATTGAAAAGAGTTGACGCTTTATTGATTTCTTGTTTCCCTGACACTGATCGCAGATGGGGGAAACAAATATTGACCCCTCTTACTGGCTGCGATTTGATGCCTATAATAACTCCACCTCCTTTAGCTTTACCAGGAAGGTGTACTTACAAGGAGGAAAGGAGAAGATGACCCTGCTGATTGAAAATTACAGACTGAGCAGTGTAAATATAGAGTTGTTGGTCCTAGAGACATAATATCACTATATCACCATGTCTAGTTTTAGGTTCCAGCTGTTTAGAAATGTGATTTTTGTAAGTAGAAAAAGTAAAACTTTCAGGCAAGGAGCCTGTTTATGTCCCTTACAGCTGTTATATGTGAGGCTACCACCACTTGGGGAGCTGCTTTACCTTTTGCAGTATGATGTATTCCGGCATTAAATCTCTGTTCTGCAGGCTGTGATATGCAGGGGCATTCGGTGTCAGCAAACACCTCTGTGCTCTGTGCTGCAGAAACCATAAGACCTTAAACAGTGGTCCCAACACATAAGGTGAGGGTCATTAACAACAGAGCAGTGTGTGCAATCCATCCAAAAAGGTTAAACCCAATATAAGGCAAGCCTCAGTAACAGTAGAGCAGATTGCATGTACCAAGTGGATTGCAAGGATTGTAAAAGACCTTGGGCACACTAGGGAGCATAGTAGGTTGCTTGTACTATGATAGGGGCTTTAATAGTCACGGTTGTGTGCCTTGTTGTATACACAGCACACATGTCACAATATATTTCTTTTAACTCTTCAATTACGTATGTTTTTATCCCTCCAGACCAAGAAGTTTCAAAGCAGAAATCCCCCCCCCCCCCCCCCCCAGCAATACTTTTCCTTACCTTCCCCAAGTAAAACATTAGCTTTGCCTCCACTCACTTTTATCTAAATATCCCTCTCTACCAGAAAGCCCTGCCCAGGACAAATTTCCCCTGTCACTTATCACCCCACCAAGCAAAATAACCCTACCCTCACCCAACCCATACCACAGGCAACATGTCCTACGGTACTGTAGGAACTTTTCACCTAGTGCTTGTGGCACTGACCCATGCCACCAAGGAGGAGACCTGGGGTATATATATGCTGTCTGGGCTTAGCTACACCAATGTAACATACAACCTGGCAGTGATATGGGGTTGATTAGATATCACGCAAGAGGTCAGTGACAATATTGTAGACAAAATATGCACAAGTAGAACCCCCTAAAAAAAAAAAAAAAAAACATGCCAGGGAACATGGTCTGGCAGAAACTGATGTGATGGCACTCCTGTGTTAGAGAACTGGAACAAGAGGGGGGAGCTCAAAGTTATATTAAAGCAACTAACAGCAGATGATTGTCTGCATTTAGAAAAAATTTTTTTTTTTACCTCCCAATACTTAGTTTTGATACAGCAGATTTCTGATCGTACTGTTGTGTTGCTCGCCCCTGTATCTAAAGTGTTTCATGTAAAATGTGGCGTCTAAAAAGTTCCACAAATGATAGCTGATGCCAGATAAATCCAATGCCGCGTACACACGACCGGTTTTATCCGTCAGAATAAACTCTGAAGGTTTTGCTGACAGAGTTCCGATGGAATTCCTCTGAAACTGTCTTGCGTACACACGATCACACCAAAGTCCGACCGTCAAGAACGCAGTGACATACAACATGTACGACAGGACTAGAAAAAGTAAGTTCAGTAGCCAATAGCTTCCGTCTCTTACTTGCTTCAGAGCATGGGTCGTTTTTGGTCCGGAACAGCATACAGACAAGCAGTTTCTTGATAGGAATTGGTTCCGTTGTAAATATTTAGAACATGTTCTATTTCTAGGTCCATCAGAATTTTCTAAAAAAATAGTCCGATGAGGCATACATACGATCATAATATACGATGAAAAGTTTCTGTCTGATTTTTTCTGTCGGACATTCCGCTCGTGTGTACGCGGCATTACAGATCTTCAAACTAAATTTCAAAACAATACAACCTTATTAGGTGGTGTCTGTGTTTAGGATGAAGACAAATATAAATTATTTTCTACTAACTTCAAAGAAACACTCTACTTTGCCTCATAAAGACATGTGTCTAATACTATATGTCTGCAGTTTTATGTAAAGCAGCATGTAATGCCAATGACCTTTCATAACAATACTCAGATGTGCTAACTGCTAAAATAGGAACAGCAGCTGATGTAGAAGAATTAATGTGCCACAATCCAAATGAACTGAGACAGCTGGTAAAAAACTGATCATGTCTATGGAGGCTGTGACCTAATAGATGTGGTTAAGTACCATTTACAGTGGATATAAAAAGTCTACACACCCCTGTTAAAATGTCAGGTTACTGTGATGTAAAAAATGAGACAAAGATGAATAATTTTAGAACTTTTTACACCTTTATTGTGACCTATAAACTGTACGACTCAGTTGAACAACAAACTGAAATCTTTTAGGTGGAGAGAAGAAAAAATAAAAAAGTAAAATAATATGGTTGCATAAGTGTGCACACCCTTAAACTAATACTTTGTTGAAGCACCTTTTGATTTTATTACAGCACTCAGTAGGGATGAGCTTGATGTTTGGGTCAAACATGAGTTCGACTCGAACATCGGGTGTTCGCCCGGTCGCCGAATATCGAACATTATGGGGCGTTTGCGGGAAATTCGAGCACCTGCGGAGCGCCCCATAATGCACTGCGAGATCGCAGTGCATTGCTGTATGATGATTGGCCAAAGCATACGCCTGACCTGCATGCTTTGGCCAATCCCAGCACCCTCTGCTAAGAGAGCCATAATTGGCCAAAGGCAATCATGGCTCAGGGGTACTAAGTCCACGCCCCACACTATATAAGGCTGCCTGCACGGTAGTGTAGTGTTGTTGGTGTAGACGGAGACATAGCTTGATTTAGATTTCAGCAGGCAAGTTATTCAGTTAGTGGCAGTGTATTTAATATATATATACAGTCAGTCTAGTATATATATGTATATATAAAGTGGTGTATTTAGGTTTTGTGCTGCCCTAGGCCTGACTATGCTATCGCACCCCCCAATTTAACTATGACCCACCCCTTCCTGTCAAGGCCACACCCCTTCCTTTTTAAGATCCGCCCTGTCATCTTCATGGGAGGACAGAGGGACGGCGCGGGAGGAGGACAGTGAGGGATGCGGCATCTTTTTATTTGGGGGGTAAGGGGATATGTGCTGGGTGCTTTGGGAGGCTCCTGCACTGAAGTCGTGTCCCTCCTCTGTGGCTCCTCCTCCTCCTGGCTGTGTACACTAGAACATTGGAGCCGAGAAGGAGAAGGGAAGAGGAGCCGAGGAGTGTGTGTGGCTGACAGTGGGGAGAGAGGTGTCGGCTGCAACGGAAAGCCCATCGCCGCTTGTGGGACTCCGGGCAGCAAATGTCCTGGGTGCCCACGCTGGCGCATCCCTGTCTGGCCAGTTACCGAAACTCAGTGCCGGAACTTGTGGGCTCCGGGACCGTGGCGTCACTAGGGTTGGCCTAGAGGATATCAGGTTAGGCACTTCCTAATGGCTTAGTCCCTGGGAACAGTAATGGATAATGGCCAACAGGCTCTCTTACCAGACCCGATGAAACCGCAACAGTGATTCCTCTGGCTGGACGTTCGCTCACTCTGGGTTGCCCAGGCCGACTCTAGTCAGTAGTGTAGCATGTCTCTACCCTGGCAGTGGCTTCATCTTTCTCCTCCTCTGGTGGTGCGGGTACAGCATGGCTCTCTTTGGTGGTGCGTGTACAGCATGGCTCTGGTGGTGTGGATACAGCGTGGCTCTGGTGGTGCAGGTACAGTGTGGCTCTGGTGGTGCGGGTACAGCGTGGCTCTCTGGTGGTGCGGGTACAGCGTGGCTCTCTGGTGGTGCAGGTACAGCGTGGCTCTCTGGTGGTGCGGGTACAGCGTGGCTCTCTGGTGGTGCGTGTACAGCATGGCTCTCTGGTGGTGCGTGTACAGCGTGACTCTCTGGTGGTGCGGGTACAGCATGGCTCTGGTGGTGCAGGTACAGCATGGCTCTGGTGGTGTGGGTACAGCGTTGCTCTCTGGTGGTGCGGGTACAGTGTGGCTCTGGTGGTGCGGGTACAGCATGGCTCTGGTGGTGCGGGTACAGCATGGCTCTGGTGGTGTGGGTACAGCGTGGCTCTGGTGGTGTGGGTACAGCGTTGCTCTCTGGTGGTGCGGGTACAGCGTGGCTCTGGTGGTGCGGGTACAGCATAGCTTTCTGGTGGCGCGGGTAAAGCATGGCTCTGGTAGTGCGGGTATAGCATGGCTCTCTGGTGGTGCGGGTACAGCGTGGCTCTAGTGGTGTGGGTACAGCGTGGCTCTGGTGGTGCGGGTACAGCGTGGCTCTAGTGGTGCGGGTACAGCGTGGCTCTAGTGGTGCGGGTACAGCGTGGCTCTGGTGGTGCGGGTACAACGTGGCTCTGGTGGTGCGGGTACAGGGGTACAGCGTGGTTCTGGTGGTGTGGGTACAGGGGTACAGCGTGGCTCCCTATCTGGCTTCCCCAGCACAGTATTCTTTTTCTCCTCTAACACCCCCCTCAGCAGAGTGCATGCATGCTGGGGGCTGTAGCATGATGTCTGTGGACACACAGGGGCCGCCACTCTTCAGGGACTACTTTTCCCATGATGCCCCCAGAGTCTTCTGATTGGCCCTCTGCTGTGGCCAATCATGGGGAGGGAAACAGCGGTCAGGAAGCTGGGTGGCGGCACGGCAAAAAAAAATTAGAGCCGCTCTCTCTCTCTCTCTTCTCCCTTCGGCTGACAGAAAGGGGAGGGGAGGCGAGCGGGGAGATATACAGACAACCCGCATCTCTCCTCTCCCTGTCACAGCGCTGCTGCTCCATTTACCAGAGACCTCTCCCCTCCCATTTCTTTCAACCGAAGCCCGAAGGGAGAAGAAAGAGAGAGAGCGACTCTAATTGGTTTTGCCGTGCTGCCACCCAGCTTCCTGACCGCTGTTTCCCTCCCCATGATTGGCCACAGCAGACCAATCGGAGAGAGAGAATCACGGCTTTACAGGGGCGGCTTGACGGCTCCTGCTTACACTGCTTTCTGGCCCCATCTGCAGCCGCGACACCACTGCACTGCTAAGCTTTACTCTGCTGATGTGCCCTGCTGTGCGGGAGGAGGGCAAGGGTGCAGTTTTGGTGGGGGAGGCGGCTTTTTTGCCGCCCATCCCCCCCCCCGCAAAGTGCCGCCCCAGGCCTGGGCCTTGTTGGCCTAGGCCAAAACGCAGCACTGTATATATATATATATATATCTATATATATATCTATATATATAGATATATAGATATAGATATAGATACTGTATATATATATACTCATTCAGTCAGTGTAGCCTAGAAATCTACATTCTGCAGTGCATTCCATGGTGTACTATTTCTAATCTACTTCAGGTAGTGTATCTGATATATATATACAGTCAGTCTAGTATATATATATATATATACTCTGCAGCATCCAGTCAGTGTAGCAGCCTATATCTACAGTGCATTCTGTGGTGTACTATTTCTAATCTACTTCAGGCAGTGTATTTGATATATATATATATATATATATATATATATACAGTCAGTCCAGTATATATATATATATATATATATATATATATATATATATATATATATATATATATACTCTGCATCCAGTCAGTGTAGCCTAGAGATCTACATTCAACAGTGCATTCCGTGGTGTACTATTTCTAATCTACTTCAGGCGGTGTATTTGATATATATATACAGACAGTCTAATATATATATATATATATATATATATATATATATATATATATATATATATATACATACATACACTCTGCCACATTCAGTGTAGCTTATATATACAGTGCAACCGTAGTGAAGTTGCTACTACTTTTCTGGTGGTGTACACAGCACACAATACAGTGCAACCACAGTGCAGTTGCTACTACTTTTCTGGTGGTGTACACATTACACAATACAGTGCAGTGTGGTGCAGTTGCTACTACTTTTCTGGTGGTGTACACATTACACAATACAGTGCAACCGTAGTGCAGTTGCCACTACTTTTCTGGTGGTGTGCACATTACACAATACAGTGAAACTGTAGTGTAGTTGCTACTAGTTTTCTGGTGGTGTACACAGCACACAATACAGTGCAACCCTAATGCAGTTGCTACTACTTTTCTGGTAGTGTACACAGCACACAATACAGTGCAACCGTAGTGCAGTTGCTACTACTTTTCTGGTGGTGTACACAGCACACAATACAATGCAGTGTGGTGCAGCTGCTACTACTTTTCTGATGGTGTACACATTAAACAATACAGTGCAGCCATAGTGCATTTGCTACTACTTTTCTGGTGGTGTACACATTACTCAATACAGTGCAGCAGTAGTGCAGTTGGTACTACTTCTCTGGTGGTGTACACAATACAGTGGAGTTTGGGGTTGCCAAACAAAATATACATCATGTCCGGAAGACCACCAAGGAAAGGCAGACGCTCACAGGCCACTAAAAGAGGGCAAGCAGGCTCTGTGTCTACAGTCAACAGTGCTGGTCATGGACATGGTGCATCCTCTGCAGGTGGCCGTGGGGCACGCTTGTCCTTTTTTTCTGCTGCTGGTGTGTTATTGAGCTAGAACATGCAGAAGTGTTGGTGGAGTAGATAACAAAGCCTCCCTCATCCTCCTCATCCTCTGTCACCCAGGCTCAGAGTAATTTGCGTTCCAATGCAGCTGCCAAAGAGGCCAATTCCACCGGCTCCTTGTCCACAGTCACTCCTTCTGTAGCTCCACCATCATGCACGAAGGAGTCCCCCGAACTATTCGACCACAGTGTCGGGTATGTTGGTTCCCAGGTTGAGGAAGGGAGTAACGTGAGCCTAGATAGAGGGGGTGCCCAAGAAGGACAAGAAACTGGCAGTCATGTTCCCCCAGCCGCAGCATACTGCCAAGTTTGCTCCAGTGACGAGGAGGGAGGGCATGATGAGGTCACTGACTCTACTTGGGTGCCTGATAGGAGAGGAGGAGCAGGAGGAGGAGGAGGAGAAGGCACAACTCCAACAAGGCAGGATGTCCTCTAGGGGGCAGCTTAAGGGCAGCCACCCTACTGCATCACACCACAGAGCTCACAGGTGCAGGGCGAGGCTGACTCCTTTGGTTCTTTGGTGTGGGCCTTTTTTAAAACGTGTGCAGCAGATTGCATCGTTGCTGTTTGCAACCTATGTCTGAAGTGGACCAAGCGTGGCCAGAACAGCAGCCGCGTGGGCACCACATGCTTGACCAGACATATGATGACCTCCCATGCAGTCCGTTGGCAACAGCACTTGAAAGACCCACATCAAAGAAAAAGGTGGACTTCTCCTTGCTCCTCATCTGGGATCTCCAACCCCACTATACCTCCAGTCCTCTCAAAAACCTGCACTGAGGAATTAAGGTATAGCAATAGGTGTCCCAAGTACTTGCAGCCAATTTGCTATCAGTACACCTCCATCTGCTTTTAGCAGGCAAATTTCCCTACCCCAGTTGCTAAATCATAAAAAGAAATTTGGTCCCAGCCATCCACATGCTTGACCAGACATATGATGACCTCCCATGCAGTCCGTTGGCAACAGCACTTGAAAGACCCACATCAAAGAAAAAGGTGGACTTCTCCTTGCTCCTCATCTGGGATCTCCAACCCCACTATACCTCCAGTCCTCTCCAAAACCTGCACTGAGGAATTAAGGTATAGCAATAGGTGTCCCAAGTACTTGCAGCCAATCTGCTATCAGTACACCTCCATCTGCTTTTAGCAGGCAAATTTCCCTACCCCAGTTGCTAAATCATAAAAAGAAATTCGGTCCCAGCCATCCACATGCTCAGAGTCTGAATGCTAGCTTGGCCAAATTGCTAGCACTGCAACTGCTGCCTTTTCAGCTGGTAGACTCTGGCCTTTTCGTGAATTTGTGGAATATGCTGTACCTCAGTGGCAGGTTCCAAAACGCCATTTCTTTTCACGGAAGGCCATTCCGGCTCTCCACCGGCAGGTGGAAGGCAATGTTTTGGCCTTGTTGGACAGGGCAGTCAGCAGTAAGGTTCATATTACCACTGACTCGCGGTCCAGCAGGCATGGGCAGGGACGTTACGCTGGGAAGGATGCAGGACAGGGTTCAGTATTGTTTGAACTTGTTCCGCCACCATGCCTCCAAAATGCTAGTGGTCATTCTGCCACAGCTCTCTCCTCCACCCCCTCCTCTTCTTCCTCTATGGCCTCTTCTTCAGATTTCTCCTCTGAACCAGCGGTGCTCTGTAAGCGGTCAAGGGCCTACGCAAGCACTCAGGCAAAAAGATGCCATGTGGTGGTTGAGTTGGTCTGCTTAGGGGACAGGACCCACACTGGGGCAGAGATTCTGTCAGCTCTGCAGGGGCAGCCTCAGAGGTGGTTGACGCCACGCCATCCTCAGCCAGGAATGGTTGTATGCGACAATGGCACCAACCTTCGCTCCGCCCTTCGACAGGGACATTTCACCCATTTCCCATGTTTGGCTCATGTCCTGAATTTGGTGGTGCAGCGGTTCTTGAGCAGGTACCCAGGCTTACAGGATCTCCTCAGGCAGGCCAGAAAAGTCTGTGGTCATTTCCACCAGTCATACAATACCAGTGCTCGGCTGGCTGACATTCAAAGGGAATGCAACCTGCCCACCAACCGCCTCATTTGTGACATGCCCACCAGGTGGAACTCAACGTTGGCAATACTGCAGCTGCTGCACTCTCAGCAGAGGGCCATCAATGAGTACCTGTGTGAGTATGGCACCAGAACAGGGTCAGGGGAGCGTGGCTACCGATCAAGGATGCATGCACTGTCCTGTCACCATTTGAGGAGGCCACGAGGATGGTGAGCAGTGACAATGCATGCATCAGTGATACTGTCCCTCTTGTCTTCCTGTTGGAGCACACGCTTTGTGGAATAATGGACTGGGCACCTGAGGCAGAACAGCAGGAGGAAGAGGAGGACTTCCTTACCTCTCAAGGCCCCCTTTATCCAGATAGCATTCCTGTGGACCCACCAAACACACAGGAAGAAAAGGAGGAGGAGGATTGTGTCAGCATGGATGTAGAGGATAACACTCAGCAGCAGTCTACAAGGGATGGTTTTCAGTCCCCAGAAACCCAAGGAGTTGTACGTGGTTGGGAGGAGGTAGTTCCTGATAACGTCATCCTATCAGGAACCATGAATCAGACCAAGACAGAAGTATAGTTAAATCACACTTGTTTAATAATAATAATAATGTAAACAGAGTAAGTGTAGTCAAAACAAGGCAGAGTTCAGTAACCAGATCGGGTAGTCAGCCAAGCAAATGTCAGAGAGCCAGAGATAAACGTAGTAGTACAGCAACCAGGATCAGGAGCCAGAAGGAACGTCAGCCGAGCAAGTCTTCAACAGGAATGCAGGAGAAAGTCACTGTGATGTTGACAAAGGCGAGGGCGTGAAGTGAGCTGGATGACTTTAAGTAGGCGGGACTGACGAGCAGAATCAACAACAGCTGGGCAACTGTGGAGAGAAATGGGAGCTGGCAATTAGCCGACAGCTGAGTGACCAGCTCAGAGAAGGTAGGGCTGAGCCCAGCCCTGACAGTACCCCCTCCTCAACGACCCCTCCCCCTCGGAGGACCACCGGGCTTGAGGGGAAAATGTCTATGGAAATCACAGAGAAGGACAGGGGCATGTACGTCCGAGGATGAGATCCAAGAGCGTTCCTCTGGACCGTACCCCTTCCAATGCACAAGGTACTGTATGCACCCACGGAACCTACGGGAGTCTACAATGGATTGTACTTCATACTCCTCATGGTTCTCAACCTGTATAGGGTGAGGACGTGGCACCGAGGTGGTAAAGTGATTGCAATAAGGAAACACATTTGAGATGCGCATACTAGGTGGAAGGTCCAAGGCGTAAGCCACTGGGTTAATCCTGCAAAGGATATGGAAAGGCCCAATAAAATGAGGTGCGAACTTCAAAGAAGGAACCCAAAGTCGGAGGTTGTGAGACAACAGCCAGACTCTGTCCCCAACCTGGTAGGAAGGTGCAGGCAGGCGTCTGCGGTCAGCATGGAGTCTGTACCTATCGTTAGCATGTTGCAAAATCTCCTGAACTTGTGCCCAAGTGGAACGAAGACCACGGAGATGCTCCTCTAATGCAGGAATACTCTGCAGAACAAACGATTTAGGCAACATGGAAGGTTGGAAGCCATAATTCGCCATAAACGGGGACAATCGGAAAACCGAATTCAAATCACTGTTGTGAGCAAACTCTGCCCATAGTGATAGGTCTGATCAGTTGTTATGATGGTCAGAAATATAGCAACGTAAGAATTGCTCCAAGGACTGATTGGCTCGTTCTGCGGCTCCATTAGACTGCGGGTGATATGCAGAGGAGAAAGCAAGCTGAATTCCCAACTGTGCACAAAAGGCTCATCAGAACCGGGAGACAAACTGACTACCCCTGTCCGAGACAATCACCTTGGGTAGCCCATGTAAGCGAAAGATCTCCCGTGCAAAAATGGACCTGCAGAGGACGTAAACCCATGGGTCGGGGCCACTGTAGGATTGCCGAAAGTTTCTCTGGGTCCATCGAAAAACCAGCAGTGGAAATTTAACCTGTTCACGATGGAACTTGCACTTCTCCAGTTTACAATAGAGATTGTTTTCTCTTAGTTTCTGAAGCACAGGGCAGACATCTGTGTGGTGGCTCTCCAGGGACTTGGAAAATATGAGGATATCATTGAGATAAACCACCACACATAACTGCAACAAATCTTGGAGGACATCGTTAATAAATTTGTGGAAAACTGCCGGGGCGTTACAAAGGCCAAATGGCATTACGAGGTACTCATAATGGCCTGTTCTGGTGTTAAACGCAGTTTTCCACCTGTCGCCCTCAATCCGCACGAGATTGTATGCCCTTCTCAAGTCAAGCATCGTGAAAACCGTTGCTCCCTTGAGGCGGTCAAATAACTCTGTAATCAACGGAATCAGGTAGGCATCTTAATCTTGAAATGATTGAGACCCTTATAATCAATACAAGGTCTCAGTTCACTGCTCTTCTTCTCCACAAAGAAGAAACCAGCACCAGCAGGAGACGAGGATTTGCAGATGAAACCTCCAGAAACTGCGTCTGCAACATACTCCTCCATGGCCTTATCCTCCAAGACCGACAAAGGGTAAACCCGGCCACGAGGTGGTATGGCACCAGGTTGAACGTCAATTACACAATCATAAGGCCGTTGTGGAGGCAAACTACCGGCTTGACCTTTGTCAAAGACATCGCTAAAATCATGGTACTCCTCCGTCAGGGAGGAGAGTGAAGAGGTACACAGGACCTTGGCTACCTTCTGGAAGCATGTCTCACTGTGTTGAGGTGACCAAGAGAGAACCTCAGCATGCAGCCAATCAAAAGAGGGGTTGTGCCTCTGTAACCAAGAATAACCAATAACCAGCGGAAACCTAGGTGAGGAAATAACTTGGAATTGGATTATCTCATGGTGAAGAGCCCCTACGGCCATGGACAACATGAGTCACATAGGCAGGCTGTAGAGGTCTCCCGTCAAGAGCCTCAATGACAAGCGGAGTGTCACGCAGCTGCAGCGGAATCGAGTGCTGCGATACAAAGGCAGCATCAATGAACAGGCCTGCAGCCCCAGAGTCGATTAGAGCCTGTATCTCGATGGACGACTTAGCCCAAGAAAGGGTGACCGAAACCAGGGGCTTATCCTTCTGGATAACTGGGGACGAAACAACGCCACCTAAGGCCTGTCCATGACAGGACCTCAGGGTTCGGGCGTTCCCTGGTCAGGTAGGACAAGACTTCAAAAAGTGACCTGCCTGGCCACAATAAAGGCACAACCTCTTCCTCCTCCTAATGGTTCTCTTATCCGCAGTGAGATGTGTGAAGCCCAAGTGCATGGGTTTATCTTCACTGACTGACTCAGTACCAGAAGGCATGGGAGGTGAGGGAGGCAAACGCACAGGAGGCTTCCGGAAGTGCTCCTTAAAAGAGAGTCTTTCTATGAGTCTGGAGTCAATGAGAATGGCAAACGTGATCAACCTCTCCAGCTCAGTGGGTATATCTCGGGCTGCTATCTCATCCTTGATGGAATCCGAGAGACCACGAGAAAAAGCAGCCATGAGGGCCTCATTGTTCCAAGCAACCTCTGCTGCCAGAGTGCGGGATTCAATGGCGTAGTCAGCAACAGTTCTCGTGCTCTGTTTGATGGACATGAGGCACTTGGCAGCAGAAGCGGAGCGTGCGGGAACGTCAAATACCCTTTTAAAGGAGGCCACAAAGTCAGGGTAACTCAAGACAACAGGTTTTTGCGTCTCCCATAGAGGGTTTGCCCAGGCCAAGGCTCTCTCAGAAAACAAAGATATCATGAAATCTACTTTGCTTCTGTCTTTTGGAAATGCCTGAGGCAGCATCTCAAAGTAAATCTCAATCTGGTTGGGAAACCCTCTGCATTGAACTGGATCGCCCCCACTTTGATGGGGAAGCGGAGTGGAACCAGACATAACTCTTATAGAGGTAATACTAGAGGCGGGTGCCTGCACAGAGACTGGCGCAGCAGCAGGGGCGGCCTGCGACTCAGGTTGTACTGGAGCAGCAACAGTGGGAGTATCCAGGTGAGCTGTGCGACTCAGGAGCGTTTGTAACGCTATGGCAAACTGATCCATGCAGTGATCTTGCTCATCCAATCTGGAAAAAATATTACCAACAAGTGGATTGACTGTATCTTCTGAATTCATGGCCTTCATCTACTATCAGAAACCAAGAATCAGACCGAGACAGAACTATAGTTAAATCACACTTGTTTATTAATAATAATAATAATAATAATAATAAGGTAAACAGAGTAAGCGTAGTCAAAACAAGCCAGAGTTCAGTAACCGGATCGGGTAGTGAGCCAGAGATACAGTCAGGTCCATAAATATTGGGACATCAACACAATTCTAATCTTTTTGGCTCTATACACCACCACAATGGATTTGAAATGAAACAAACACGATGTGCTTTAACTGCAGACTTTCAGCTTTAATTTGAGGGTATTTACATCCAAATCAGGCGAACAGTGTAGGAATTACAACAGTTTGTATATGTGCCTCCCACTTTTTAAGGGACCAAAAGTAATGGGACAATTGGCTGCTCAGCTGTTCCTTGGCCAGGTGTGTGTTATTAGAGCTGTCACTATCAGTGAAGCAAGCCATCATTAGGCTGAAAAAACAAAACAAACCCATCAGAGAGATAGCAAAAACATTAGGTGTGGCCAAATCAACTGCTTGGAACATCCTTAAAAAGAAAGAATGCACCGGTGAGCTCAGCAACACCAAAAGACCTGGAAGACCACGGAAAACAACTGTGGTGGATGACCGAAGAATTCTTTCCCTGGTGAAGAAAACACCCTTCACAACAGTTGGCCAGATCAAGAACACTCTCCAGGAGGTAGGCGTATGTGTGTCAAAGTCAACAATCAAAAGTAGACTTCACCAGAGTGAATACAGAGGGTTCACCACAAGATGTAAACCATGGTGAGCCTCAAAAACAGGAAGGCCAGATTAGAGTTTGCCAAACAACATCTAAAAAAGCCTTCACAGTTCTGGAACAACATCCTAGTTGCAGATGGGACCAAGATCAACTTGTACCAGAGTGATGGGAAGAGAAGAGTATGGAGAAGGAAAGGAACTGCTCATGATCCAAAGCATACCACCTCATCAGTGAAGCCTGGTGGTGATAGTGTCATGGCGTGGGCATGTATGCCTGCCAATGGAACTGGTTCTCTTGTATTTATGGATGATGTGACTGCTGACAAAGGCAGCAGGATGAATTCGAAAGTGTTTTGGGCAATATTATCTGCTCATATTCAGCAAAATGCTTCAGAACTCATTGGACGGCGCTTCATAGTGCAGATGGACAATGACCCGAAGCATACTGCAAAAGCAACCAAAGACTTTTTTAAGGAAAAGAAGTGGAATGTTATGCAATGGCCAAGTCAATCACCTGACCTGAATCCAATTGAGCATGCATTTCACTTGCTGAAGACAAAACTGAAGGGAAAATTCCCCAAGAACAAGCAGGAACTGAAGTCAGTTGCTGTAGAGGCCTGGCAGAGCATCACCAGGGATGAAACCCAGCGTCTGGTGATGTCTATGCATTCCAGACTTCAGGCTGTAATTGACTGCAAAGGATTTGCAACCAAGTATTAAAAAGTGAAAGTTTGATGGATGATTGTTAATCTGTCCCATTACTTTTAGTCCCCTAAAAAGTGGGAGGCACATATACAAACTGTTTTAATTCCTACACCGTTCACCTGATTTGGATGTAAATACCCTCATATTAAAGCTGAAAGTCTGCAGTTAAAGCACATCGTGTTTGTTTCATTTCAAATAACATTGTGGTGGTGTATAGAGCCAAAAAGAAAAAAAGAAATTGTGTCGATGTCCCAATATTTATGGACCTGACTGTAAATGATGTAGTACAGCTAGCAGGATCAGGAGCCAGAAGGAAGTTAAGCCGAGCAAGTTTTCAACAGGAACGCAGGAGAAAGTCACTGTGATGTTGACAAAGGCAGGGGCAGAGATCAAGTGAGCTGGACGACTTTAAGTAGGCAGGACTGAAGAGCAGAATCAACAACAGCTGGGTAACTGTGGAGAGAAATGGGAGCTGGAAATTAGCCGACAGCTGAGCAGCCAGCTCAGAGAAGGAAGGGCTGAGCCCAGCCCTGACACATCCTCAGTGACCCAGAGGACTCACAATCAAATGCGTCTGCAAACTTACGCTGCATGGCCTCCCTGATTCTGCAAAGCCTGCGAAAGTACCCTAGGATTCGTGGTATGAAGGGGAGGGATCATTACTGGCTGGCAACCCTTTTGGATCCATGTTACAAGGGTAAGGTTGCAGAACTCATCCTGCCTTTGCAGAGGGAGCAGAGGATGAAACATCTTCAGTAGGCCATGAAGAAAGGTTTGTTCAATGTGTTTCCACCCTGGGAGGTTTAAATTTCCTGGTGCTGGACAACATGTTTCTGAGGCTTCGTTCAGTCAGAGAAAGAGTGGTTGAGAAGGTGGGTGGCTGACCGATGCCTTTAGACAATTTTTCAGTCCTCAGCACCAAGGTCTGATTGGTTCAAGCAACCATCGCCAGCGTCTGCAATACATGGTGCAGGAATATCTTGGGGCAAGAGCAGACTTGGAGACCTTTCCAACAGACCATCCACTGGGTTACTGGGTCTTGAGGATGGACCACTGGCCAGAACTTGCTCACTATGCAATTGAGCTACTGGCCTGTCTTGCATCCAGCGTTCTTTCTGAACGCACATTCAGTGCTGCTGGAGGGTTTGTAACGGATCAAAGAGTGCGCCTGTCCACAGATTCTGTTCACAGGCTCACATTAATAAAAATGAATCAGTCTTGGATCAGCAGCAGCTATCAAGCACCTGATGCTGATGTAACTGATTCTTGATATAATATTTCATAGCGGGGCCTGTTCCTGCGCCCAACAAGCGTAACTGTGAGGGGTTACAGTGTTGTGGCACCACCACCACCACTGCCTAAGGCCCAATTTTTCTGCCCCTATTTGACAGGGGCATGTAATTACAATTCTTGATATAATATTTCATAGCAGGGCCAGTTCCGGCACTCAACAAGCGTTATGCCCTGTACACACGATTGGAAATTCCGACAACAAAATCCATGGATTTTTTCCCATGGATGTTGGCTCAAACTTGTCTTGCATACACACGGTCACACAAATCTTGTCGGAAATTCTGAAAGTCAAGAACGTGGTGACGTACAACACATACGACGAGCCGAGAAAAATGAAGTTCAATACCCAGTGCAGCTCTTATGCTTGATTCCGAGCATGCGTGCAACTTTGTGCGTCAGAATTGTGTACACACGATCGGAATTTATGACAACGGATTTTGTTGTTGGAAAATTTGTGATCCAGATCTCAAATTTTGTGTGACGGAAATTCCGATGGAAAATGTCCGATGGAGCCTACACACGGTCGGAAGTTCGGACAACAAGCTCCCATCGAACATTTCCCATCGGAAAATCCGACCGTGAGTACGGGACATAACTGTGAGGGTTACAGTGTTCTGGCACCACCAACACCTAAGGCCACATTTTCTGCACAGTATTTAGGGCAGGCCGTATAGTATATATACTTCTGTTCAGAGTATATAGTGCCTGGGGCTCCCCCACGCCATTTAAAAAAAAAAATTGGTGCGGGGTTCCCCTTAACATCCATACCAGACCCAAAGTGCCTTATAATGAGCTCGGGGGGGGGAATACGTTACAGCCGCAAGCAGTTTTTAATGATTTTTTTCTTTAGAAATGTCATTTTGTTGTGGTATTGTTCTAAACACGGGAAAACTGCGCCACTTTACAGGCATAATATAAACACCCCCCAGGCACAGTATATAAAGGAATATTTCATTTTTATTGTTTCACTTTAAGCAGTCTTAAAATCACTGCTCCCGAAAAAACGGCCGTTTTTAAAACTGGGGCAGGACTTGCATGCAAGCCTTTACAATTAGCACTTTAGATTCTTCATGTTCGTGTCCCATAGACTTTAACGGTGTTCGAACAAACTTTTTTGCATGTTCGGATGTTCTGGTGAGAACCGAATCGGGGGGGGGGGGGTGTTCGGCTCATCCCTGGCACTCAGTCTTTTTGGATATGAGTCTATCAGCATGGCACATCTTGACTTGGCAATATTTGCCCACTCTTCTTTGCAAAAACACTCCAAATCTGTCAGTTTGCGAGGGCATCTCCTGTGCACAGCCCTCTTCAGATCACCCCACAGATTTTCAACGGGATTCAGGTCTGGGCTCTGGCTGGGCCATTCCAAAACTTTAATCTTCTTCTGGTGAAGCCATTCCTTTTTTGATTAGCATGTATGCTTTGGGTCGTTGTCATGCTAAAAGATGAAGTTCCTCCTCATGTTCAGCTTTCTAGCAGAAGCCTGAAGGTTTTGTGCCAATATTGACTGGTATTTGGAACCATTCATAAATCCCTCTACCTTGACTAAGGCCCTTATTCCAGCTGAAGAAAAACAGCATGATGCTGCCACCACAATGCATCACTGTGGGTATGGTGTTCTTTTGGTGATGTGCAATGTTGTTTTTTTGCGCCAAACATATCTTTTGGAATTATGGCCAAAAAGTTCAACCTTGGTTTCATCAGACCATAAAACAATTTCCTACATGCTTTTGGGAGACTTCAGATGTGTTTTTGCAAAATTTAGCCAGACTTGGATGTTTTTCTTTGAAAGAAAGGGCTTCCGTCTTTCCACTCTACCTCATAGCCCAGACATATGAAGAATATGGGAGATTGTTGTCACATGCACCACACAGCCAGTACTTGCCAGATATTCCTGCAGCTCCTTTAACCACTTCCCACTCGGCCACTGCATATATACGGCCAGTGGGCGCTCTCTCCTTCTGAGTGGACATTCAGGAACGTCCCTCAGAAGAAGGGGGATCGCGATGCACTCGAGTCACCCGGACAGGGCGCATCTCAAACCAGCAGGATGGCTTTGTGATTGGCCCTCCTGATCACAGGACTGCCGTATCCAATCACAGCCGACATGTGATGTAAACAGAGAGCCGGTTGCTAGGCGATTGGCTCTCCTCTCCTCACACATTAGTTGTCGGTGAGGAGAGGAGAGCGGATCGCTGCAGCCGGCTGGTGATCAGTGTGTATGAGCTGTTTTCTTACAGCTTTTTACACACTGATCACCAGCATAGTAACACACAGTGTAAAACACAATGTCCCAAAACATATGTCCCCAAAACACATGTCCCCAAAATACATGTCCCAACATAGTAAAAACACCTGTCCCTCACATATGCCCCAGTAAAATCACATGTCCCATAGTGGAATGTAGGATGCTAGCAGTACAGGCAGTCCCCGAGTTACGAACATCCGACTTGCGAACGACTCCTACTTACGAACGGAGTCGACGTGACGTCACTGCCGGCAGCTTGTGTTCCACGCTGGTCCCGGAAACTGCTGAGTAGCCATCTTGCAGAATGGGACACATCTCACACTGCAGAAGTACTGCACACCCCACATACAGTACAGGACTGGTGAGATTACATACTGTTCTCTGTGCCCACTACTATATGCCCTGTACAGTACTTGTACCTGTAACTTATCTGATAGCTGGACTATGTTACTGTACATTCTATCCCTGTGTCCCAGCATGAGCTCATGTCATCTGCCTATGTGGAGCTTTCATCCAATCGTGTGTGTTTATTTTATACCATCATTTTATGTTTATACAGTACTGTACAGAAGTTGCTTGGTCCTGAATGTGACTATCCTTCTGGGTCTCTTTTAGCCTTGTTTTTTGTACTGGATCCCACAGTGCTGGACGGCTCTGAGGACCACTGCTGCTGAGGGCTGAAGGCTGAGGACGCACAACAAGCGGGCATCTCCAACCTTATATCTTGCTGCCACAGTGAGTGTTTTTAAACAGTACCAGTCTTATTAGAATAAATTGGTAATAAATTGGCTGGGGGCTACACTTTTTCTTTTTGTTCTTGTTTTCTAGAGTGCACTTCCACATTTATTGTCTTTAAAATGCCGAAAAACAAATCTGATGCAAGTGCTGGTGATACAGCAAAGAAAAGAAGAACCATCACCATGCCATGGAAAATAAAGTAGAAATAATAAAAAGATCAGAAAAAGGTGAAACTCCATCATCTATTGGCAGAGCATTACGCTACAATCGGTCAATGATCGCAACAATTTTAAAAGATAAAGGTAGAATAATGGTGCATGTGAAAGGCCATAACCCAATGCAGTCTACAATTATTACCAAGCAATGCAGTGGTTTAATTGTCGAGATGGAAAGGCTGCTGACAATTTGGATAGAAGACCAACATCAGCGTAATATGCCTATCTGTCTTTCTTTAGTCCAAGAAAAGGCTTGAAGCCTATTCAAAGATTTAAAAGCTGCCCATCCAACAAGTGAAGACGATTGCAATGAAGAATTTGGTGCAGGTAGGGGTTGGTTCAATCGCTTTAAAGTAAGAGCTAATTTGCATAACATTAGAGTTCAAGGTGAAGCAGCAAGTACCGATGTAAGTGCTGCAAATGATTTTCCCAAGGTGTTGAAAGATATTATTGACAACGGAGGTTATATGCCAGAACAAATTTTTAATGTAGATGAAACTGGCTTGTTTTGGAAAAAAATGCCAGAGAGGACCTACATTTCAAAAGAGGAAATATGTACACCAGGATATAAGGCATCAAGGGACAGGCTGGCTATATTACTTGGGGGTAATGCATCTGGGGATTTCAAGCTCAAGCCTTTGCTAGTGCATAATTTCTTAAATCCCAGGGCACTACGTAATGTCACTTGGGCATATCTTCCTGTTATTTGGAGGGCAAATGCAAAGGCTTAGGTTACAGTTGCAGTCTTTGAAGATTGGTTTTCAAACCATTTTGTCCCTGCTGTTGAACGGTATTTCTTGAGGGAAAACATTCCCTTCAAAATTCTTCTTCTCCTTGACAGTTCCCCTGGACATCCAAACACTTTAGCTGACATGCACCCCAATGTAAAGGTGGTTTTTCTACCCCCCAACACCACATCACTACTTCAGCCAATGGATCAAGGAGTCATAGCCTCCTTTAAGGCCTATTATTTACGGAGGACACTCTCACAAGCTGTCAGGGCTACCCAAAAGGATCATACGACCTTAAGAGAGTTCTGGAAGAATTATCACATTTATGATGCCATCAAAAATATTGCTGATGCTTGGGCTGAAGTGAAAGAAACAAATATGAGAGGAGTTTGGAACAAATTGTGCCCCCAATTCACACAAGAATTTCTGGGGTTTACAGATAAAGAAATCGCCACAACCAGGCAAGCTGTGGTTGCTAATCAACTGCAGTTGAACATCAGTGAAAATGATATCATCGAGTTACTCGACTCCCATGGCAAAGAACTAACCAATGAAGACCTTATGGAACTAGAGCAGCAGATGACAGCATTTAGGGAAGAAAACCAGGACCTAGAAACTCCAAAATTGAAAAAGTTTTCTACAAAACAGTTAGCTGATGCTTTTCATCTCATTGAAGCAGGAATGGCAAAGTTAGAGGAGCAAGATTCTGATACAGAGAGGTTTACCAAAGTGTAACGTACAGTTACTGAAGGCCTGAGATGCTACAGGGCTATTTATGATGAGATAAAGAAAAGCGCTGTGCAAACATCCTCAAGAGTCCAGCAGCTGAATCAGATTCTATAATAGCAGTCCCATCCTCTTCAACAAGCTCATCATCCTCTACCATGATTGTTTAAGGTTGTACTGTTCTGTACAGTGTTTGAAAAGCATTTACATGTATCTGCATCTACATGCATAGGTAAACATAAATAATATGTTAAAGCAAACACCTGTCTACGTTGTATTTATTTATTAGTTTTGCCTAGTACCTACAGTACTGTGTGGTGTGTGGTTAGAGTCACTGAAGTTTTTACTGCTGTCTGTATCCTCATTAGATGGATTTAATCTCACTTCCTGTCTCTGAGACTGGAGTTGCACTTAAAAAAGGTACTGTTCCGACTTACAAACAAATTCGACTTAAGAACAAACCTACAGTCCCTATCTTGTTCGAAACCCGGGGACTGCCTATATCCTGATAAGGCAGATGAAATGTACTGACTGTTCAGCAGGGTGTAGGTGTTCCTGCAAATGTGGCCACTGGTAAGGCAATGTTGCTTGAATACAGTGTTTTTTGGATTAAATGAGCTTGTGTCTGGTGGTACTACAAATACCAGAGATGTGAACCAAGACAATGGTGTCTGTATACAGTGTCCGGTGGTACTACAAATACCCAAGATGTGAACAAAGACAATTGTGTCTGTATACAGTGTCTATGTAATTAAATAGGCAGGTGCTCCTCACCAAACACTGCAACAGGTGAAGCTTGTGTTGATGAAAGTGACTTTACAGCTTTTCCCTCTGGATCCTGGCTCAGGAAATGGCGTCTGACCTCCGCCGCGGCCTACCCAGATCAGCTACTGTGTGATTCAGATGGAGCAGAAACGGCCTCCAGGCTGCCGCTGGACAGTAAAGCAGTGCTGTCCGCAGGTGCTCCAAAGATGCACGTGTGGTGACTCTTCTTGTGCAGGCCGCAATTCAGCACTCTCCAACACAGAGCCCCTGCTTGCAGATCCAGGCCGGCATCCCAAGAGAGCGATCTAGGCCTAGATCAGCCTTTTTATATCCTCTCCCTGAAGTCTGTTCTTCTCTCCTCAGCAGTCTGGAAGTTGTAGTCCTAAAACAGTGCAATCTCAATGTGAAACTTGAGTCCTGGAACTACAATTCCCTGTATGCTTGGATTCCCTGGTGTTAATCACTCTGCTGGCAGGATGTGATCACACAGTCTTTGCTGCCACTAGAGGGAAACAGTTTCACTGCAGCAATGTTGCAAAGTGTCTTCTGATACTGCAGGTAAGATAGCTGGCTCCTGGCCACATCTGTAAAGTCTAACAATTACTTTCTCGTCCCTTTTGGTCTGTTAAAACTTAACTCTGTGCACAAAACTTTCCCAAACTACAGAAATACCTTTTGTGTGTATCGAATGCCTTTGCAAGTACAGATATCACCTTGTCAAATTCATGACATCATCACTGTGATCCATGTACTTCAGAATAGCCGCAGAAAACTAAAGGGGATGGGTACAAAAACAGTCACCCGACACAAGGAGAGAGAACAGAAGTGACCAGGCTTTATTAAACGTAACTCCTGCACAGAGACAATGTGAAATAGATGTTTAAAGTGGTTGTAAAGACAGAAGGGTTTTAAAGAGAAGTTCGTGAATATTAAAAAAAAAAATTCATATTCACCTA
Source organism: Lithobates septentrionalis (assembly GCA_037952835.1). NCBI lineage: Eukaryota > Metazoa > Chordata > Amphibia > Anura > Ranidae > Lithobates > Lithobates septentrionalis. The sequence continues at coordinate 1,010,883 of JBBDGP010000935.1, read as the reverse complement.
GGTGGATGCAGCATGGATCCATGCTGCATCTGTCCCTCACCGGCTCTAAGCCCGAGAACTGAGCGATCAAACACTGCTGATCACTCAGTTCTCAGTCTTCAGTCTGCAGAGAGCTGGTAACTGTCAGTCACTGACTCTCTGCTTTGCCGCTGGGCTGTGGAGGAGGCAGGAGTGGCTGGCTCAGGCTGTCAGCAAGGCTGAGCTAACTGCGATTTCAGGCATCTGTATGGATCCCGAATTTAATGTCTGGATCTTTCCAGAGCCTGGACCAATTGAAAGTGGGCCATAGGAGTACAGAATGAAGTGAATTCCTCTGATCCATAGGAAAAGTATAGCCAAAATAGTTTGGCCCATACTTCTCTTTAAGGTAAAGAAAAAACCTTCTGTGATCAGTCCCCTCCAAGCCCCCCTAAATATTTACCTGAGCCTAATCTCGATCCAGCACCATGTTGCCTCGATGTTGCACTCTCTCCTCACTGGATATGGAGGCATCAGCGGGTGCCATTGGCTACTGGCAATCAAATCCTAAGGGGGGGAGGGGTTGGGGGAGGGGCCAAGCCGCGCCGTGTGTTTCAAAGGACACATAGCCCACGGGAGTGAGGCCGCACCAGTGCACCTATAGCAAACAGCTTGCTATGACGGGAATGTGGAAGGGAGGAAATGCAAGGAGCGCCAGTAGGAGACCCCAGAAGAGGAGGTTTTGGGCTGCTCTGTGCAAAACCATTGCACAGATCATAAGTATGACATGTTGATTATTTTTTTAAAATGAATCTTTAGTCCCCATGCACACAAGACATTTTTACAGCTGCCTATACCAGCATCAGAGGTTTTTTTTGCAGCCCAAAAACGCCTCTCCATGTTATTCTATAGTCTCATGCACACAGGCTTTTAGGAGCTGTAAGTGGCATAGGCATTTTCAAGCTGCAAAAAAACCCCGTTCTGAGGATCGGCGTTGCAGCTGTTAAAAGGTCTGACACTGCTAATGGCTGTTAAACGTGGCGTTAAGCCACGTCAAGCGTTTATTTTATTTTTTTGACATGTCAAAATCAATGGCTCCCTATGAGAGCTTATTGATTTAAATAAAGTTGCATCCAAGTCGGATCATGATGATCCGACTAGTGGTGCGACTTGTGCTCTGAGGATCTTGAAGGGGAACCCCACGCAATTTTTTTTGTTTACGTTTGGGGTTCCCCCAAGACCAAACCAGACCCTTAGGTCTGGTATTGATTTTGAGGGGAACCCCCACGCCCAAAAAAAAAAATGACGTGGGGTCCTCCCCAAAATCCATATCAGACCCTTATTGGAGCATGCAGCCCGGCAGATCAGGAAAGGGGGGGGACCGATCGAACACCCCCTTCTGGACCATACCAGGCCCTCAACATGGGGGGGGTACTTTGGGGCAGGAAGGGGGCCTCTACCCCACAACCCCAGGCGGTGGTTGGGGGGGTCTGTGGGCAGGGGGCTTATCAGAATCTGGAAGCCCACTTTAACAAGGCCCCCCCACTAATATTTTTTTTAAAGGATATTTAGGCCCAAACCTATTTTATGTAGTATCTCTCTCTCAATAATCCCATCTGTCCTCTTTAAAATGCTTTATCTGTGTCAAACAATGTTAGGCATGCAGGGATCTTTTGTCTCTGGATATTCCATAATTGATATATGGCAGCTTTGAGGGTATTGTCTTGGGCTTCACTGCTTATGGTAAATTATACTTGGTCCAAATAAATACCATCTGAAATTAAGGTTTAGAGCTTATTTGCCAAGTTTTTATATATACAAATGACGATATTAGTGAAGGAGATAGGGCAGTAGCTACGACATATGGCAGTATCTTTGCTTGGTTTTGGTAGGACCACAATCTACTGCCATGCACTATAGGTTTGATCACTTCATGTACAAATCACAGTCAATGTAATTAGTACATGATAAAACACATACTGTATATTTACATTGCACGATCTGGAACAGAAAATAATAGTGCTGAGGAGCTACCACTAAATGTACATTTAATACAGGAATCTATGAGAAGACAAAAATAAAAATAAAATGGGCATGTTTACATTTAATGAAAGCTAGCACCAAAGCATATTATTTTTCATGAATTTATCCAATATTGTACAAAAACAGCAGTGAAGTGGAAAAATGTTGAAATGCTGGTGTTTATATTAAAGGTAAAACCTTGATCAATAATTAGTCTTTGCGTAAAATTCCTCAAATATTTAATTCTTAAGATGCCTACAACAATAGATTTTGTCTACAGAACAAGTGTTACCAGTAACAATGGGCATACAAGTGTGCGAACTTGAATTGGATGCAGTTTTATGTTTTGGCTATGGAGAGGGGAGGAGAAGTGCTGGGATGTAAGCTGTTTCTTTGCTGAAATAGTGATCAGTTGTTACACCAATTAGGCTTGGGCAGGAAGATAAAAGCCAACACCCTTCCACAATCTGTAAACAGCTGGATTAAAGCGGAGTTCCACCCAAAAGTGCAACTTCCGCTCTAAGTACTCCTCGCCCCCTGACATGCCACAATTGGCATGTCATTTTTTGGGGGGGGGGGGGGGGCTGGGTACCTGGTTTTGAATGGGACTTCCTGTCCCACTTCCTCCTTCCGACTTCTGGTCGCCTAGGTGACTCCTCCTCTCCCTCTAGGTGGCCCTTCCCTCCTGGAAATCTTCTGGGACACGTCACAGGTCCCAGGAGATTGCCTGGCTATTGACAGAGCGCAGCTCAAATCGCGTATGCGCAATGCGCGCCCAGCTGGGAAGGCGCAAACTGTCACAGCTAGGCGCCCACACTTACAATGTTGGCCCAGCGAAGAGGAAAGGGGGAGAGAATGGAGGCTTTGGGCAGCTGCATTGCAGGATCGTGGGACAGGTGAGTGGCTGTTTATTAAAAGTCAGCAGCTATACTTTATGTAGCTGCTGACTTTTAATAAAGCGGTGTTCCGCTGGTTGTTGAGTTTAAGTACATTTTCCCTCATGCCTATATGTACAGTAACTTTTGAAGAACAATTCCAGGAATCAGCATGTTATACATTGGTCCGTTTCATTGGTCCAACTTGGAGAAGACAACTATGTTTTTACCATACCAGCCTGATGCCACTGGAAGCTGGAAATCACCGGAGTAGACACTGCTCCACTTGCTCCTGGACCCTGCACTGAGTGGCCAGCCTGATGCATTGTGAATACAGGAGGTTGGACGCTCAGCATTGGCGTCATTCAGAGAATGCTTTGCTTTTTCTGAATGCCTGAAAACCCTTCCTCTGATTGGACAAGGTGGAGAGCATGACGTCACTGCCCTGCCTTTCCACCTCTTCCAGTCAGAGAATACTTTGAAATAATTCATAGCAAAGCATTCTCTTTAACCACTTCAATACCAGGCACTTAGACACCTTCCCACCCAGGCCAATTTTCAGCTTTCAGCGCTGTCGCAATTTGAATGACAATTGCGCGGTCATGCTACACTGTACCCAAACAAATTTTTTATCATTTTGTTCCCACAAATAGAGCTTTCTTTTGGTGGTATTTGATCACCTCTGCGGTTTTTATTTTTTGCGCAACAAATAAAAAAAGACCGAAAATTTTGAAAAAAAACAATTTTTTATTTGTTTCTGTTAAAACTTTTTGTAAATAAGTACGTTTTCTTCTTCAATGACGGGCACTGATACGGCGGCACTGATGGGCACCGATGAGGTGGCACCAATGAGGTGGCACTGATGAGGTGGCACTGACGGGCACTGATGATGGGCACTGATAGGCGGCACTGATGGGCACTGATGGGCACTGATAGGTGGCACTGGTATGCGGCACTGATGGGCACTCATAGGTGGCACCGATGGGCACTTATAGGCGGCACTGATGGGCACTCATAGGTGGCATTGATGGGCACTCATAGGTGGCATTGATGGTTACTTATGGGTGGCACTGATAGTTGGTACAGATGGGCACAGATGGGCACTAATAGATGGGCACTGATGGGCACTGACAGGTGGCACGAATGGACACTGATGGGTGGCACTGATGACACTGCTTGTTTGCAGTGATGCCCCTAAGGGTGGCATTGCTGGGCATCACTGCAACATAATGGTGCCAATCAGTGCCCATTTGTGGGCACTGATTGGCACAGATTTGGCACACTGGGCACATGTGTATGGCCATGGGGTACATACCTGGCCATCCACATGTTGCCCCTTCCCTGGTGGTCCTAGTGGCGATCCCTGGTGGTCCAGTGTGGTGATCTGCAGGGGGGCTGCGCTGATAAACAATCAGCGCAGACCCCCCCTGCCAGGAGATCCGCCGATCGGCTCTCCTCTACTCGCGTCTGTCAGACGCGAGTGAGGAAGAGCCGATTAACGTCTCTTCCTATTGACAGCGTGATCAGCCGTGATTGGACAGGGCTGATCACGTGGTAAAGATCCTCCGCCGGAGGCTCTTTACCAAGATCGGTGTAGCGGTGTGTCAGACTGACACACCGATCCACCGATCGGCGCGATGCACGCCCCCGGGGGCGCGCTGCGGCATGTTATCCTGCTGGACGTCATATGACGCCCAGTCAGGATAACAGAACCACTTCCCGGACGTCAATCCGCTATAGGGCGGGCGGGAAGTGGTTAAAGAGGCCTGTCTCGAGCACCCAACCGCCTGTGCTCACAATGCAGGTGAGCAAGCTGGACCAGCGTAACTATGTATAACATGTCAATGCCTGGCATTATTCTTTAAACATAGATAATTTGTCAGTTTGCTAGTAGGATCTTCTATGAGATGTTAGCCTCATAGTTTCATAGTTAGCTTTTAGTAAAATAGTACAAAAAATATATATAAATTCCTGATTTGTTCTGGACCCTGAGTACCAGTTTTAAAGATAATTGTTAAGCCATTTTTTAATACATTTTCTGGTTCTGTAAAATTATTATGCTATAAGAGCTGTGTGTGTCTGAATTCTATAGCAGAAATTACTCTTTTTTTTTGCCTGGGCACAGGATTATAAACCTTCTGCATTCCGCTCCCACAATAGTGCTCAGGATTAAAATTACTAGCATTTTTATAACAGCATTGTTCCCAGAACAAAAAAAGACAGGTGCAGAATATCCCTTTCCCCTGTGATCCACTCATCCAAGCACTAAGTAATGTTCCTCTCTCAAACTCTTTGGCATTCAGTGAATTTGTAGGGGTGTCATGATTTCATAATGTTGTCACTCTGTGGAAACTAGGGTCTTGAATTAAAAATGTTGACAGGGCTCACACTGTTCAGACTGGCCTAACAGATCCTCCAGCACAGACATAACAGAGGTGAGTGCTCAGATACTACTGCCTTTGTTAGACTGGATACATGAGACCTGGACACACACACAAGCAGATCTTTTATCTATTAGTTGATAAGTCTATAAAACGCATTTAAGTTTTTTTAAATATTTATATTACAAAATATTTTAGAAAAAGATAGGATTCTTCCTGATCACAATTACCTGTGCATGGTTTATACATTATCAGATAATTTCTTATTCTTTGCATTGCATTGCAAAAACAGATATCAGTGCCATGTTATGCTGATCACAGACTTATTCATTTTTAGATGATATGTCAAAGTTCAAATTGTGTCAGAATTTATGTGAGAATATGTAAGTGTATGTTAAGGCATTTTTTAATATTTAAAAAACAAAACAAAAAAAACTTTATTTTCTTTGTGTCTGTGCCCCCATTGAGGGGATTTACCTCTCTATTTGTCCTAGTGACTACTGTAACCAAGACAGAAAGTGCAGGGAAATTCAGATTTTATATGTCACTCAGGCAAGAGCACATGCAGTACTGGGGACACCTGTCTCTTTAACTGCACTCTGACAACAGTTTCATTCAATTTGTAAAGATTTCGTATTAGGTCTTCAGGACAGGAATGAAAGGAAAAAACTCTCCAGCGGAGGACATATATTAATTACCTGGGTTTTACCATGCACTACTCTATACAAAACTAAAATGAATGCTTTGGCTTTACATTCATTTCATTGACACACAGTACTTGTATTAAAGATTTAATTTTCACCATTTTATAGTAAAAAAAAAGAACTAATGTATTTAATTTCTAGAATTAAACTTCTCATTGCTTTACAAGTACTCCAGGTAAAATGCAGTCAAAAGATGAAAGCAACAAAAGCAGATTAAAGTAGAGAAAATAGTCAGGAAAAGCTTTAAATAGCAGGAAATTTAAAAGTGGAAATTCTAGAGACAAAAACAAAGTGCCACAATTCAATGTTAATACTTTATAACTAGGCTCCCTAGTATTGAATAAGGCTAATCTGCAGTTTATTGAGCAGCTAAAATGATCTAACAATGGAAATGTAAGGAGATATGACATCTCTCTACCTAAAGGGTAGGTTCACATGTATGCGAATTTGATGCTTTTTTAACCGTATCCTATTCGCATGACATGTGAAAGAACATTGGCAGCTCTGGGTATATGCACAATAGAAAGCAGAGTGTGGGTTCAGTACAAATTGGAAAAGAGTGCTGTCAGTTTTCTGAGCAGTGCAGTCCGGCTCAGGTGCAAGTCAGGCTCCTTTGGGAACGCTTCTGAATTGCACATCATTCAGTTGTGAACAGGAAAAAATCTTGACCTGATCCTGATGCAAACCTGACCTGATCCTGGTCAAAAACTGACCTGAAACGATGAACAACTACTTTGTCAATTAGCTGTGAAAACGGAGCTTCAATTTGCACTACACATGAACCCAGCCTAAAAAAAGAGGATTTCACTAAACAGGGAAAAAGAGCATGTTCAGAGACCAATGGAATATCGGATCTGTAACTACTGTTAGACTTTCTGCATTCATTTTATTTAAATGCAGGAAAAAGTCATCTGGGGGGAAACCAATCTGGAGAATCTAATCTACCCTTGAACACACAGAATTCTATTTTCTCTAAATGCAATTAAAATAAATGCACTTAAACGCAAGTACCATTTAAAATGAGTACAGGCAGTACCATATGTTTAGAAATGTCTTATAACACATGTATGTCATTGCCTGTGTGAGTGAGGCCGTAGGAAAAATGATGTCGATTTTATTTCTGTTTTCACTTGGATACAATAAAAAGTACAGTTGGAAGAGTCCTCAAAGCTGGCAATTTACATGTGGTAATTTGATAGTGTGATCAAAATTTCAACACAGTTTTTTTGTCAAAATGGCAAAGCAATCAAAACATAAAATAGTGGTTATGATTGTCCACAAGGTAATAAAACTGAAATGGCCCCGATCAAACCTGGTAGAAAAATGCTAATTTTTTCAATTAAATTGCCAGAACATTTTCTGTTTTCGATTTGATCTTTTAATACACTGTTGAAACTGTCAATTTATAGCTTGATTTTCAATTTACACAATTGACTAAATTCTGGTGGTCAATTGAACTCATTGATGGTCATAAATTGTGTGGTTTTCAGCAATTACTTTTGGTGGTATTTACAATATCTGGTTGATGAAAAGTAGTTCAAACTGACTGAGAATCGCCATGCTTTTGGCCATCTTAAAATGTATGTGTAGCCAAAGGGTTAAACTCTCTACTAGGTTATTTTTTGCTCTCTGTACCCTTCCATGGAGATAACCTCTCACTTCTTATCTTGGAAACACAACAGGAAGTTAAAGGAAAATCTCAACTGAGGGAAACTTATGCCGCGTACACACGGTCGGACTTTCTGTCCTACTTGGTCCGGCACACTTTCCGACGGACTTTGTCCGCCAGGTGCGCCGGACTTTAAAACGGACGGACTTGCCCACACACGCCGGGACTTTCCGGCGGGCTAAGTCCGCCCGTCTTTCCGACGGACTTTCGGCCAAGTCCGTTCATTTTGAACGTGACTCAGGTGCGACGGGACTAGCAAAGGATGTCAATCTTGCCGCTTTTATCGGCGAGATTGACACCTTGCGAGCCCCGTCGCGGGGCATACCAGGCCCTTAGGTCTGGTATGGATTATAAAGGGAACCCCGCTACGCCGAAAAAACGGCGTGGGGTCCCCCTAAAATCCATACCAGACCCCGATCCGAGCACGCAGCCTGGCCGGTCAGGAAAGGGGGTGGGGACGAGCGAGCGCCCCCCCCCCCTCCTGAACCGTACCAGGCCGCATGCCCTCAACATGGGGGGTGGGTGCTTTGGGGGAGGGGGGCGCCTTACGGTGCCCCCCCACCACAAAGCACCTTGTCCCCATGTTGATGAGGACAAGGGCCTCTTCCCGACAACCCTGGCCGTTGGTTGTCGGGGTCTGCGGGCGGGGGCTTATCGGAATCTGGGAGCCCCCTTTAATAAGGGGGCCCCCAGATCCCGGCCCCCCACCCTATGTAAATGAGTATGGGGTACATGGTACCCCTACCCATTTACCTAGGAAAAAAGTGTAAGTAATAAAACACACTACACAGGTTTTTAAAATATTTTATTAAACAGCTCCGGGGGGGGGGGATCTTCCTCCGGCTTCGGGGGTCTTCTTCCGGCTTCGGGGGTCCCTCCGCTTCATCTTCTCCCGGCGTCCGGTTGGTTCTTCTCCGCTCTCCGGCCTCTTCTCCCGGTGTCCCAGGTCTTCGGCCGGCCCCTCCGCCGTCTTCATGTAGCTCTATTGCCAGCGGAGGTCCGGACTTCTGGGCTTCTTGTCTTCTCTTCTGTTCTCTTCCCCCAGATGTTGACACGACGCTCTCTCCGGCTGGACTGGTCTCTGAGGGCTGCGTTGTGACTTATATAGGCGGAGACCCCGCCCCCTTTTGATGTCACAGTCCCTGGGCATGCTGGGACTGTGACGTTTTAGGGGCGTGGTCGACCCCAAAATGAAAAAAAAAATTGCGTGTGGGTCCCCCCAAGATCCATACCAGACCCTTATCCTAGAATGCAACCTAGCATTCAGGCTGCAGGAAAAGGGGGGGACAAGAGAGCGCCCCCCTCCTTAACCATACCAGGCCACATGCCCTCAACATGGGGAGGGTGCTTTGGGGTCCCCTCAAAATCACCTTGTCCCCATGTTGATGGGGACAAGGGCCTCATCCCCACAACCCTTGCCGGTGGTCGTGGGGGTCTGCGAGCAGGGGGCTTATCGGAATCTGCAAGCGCCCTTTAACAAGATTTCCCAGATCCCGCCCCCCATGTGAATTTGTATGGGGTACATTGTACCCATACCCATTCACCAAAAAAGTTGTCCAAAAAGTAAAAACGACAATTCATTTATTAAAGAAAAAAAAGTGTCCCGTGATGTCCATCCATCTTCAATCACAGCGCAGACGGACCCAAAAAACAGAAAAAAAATACTCTGCCTCCATGGGAGGCGTCCCGCCGACTGCTGTTTTTTCGCTGTGACAGCTCTTATATAGGCAAGGACGGGGCCACCCGCTGAGGTAACCAGATGACTCCTCCCCCTCTGACGGCACATGATGTCAGAAGGGGTGGGGCCACTCAGTTAAGTCACCGGGTGGCCCCACCCTTGCCTATATACCAGCCGTCAAGACCAAGAGGCAGCAGGGCGCCTCCCATCGAGGCGGACGTTTTTTCTTCTATTTTTCGGGTCCGTTGGCACCATGAAGATGGATGGACATTGACAGACTTTTTTTTTTTTAATATAGAACTTGTCAAAACTGTGTATTGTGGTTTTTACTTTATGAGACTTTTTTTGGTGAATGGGTAGGGGTACAATGTACCCCATAGCACATAGGGGGCGAGATCTGGGGGCCCCACAACCGCAAGGCAAGGGTTGTGGGGATGAAGCCCTTGTCCCCATCAACATGGGGACAAGGTGCTTTGGGGGGGATCCCACGCCAATTTTTTAAAAATTTTGGTGTGGAGTTCCCCTTAAAATCTATGCCAGACCCAAAGGGCCTGGTATGGAAGGGGGGGGGGGGGAACCCATGCCGTTTTTTTTCTTCAAAAGTATTCACTCGTGTTTTGTTGCCTCACAACCTGGAATTAACATGGATTGTTTGAGGATTTGCATCATTTAATTTACAGAACATGCCCACAACTTTAAAGATGTTTTTTTTTTTATTGTGAAGCAAACAACAAATAGGAGAAAATAACAGAAAAAGTCAATGTGCATAACTATTCACCCACCTAAAGTCAATATTTTGTAGAGCCACCTTTTGCGGCTGTCACAGCTCGAAGTCGCTTTGGATAAGTCTCTATGAGCTTGCTACATCCTACCACTGGGATTTTTGCCCATTCCTCTGCAAAACTGCTCCATCTCCTTCAAGTTGGATGGTTTGCACTTGTGAACAGAAATCTTTAAGTCTAACCACAGATTTTCTTTTGGATTGAGGTCTGGGCTTTGACTAGGCCATTCGAACACATTTACATGTTTCCCCTTAAACTACTCAAGGGTTGCTTTAGCAGTGTGCTTGGGGTCATTGTCCTGCTGCAAGGTGAACCTCCATCCTAGCCTCAAATCACACACAGAGTGGTACAGGTTTTGCTCAAGAATATCCCTGTATTTAGCACCATCCATCTTTCCCCCAACTCTGACCAGTTTCCCAGTCCCAACTGCTGAAAAACATCCCCACAGCATGATGCTGCCACCACCATGTTTCACTGTGGGGATGGTGTTCTTTGGGTGATGTGATGTGTTGGGTTTGCGTCAGACATAGCGTTTTCTTTGATGACCAAAAAGTAAAATTTTATCCCCACAGACCAGAGAACCTTCCTCCATACATTTTGGGATTCTCCCACATGCCTTTTCACTAACTCAAAACGTGACATTTTGTTAAACAGGGGCAGAAAAATTGGGCCTTGGGTGGTGGTGCCAGAACATGGTAACCCCTCACAGTTACTCTTGTTTAGTGCAGAAAAAGGGCCCTGCTGTTAAATATTATTTAGAAAATTGTAATTACATGCCCCTGGTAAGGGGCAGAAAAAGTGGGCCTTGGGAGTTGTTGGTGCCCTAAACCAAAGATATTGTTGGAAGCTAGCATCATCAAGATTCGGGAGGAATAGGATAGGCAGCATCTTCAAGGGATCCCAGATCCATAGCAAATTCAATCAGTTACATCAGCATCAGGTGCTTGATAGCTGCTGATCCAGGACTGATTCATTTTTATAAATGTGAGCCTATCAACGGAGTCTGTGGACAGGTGCACTCTTTGATCCGTTACAAAAACCCTCCAGCAGCACTGAATGTGCGTTCAGAAAGTACGCTGGATGCAGGACAGGCCAGTAGCTCGATTGCATATTGAGCATGTTCTGGCCAGTGGTCCATCCTCAGGACCCTGTAACCCAGTGGATGCTCTGTTGGAAAGGTCTCTAAGTTTGCTCTTGCCCCTAGATATTCCTGCACCATATAATACAGACGCTGGCGATGGTTGCTTGAACCTATCAGACCTTGGCACTGAGGACTGAAAAATCGTTTAAAGGCATCGGTCAGCCGGCCACCTTCTCAACCGTTCTTCCTCTGACCGAATGAAGCCTCAGAAATACGCTGTTCAGCACCAGGAAATGATAACCTCCCAGGGTCTGGAAAGGCGTTACACAAACTTTTCTTCAAGGTCAGATGAAGATGTTTTATTCTCTGCTCCCTCTGCAAAGGCAGGATGAGTCCTGCAACTTTACCCTTGCAACGTGGATCAAGAAGGGTTGCCAGCCACTAATGATCCCTCTCCTTGATACCACGAATCCTAGGGTCCTTTCGCAGGCTTCGCAGAATCAGGGTGGCCATGCACCGTAAGTTTGCAGAGGCATTCGATTCTGGGTCACTAAGGATTTCATTAGCCTTGAGAAGCCTTGAGAAGAAAGGAAGTCCTCCTCTTCCTCCTGCTGTTTTGCCTCAAGTGCCTTGTCCATGATTCCACGAAGAGTGTGCTCCAGCAGGAAGACTAGAGGGACAGTGTCACTAATGTATGCATTGTCGCTGCTCACCATCCTTGTGGTCTCCTCAAATGGTGGCAGGACAGTGCATGCATCCTTGATCAGTTTCCATCAGTGGCATGGTGAAAAGAACCTAAGCTCCCCTGACCCTGTCCTGGTGCAATACTCGCACAGGTACTCATTGATGGCCCTCTGCTGCATGTGCAGCCGCTGCAGCATTGCTAACGTTGAGTTCCACCTGGTGGGCATGTCACAAATGAGGCAGTTGGTGGGCAGGTTGCATTTTCTTTGAATGTCAGCCAGCCAAGCACTGGCATTGTATGATTGTCGGAAATGACCACAGACTTTTCTGGCCTGACTCAGGTGATCTTGTAAGCCTGGGTACATGGTCAAGAAATGCAAAAGAGGCCATAGAGGAAGAAGAAGAGGAGGGGGTGGAGCAGAGAGCTGTGGCACTAGCTTTTTGGAGGCGTGGGGGTAGAACAAGCTCCAACAACACTGAAACCTGTCCTGCATCCTTCCCAGCTGCCAGCGGAGATACCCAGTGTGCCGTGAAGGAAAGGTAACATCCCTGACCATGTTTGCTGGACCATGAGTCAGCGGTAATATGAACCTTACTGCTGACTGCCCTGTCCAACGAGGCCAAAACATTGCCTTCCACATACTGGTAGAAAGCCAGAATCGCCTTACGTGAAAATAAATGGCGTTTTGGAACCTGCCACTGTGGTACAGCACATTCCACAAATTCATGAAAAGGGCAGAGTCTACCAGCTGAAAAGGCAGCAGTTGCAGTGCTAGCAATTTGGCCAAGCTAGCATTTAGACGTTGAGCATGTGGATGGCTGGGCCAGAATTTCTTTTTACGGTTAAGCAACTGGGGTAGGGAAATTTGCCTGCTGAAATCAACTGTTGGTGTACTGCTAGCAGATTGGCTGCAAGTACTTGTGACACCTATTGATATACCTTCATTCCTCTCAGTGCAGGTTTTTTAAAGGACTGGATGTATAGTAGGGTTTGAGATCCCAGATGAGGCGCAAGGTGAAGTCCACCTTTTCCTATGATGTGGGTCTTTTAGGTGCTGTTGCCAACAGACGGCATTGCAGGTCATCATATGTCTGGTCAAGCAAGTGGTGCCCAAGCGCCTGCTGTTCTCGCACCTCTTGATCCGCTTCAGACACAGGTTGTAAACAGCAACGGTGCGATCTGCTGCACATGTTTCAAAAAAGGCCCATACCAAGGAACTTTTAAAAGTCAGCGGGGAGTCAGCAGCGCCCTGCACCTGCGGAGTTCTGCGGTATTATGCAATAGGGTGGCTGCCCTTAAAATGCCCCTGGAGGACATCCTGCCTCATTGGAGTTGTGCCTCCTCCTCACTCACTTTCCTCGTCTCTTCTCTCAGGCACCCAAGTACGGTCAGTGAACTCATCATCCCCTCCCTCCTCGTCACTGGAGCAATCTTGGCAGTATGCTGCAGCTGGGGGAACATGACTGTCAGTTTCTTGTCCTTCTGTGGCACCCCCTCTCTCTAGGCTCATGTTACTCCCTTCCTCAACCTGTGAACCAACATCGGAGCCTTCAAATTGCTACACATCCTCCAGCAGCATGTAACCGACACTGTGGTCAAATAATTCTGGGGACTCCTCTATGCATGATGGTGGGGCTACAGAAGGGATAACTGTGGACAAGGAGCTGGTGGAATAGGCCGCTTTGGCAGCTGCTTTGGAAGGCAAACTACTCTGAGCCTGGGTGATCGTTATCCACTCCACCAACTCTTCTGCATGTTGTGGCTCAATAACAGGGACAGCAGCAGATAAAAAGGACACGCGTGCCCCACGGCCACCTGTAGAGAATGCACCATGTTCATGACCACCACTGTTGACTGTAGACACAGAGGCTGCTTGTCCTCTTTTAGTGGCCTGTGAGCGTCTGCCTCTCCTTGGTGGCCATCCGGACAAGACAGGTTTTTTTTGTAACAGCACACTACACTGTATTATATACTGTGTACACCGCCTGCACTGTATTAGAAACTCTACACCGGCTGCACTGTATTATATACTGTGTACACCACCAGAAGTGTATTAGAAACCGTACACACTGTATTATATACTGTGTACAGCGACTGCACTGTATTAGAAACTGTACACCGGCTGCACTGTATTATATACTGTGTACACCGCCTGAAGTGTATTAAAAACATATATATATATAAATACTACTAGACTGACTGTGTGTATATGTATATGTATATGTATATATATATATATATATATATATATATATATATATATATATATATATATATATATATATATATATATATATAAAATACACTGCCACTAACAAAATAACCTGCCTGCCTAATCTAACTCAAGCTATCTCTCCATCCATGCCAACAACACTACATGCAGACGCTATGTAGCAGCCTTATATAGTGTGGTGCGTGGACTTAGTCCCCCTGAGCCATGATTGGCCAAAGGCACCCTGTGGCGTTCAGATTTCCACGGCGCTCTAATTTTCCACGATCGCCCCATAATGTTCACTGTTCAGTGAACGGACAAACACCTGATGTTCGGGTCCAACTTACGTTCGACTCGAACATCTAGCTCATCCCTATTAGAGACCTTGTGCTCCTCCACCTTCCATTTGAGGATGCCCAACATATGCTCAATAAGGTTTAGGTTCGGAGACATGCTTGGCCAGTCCATCACCTTTACCCTCAGCTTCTTTAGCAAGGCAGTGGTCGTCTTGGAGGTATGTTTGGGATTGTTATGTTGGAATACTACCCTGCGGCCCAGTCTCCGAAGGGAGGGGATCATGCTCTGCTTTAGTATGTCACAGTACATGTTGACATTCATGGTTCCCTCAATGAACTGTAGCTCCCCAGTGCCGGCAGCTCTCATGCAGCTCCAGACCATGACACTGGCACCACCATGCTTGACTGTAGGTAAGACACACTTGTCTTTGTACTCCTCACCTGGTTGCCACCACACCACACATGCTTGACACCATCTGAACCAAATAAGTTTATCTTGGTCTCATCAGACCACAGGACATGGTTCCAGTAATCCATGACCTTAGTCTGCTTGTCTTTAGCAAACTGTTTGCGGGCCTTTTTGTGCATCATCTTTAGAAGACATGCTGACGTCACTGCGTATTGTCCCACTCTGTATTGCACGGGTGTGTGTTGTTCTTTTTCTATTTTTTAAACTTGCCAGCCGGCTTTTACTGTGCGCTAGTCTATAGCGCTTTTTACTTGTATTGACTGACACTGATCAGTTTTTTTTATATACCATTAAACCATCGGATTTTACCTTTGGCGGTACCCTCTTGTTTTTTTTTCCACAGTCATTCATATGTGATTGGTTTTCCACCTTCACTATTTTCCATCTGCTGGACTGAGTGCCGCATGACCAACGAGTGAGTGTGTCAGCTGATATTAACCTACCGTGATCACTGGATCTTCCAAGCTGGGACACCAGGAGAATGCCTGGTCTGTGAATCGTTCCTAAGTGGTCGTTTACAGCAGCAGGAGATCTCCATTACAGAGGCGGCTCTCTAATTAGGCAAACTAGGCGACCACCTAAGGCCCCGCACTTACAGGGGCCTCGTGGCCGCCTAATTTGCCTGTGCTCGATCACTAAAGGCGTGCGGGCAGCCATAGGGCACACCGGAAGTCCATGCAGGGCCCTAAGGCAGCTGAGCTGATCCTTCAGCCCGCGCCGCTCACCTGGCCTCTCTGCGTCTGGCCGGCTGCCTATTCGGGTCAGGAGTCGGGCCAGGCTGCGGAAACTATCCAGCTGAGCTGCTCTATGACTGTCTCTGTCTATGAAGGGGAAGAAGGAGCTCTGGTGGATGGATCGCATCCCAGCACTTGCTGCAGCCTGGCCGACCGCCCAGAGAGAAAGTAAGTGCCCGGGTGTTGTGCCGAGGCTGGCCGTGCAGCCCTCCTGTGTGCCTGGATAGGAGGAGCGGCGCGGGAGCAGTGGGGGGGGACTGGACAGCACAGTGGGGGGAGCATGGGGGAGCCAGGGAGCATTGGGGGGTAGGGTGGGCAGGGAGAACTGGGAGGAACCAGGGAGCACGGGGGCAGTAAAAGAAGTTAGATAGGAGGAGCAGCAGGGACAGCTGCATATGGAAGAATTGATCTTCCATATTCCTTCTGCAGCCGCTGAATGCCTGCTTCTTCTGCGGGCATTCAGCCCCCATGCTCCCCCCATTGTGCTGTCCAGTCCCCCCCCCCACTGCTCCCCAGCTCCCCCCAGTGCTCTGTGCTCCCTGGCTCCCCCACAGTGCTCTCCCACCACAGTGATCTCTGATCCCCTCTGTGCTCCCTGGCTCCCCCCATGCTCCTCCCCCCCCACTGTGCTGTCCAGTTCCCCCCCACTGCTCTCCAGCTCCCCCCAGTGCTCTGTGCTCCCTGGCTCCCCCACAGTGCTCTCCCCCCACAGTGCTCTCTGGTCCTCCCTGGCTCCTTCATACTCTCCCCCCCAGTGCTCTCCGACCCCAGTGCTCCCTGGCTTCCCCCCAACAGCGCTCTCCAGCTCCCCAGAGCTCTCTGCTACCCCTGTACTCCCTAGCCCCTCACAGTTCTACCTGCCCCCCAGTGCTCTCTGCCCCCTGTGCTGTCCAGTTCCCCCCCAGTGCTCTCCACCCCCGTGCTCCCTGGCTTCCCCTGTGCTTTCTACTCCACCCTGTGCTCTCCAGCTCCCCCCACAAGGCTCTTCAGCTCCCCCGTGCTTTCTGCCTCCCTGTGCTTTCCGGACCCCACTTTTCTCCCTGGCTCCCCCCATACAGTGCTTTCCAACTCCCCCCACCCCCCTGTGCTCCTTGGCTCCCCCCCATGCTCTCCACCACACTGTGCTATCCAGCTCCCCCGGTGCTCTCCACCCCCCACCCTCCCTGTGCTCTTCTGCCCCTTCCCCAGTACCCTCTGGCCCCTGTGCTCTCCACCACCCCCCGTGTTCTCTGCCCCCGCCAGGCTCTCCGCTCCCACCAGTGCGCCCCCCTAGTGCTCTCCAGCTCCCCCAGGGCTCTCCACTCCCCCAGTGCTCTTGCCCCCCACACTCTTGCCCCCCCCCCCTCTGCTGCTCTCAGCCTCACTCCCGTGTTCTCCGCCACCCCTGTTCTCTTTTCTGGCCCCCTCACCCCCCGGCAGCTCTGCTAGGTTCCCCCCTCCTTTCCCTCCGGCTGCTGCAGGGGATCTCTCAGCCTGGAGAGCAGGGAAGGGACCGCTCAGTCTATTTTTTTGTCCCAGTCCGGGCCTGGCGGGCAAGGTGAGCAGCGAGGCTGGCAAGGATCAGTAGTTCTGGAGGGAGAAGAGCTCTAAAGACCTGCCAGGACTGGTAAACAAGCTGACTGGGGCCGGAAAACAAGGACGGGTGGAAGGTACAGGTGACCAGGGACCACTCCATCTCACAGCAAACAGATCCTCTGGAAGGAGCAGGACACTGTCCCCACCCAGAATGAGAATGGACTCTGCCTGCTGCTGGCCATCATGAACATCCTGCTGGCAGGTGGAAGGTACCGTACCAAGTATTACACACAGCCTCCCACAGACAGGCACTGCAGACTGGGACAGGGCTATGGATCTCTCTCTCACCCCCTCTCTCTCTCTCCCCCCATCTCTTTCTCACCTCCCCCCTCTCTCTCTCCCCTCCCTCTCTCTCCCCCTCTAAATCCCCTCTCCCTCACTCTCTCCCCCCTCCCTCTCCCCCCATCCCTCTCTCCCCCCTTTCTCTCTCCCCCTCCCTCTCTCTCTCTCTCTCTCTCTCTCCCCTCTCTCTCTGCCCTCTCTCTCTCTCCGCTCCCCCCCCTTCCTCTCTCTCTCTCCCTCCCTCTCCCTCCCTCGCTCTTCCCCTCCCTCCCCTCTTCTCTCCCTCTCCACTGGGATTCCCCCACTCTCCTTCCTCTAGGGATGTGGAATGATTCAGTGACACCCCCTTCCCATTCTCCCAAGGCACAGAGGAAAATCCTAGAGGGGTTGTCACCTTGCTGGGTCCCAGATGTTGTATTGGCTGCATATGTCTGATGTGTGAGGAGGGTGCCCTGGAAGTGGTGCTGATCGCCTGTGTGCTAGATCCATGCATCTTTCTGCAGCCATTTTTACTTTCTTGAATTCTTTTATCCATTATGGACGTGAGTGAGGCCTCGTGTCTAAATTTTGCCTAAGGCCTCACAAAGCCTAGAGCCGCCTCTGCTCCATTACCCAGGATTGGGTGACAAGCCTATCATATTGGCTATCTAGTAAGCCTGCATTCTTTAAGGTGGTGGAATCACACAGTCTTTTATCCCATGAAGATTTGTCACAGGGTGTTGCAACTTTACCATCGAGCTGATTTCAACTGTCACAGACTTTTTGTTTATCGTGTTTGTGCACATTTATTTTGAGCATTTAGCATCATAGACTTTGGGTCCGGAGGGTTTATTCACATTATGAGTATTTTGGTGTTAAACACATACATATATGTTCTATTTACTTTGTAGAATTTATTCGTTTGAATTATTTTTGGTTTTTATATCACCATTTTTTACATAATTTTGGTGTTTATAGCACATTTTTTTGTTTTACCATAGCGCAGCTCCCTTTGTTCCATTGTTTCGTTTGTGTTGTATATCACTTTGAGTTCCAGCTTTAGCATTTTATTTAATAGCGCAGTTCTTTTTTTGCCATCTTTAGAAGAGGCTTCCTTCTGGGACGACAGCCATGCAAACTAATTTGATGCAGTGTGCGGCGTGTGGTCTGAGCACTGACAGGCTGATCCCCAGGGCCGGACTTTCCATAGGGCTTGACTGGGCTTAAGCCCATGGGCCCCGCCTAATAGGGGGCCCCACGGGCCCGCCTGTTTCCGTTTTAAATACTGTGTCCCAGTGTCCATATCTTCTTTACACTAGGCATGCGCGCTATAGCCGAAAGACAGCTACAGCGCAGACGCCAATTGACGGGAGGGCATCCCTGGACGTCCTCCTGTTTACTTCCCCAATGTGCATCGGGGAAGTTCTGTGTTGGCCGTGTCCCTTGGACACAGCCAATCACAGATCATGCTAAATGGCCAATCACAGCGGCCATTTAGCACTCGATCTGAGTGTTCAATGAGAGATGATCTCATTTGAGATCATCTCTCATCGCCGGCTCTTCCTCCTCACACAGAGACAGAGTGTGAGGAGGGAGAGCAAATGGCTGCAGCTTGCGAGTAAAAAAAAGGGGGAAAACAAAGTGCTCACAGTGCCATCTGTCCCCAGTGCCACCTGTCAGTGCCATCTGTCTCCAGTGCCACCTGTCCCCCGTGCCATCTGTCCCCAGTGCCACCTGTCCCCAGTGCCACCTGTCAGTGCCATCTGTCCCCAGTGCCACCTGTCCCCAGTACCACCTATCAGTGCCATCTGTCCCCCTGTGCCATCTGTCCCCAGTGCCATCTGTCCCCAGTACCACCTGTCCCCAGTGCCATCTGTCCCCAGTGCCACCTGTCCCCAGTGCCACCTGTCAGTGCCACCTGTCCCCAGTGCCACCTGTCAGTGCCACCTGTCCCCAGTGCCACCTGTCAGTGCCATCTGTCCCCAGTGCCCTGTATAAGTGCCATCTGTCATCAGTGCCACTGCCACGTATAAATGCCATCTGTCATCATCAGTGTCACGTGTCATCAGTGCCACCTATTAGTGTCATCTGTCAGTGCCACGTATTAGTGCCATCTGTCATCAGTGCCACATCAGTGTCACGTGTTACCAGTGCCACCTATTAGTGCCATCTGTCATCAGTGTCACGTGTCATCAGTGCCACGTATTAGTGTCGTCTGTGATCAGTGCCACCTGTCAGTGTCACGTGCCATCTGTCATCAGTGTCGTGTGTCACCAGTGCCACGTATCAGTGCCATCTGTCATCCGTGCCACCTGTCAGTGTCACGTGCCATCTGTCATCAGTGTCACGTGTCATCAGTGCAACGTATCAGTGTCATATGTCATCAGTGCCACCTGTCAGTGTCACCTGCCATCTGTTATCAGTGTCACGAGTCATCAGTGCCACGTATTAGTGTCATCTGTCATCAGTGTCACGTATTAGTGCCACGTGTCAGTGCCACATATTGGTGCCATCTGTCATCAGTGTCACGTGTCATCAGTGCCACGTATTAGTGCCATCTGTCATCAGTGTCACGTGTCATCAGTGCCACGTATCAGTGCCATCTGACATCAGTGCCACCTGTCAGTTACATAAATTATGTAATTTTGTTTAGTTGTTTGTTCAGAATCGTGATCTCTATTTTTATTCTCAGTTTATCCTGAATTGTGTAGCTCTAATACATAGCTTGTGTATGTATCATTTTGTTCTATTTAAAGTAATGTATAGAAGGTAGGGCTCGAAAGTGACTCATGCCCAGGGGCCCCCACCACCCTAAGTCTTGCCCTGCTGACCCCACACCCCTTCAACCTCTGCAGCAATGTTGACAGCACTCATACGTCTATTTCCCAAAGACAACCTCTGGTTATGACGCACGTGCAATCAACTTCTTTGGTCGACCATGGCGAGGCCTGTTCTTAATGGAACCTGTCCTGTTAAAACGCTGTATGGTCTTGTCCACAATGCTGCAGGTCAGTTTAAGGGTCTTGGCAATCTTCTTATAGCCTAGGCCATATTTATGTAGAGCAACAATTCTTTTTTCAGATCCTCACAGAGTTCTTTGCAATGAGGTGCCATGTTGAACCTCCAGTGACCAGTATGAGAGAGTGAGAGCGATAAAGCTAAATTTTACACACCTGCTCCCCATTCACACCCGAGACCTTGTAACACTAAACGAGTCACATGACACCGGGGAGGAAAAATAGCTAATTGGGCCCAATTTGGACATTTTCACTTGGAGTGTAATCACTTTTGTTGCCAGTGGTTTAGACATTAATGGCTGTTTGTTGAGTTATTTTGAGGGGACAGAAAATTTACACTGTTATACAAGTGTACACTCACTACTTTACAGTACAGTACTTTACAGTTAGCAAAGTGTCATTTCTTCAGTGTTGTCACATGAAAAGATATAATAAAATATTTACAAAAATGTGAGGGGTCTAATCACTTTTGTGAGATACTGTATATGCAAAGATAGTATTCAGTACATCTCCAAGCCTTTTATTATTTTCTCCAAATTTACATGCTGCTGACCAAGCTTTTCAGTAAGAGTGAGTGTCAGGAGTAGGAACAGATTATAGCATTACCAGGGGTTACTTGAGACGTTGTAGCAAAATTTTATAAAAACAACAAAAAAATAACTAGATAAAACTTGATCATTGGAAGTATCCTCAGCAGAGAGACTATGGAGATTCTTCAGTTCTCTGAAAAATCTCTGTCAAGGGACCTAATCCTTTACTTGTGTATATGGAAGAGTAAAGGTGGAAAGTACCATATAATACTGTCAAGACTGAAATCATTTGTCAATTGTGATTCAGAATGGTTAGGAGGAATAAATTAATCACATGACACAGGGGGCAGAGCTTTACTAAAGTGTTGCGCAGTGTGTGCCTGGCTTTGAAGCCACAGCCGGGCACCCACAGTGCCAATGCCAGCGCCGCAGAGGAGGAAGAGGTGAGCGGGGCTTTGTTCCCCTGCATCGCTGGACCCTGGGACAGGTAGGTGTCCAATTATTAAAAGTCAGCAGCTGCAGTATTTGTAGCTGCTGACTTTTATTTATTTTTTTTTAAGCGGAACTCCACTTTAAGGACCAAGCCTATTTTTCAGACTTGGTGTTTACAAGTTAAAATAAATTTTTTTTGCTAGAAATTTACTTAGAACCCCCAAACATTATATATATATATTTTCAGACACCCTAGATAATAAAATGGGGGTTGTTGCAATACTTTATGTCACACCGTATTTGCGCAGCGGCCTTACAAGCGGAATTTTTTTGGAAAAAGTACACTTTTTTTAATTAAAAAGTAAAACAACAGTAAAGTTAGCCCAATTTTTTTTTTATTTTGTGAAAAATAATGTTACACTGAGTAAATTGATATCCAACATGTCACGCTTCAAAATTGCGCCCGCTTGTGGAATAGCGACAAACTTTGACCCTTAAAAATCTCCAAAGGCGACATTTAAAAATTTCTACAGGTTATCAGTTTTGAGTTACAGAGGAGGTCTTTTGCTAGAATTATTGCACTTGCTCTAATGATCACATGATACATCACAGGTGTGGATTGAAAACAGTTTTCATATGCAGGCTCAACTTGCGTATGCGTTCGCTTCTGCGCACGAGCTCGGCGGGACAGGACACTTTTACATTTTTTTTTCTTATTTATTTTACTTTTTATTTTTTACTTTTTCACTGTCCTTTTAAAAAAATTGTTGGTCACTTTTATTCCTATTACAAGGAATGTAAACATCCCTTGTAATAGAAAAAAAAAATGACAGGACCTCTTAAATGTGAGATCTGGGATCAAAAAGACCTCTGCCAATTGCTACGGGTGTCAATACAAAGTTAATGACACCCCCAGATCCGTTCGCAGATCGCAGTCTGAACTGTGAATTCAGACAGGAATCGGATTGTATGGGTGTGAACACCCATGAGATCCGATTCCAGTGCGTGAAAAAAAAGGTTCCTGCACCTTTTTGGTGCGAATCCAATGCAAGTTCAGCCATACAACTGTATGGCTGAATTCGCATTGCACAGACATCGCATGTGATCTGCACAGCAATGCGGTGCGAATCACATGCGATGTCTGTGTTCGCAATAGTTTGAACCCAGGCTTAAAGTAGATGTAAGTCCTTACCTAATTTCCTCTGAGTAGCAAAACTGTATCTTAGGAGTTTGAGGGTGGGAGGGAAGTATTTTACATCCTAAAGGCTAAGTTTACCTTTTGGGAAAAAAATATAAATGCTAATATATCTGCATAAATGTATTATTTTTTCCTGCAAGAAGCCTGGAAAGCATTGCACCTGTGATCAGTAGATCACAAAGGCAATGTCAGGCTCTTACAGACTCTCAATATAGCTTTCTGTCTGTACCTCTCATGCAGGCAGTAACTGAAGAGCAGGAGGATCAATGAACTACGAGAGCGCTCATCAGCACCCTCACAATTCATTAAGACCTATAAGCTGTCTGCTGCAATGGCAGGTGTTAGTTGTAGTTCATTCATTCACAGAACCCTGTGAATAAATGACGCTGCTGTGTGGGCGGAGCATCGCATGGCCCAGGTGTTTATAAATTAAGACAGTAGGTCACAAGGGGAGGATCAGGGGGATGCCCCAAATATGGGTTTAATGTGTAACATGTTCCCAAAAGCAAACTTATTCCTTAATGTTGCTGATGTGTGTCCTGCGGTTTCTTTACAGCCTCCCCAACTACACTTACAGTCATACAGTACATGTTGCATATGTTTTTTCACAGCACATATTTCTTATTTTTTTTTTTTTTTGCTAACTGCAATTGATTTTTTTACAGCTTGTTCCTGTCACTTGGGCATATTGAATTTCCTAATTCTTGCTGATTGCATTTTTTAAATTAACAAGATATTTTTTATAAAAACAGTGTACTATTCAATATTCACCAGCACGCCAACTTATTTTTTTCTTTTGGGAAAGCATGTGACATGGTGACTTA